>JALAZF010000661.1:1185000-1750000 GCA_022829125.1 Lathyrus tuberosus
CTATGATTGTCGGTGAAGACAATGTAAAATTCTTGGAGTGGTTTAACTTCAAGTGAAATTTATTCTTCATGATAAAGTATATGATTGTCAGTGATGACAATGTGAAATTCTTGAAGTGGTTTATCGTCGAGTGAAATATATTTTTCATGAGAGAGTATGATAGTTTTTAAAACTATGATTGTCGGTGAAGACAATGTAAAAATTCTTGGAGTGGTGTAGCTTCAAGTGACTATACTCTTTATGGTGGAGTATGATTGTCGGTGTAGACAATGAAAGTTTATGTATTATTTTCAATCAAGGTAGAGATTGTTGGGGTTAGTTGAAAATATACATGTTGAAGAAGTCCCACATTGCTTGGTTTTGTGAATGAAGAGAGAGTTCATGGCTATATATAGGATGCAAGTTCTCACTACAAGAAAAACTATATTTAGCTAGGGGAATTAGCTAGGGGGAAAACCCCTCACTAAAAAATGTACCTTGCTTGGGGTTAAACCCCTCGCAAAGAAGAAAATAGAAAACAAATAAAACAAAAGCAATTGCTAGGAGCTTCCCCTCGCAAATAATGGGAAAAAAATTTGAATTTTGAAGTTTGTATTTAGTAGGGTTCACCGCGAAAAATAGGATGTATGTGCACAATTTGCGACGGGGCGACTCCTCACTAAAGTCTGATTGTGAATTTGCGAGGGGCAGCCCATCACTAAATAGATTCCATTGTCAAATCAATCTGATAAAGCTGGCACATGAATAGGGGAGGGACTGAAACACGCCACACCTGGCTAGGGGGAAACCCCTCGCAAATTTTATCCAAAAGGTGGCGTGGGGGAAGCTCCTCGCAAGTATGTCCACGTGCCACACATGCACGGTTTCATCTGACGCATCACCTTTTGCTACGGGGTATCCCCTCACAAAAGCGAACCGTTGGGGTGGCTAGGGGTAGCCCCTCGCAAAGAGTAATCATTAACTGCTTTTCGCACTTTCCAAAGTCTGATTCACTTAATATACATTTCCAACTTAATAAAACATCATTTCATCTTCTTCACGTTTTCTTCTTCACGTTTTCAATTCATCTTCTCCACATTCTTCCAGCATTTCCTTCTTCATCTTCTTCATTTTCTTTCAACCAGGTTAATATTTTTCATCCATTTCATACATTTTCTTTAACAGTTTTAAGTATTGGTTAATTAGTTTTGTTGCATGTATTTTATTAATTAATTTTTGTACTTGTTTGTTATATTGCATATATCCAATTAATAAAGCATTCAACTTTCATCTAAAAAGGGTTACAAATCTAAGGGAGCTTCTAAAGGTACACATTTATTTATTTTTTCTAAATATTTTAGGTGTAATTGATATCAATATGTTGATTTTGGTGTGTTGCTAGTATTATAAAATATATAATTTTTTTTATTTCGAAATTTCTGTATTTAATTTTAGTAATATATATTTAAAAATTTTATTTTTATTTCTTATAATTTTCAGATTTATATTAAAACAGTTTTTAAATATTTATTAAAAAAAAGTGTAAAAAATGTTGTTTTTTTAATTCGAATGCCAAAATGTTGTTTTAAAATAGATTGTAAAAAATGTTTATAAATATTGTTTATATTACTAAAAATAGAATATAAAAACAGATTTTAATTTTATGTTGTTAATATTATTAAAAATAGATTTTAAGTAAAAAACAAACAGATTTTAAAATATTTGTAAAAAATGTTTGAAAAAAATTAGTTTATATAAAATAGATTAAAAACAGATATTGTTTTAAAACAGATTTTATATTATTAAAAAAATTATAAAAACAGATTATATTATAAAATAGATTATATTATATTTAGTTTATATTATAAAACAGATATTAAAAATAAAATTTAAAAACAGATTTGTAATAAAAATTATAAAATTGTAATAAAAATTATAAAACAGATTTATTAAAATATTTATAAAACAGATTTTAAAAAACACTTATATATATGAAATAATGTTTAAAAATATACTAAATAATGTTTAAAAATTAGATTTTGAAAATGGATATTATATATTAAACATATTATTAAAAATAGTATTGCATAATAAATATCGTTTAAAAAATAGATTATATATTAAACATATTATTGAAAATAGTATTGTATAAAAAAATATTGTTCAAAAAACAGAATATATATTATTTTTGTAAAAGAATAGATTATATATTAATATACACATTTATTTAATAAGTATGAGTTAAATCATAAAAATCTAGAATTTGTAATATATTTAAGTAATATATACAGTTTTGTATAAAGTATATAATTTGTAATATATACACTTTTTATTTAGAATGTATACATTTTTATTTATAAAGTATATGTATATATTTTTTCAAATACTAATATAATTTAGTAATATATTTATAAGAAAATGTTTGAAAGTATACTAAATAATGTTTAAAAATTAGATTTTGAAAATGAATATGATATATTAAACATATTATTAAAAATAGTATTGTATAATGAATATCGTTTAAAAAATAGATTATATATTAAACATATTATTGAAAATAGTATTGTATAAAAAAATATTTTTCAAAAAACAGAATATATATTATTTTTGTAAAAGAATAGATTATATATTAATAATATACACTTTTATTTAAAAAGTATGATTTAAATCATAAAAATCTATAATTTGTAATATATTTAAGTAATATACGCACTTTTTATATAAAGTATATAATTTGTAATATGTAGACTTTTTATTTTGAAAGTATACATTTTTATTTATAGAGTATATATTTTTTAAAATATTAATATAATTTAGTAATATATTTATAAGAAATATATAATTTAAATGATGTAAATTTTTAGAAACATATAATATCATATTTGTTAGATGAATATAGTCATATGTTTGTCGATAGATAAATTCCCCTTTTCTTAAATTTGAATTTATAAATGAACAACTTTACACGTGCAGTATGGAATATTATCAGTTCTATCGTAGTTGGATGTATGATAGAACGTATCCAGGAAGACGTGGGCTTAAACCACATTTTAAAGAAGGAGTTGCTGCGTTTCTTACATATGCGTTTGCTCAAGAATGTTGTCGAAGCGAAGGAGGGGTAAGATGCCCGTGTTTAAAGTGTGGTTGCAGAAATATAATTAGTGACCCAAATGAAGTGAAACGTCACTTGGAGAAAGATGGTTTTAGGCCAAATTATTGGGTGTGGTATTCTAATGGAGAAGTAGTGCCAGAGATGAATAGAGAGGCTTCAAGCAGTCAAACACATGTTGGAGTTGAGATAGGTAGAGAGGCATCAAGCAGTCAACCACATTTGCCAGGCCAAGAACAATTTAATCTCATGGATGATATGGTTGGTGATGCATTAGGGGTGAATGTGACTTATGAGGAACCTCAAGATTTTGATGCAGATGAGCTCCCGAACGAGGAAGCGCAAAAGTTTTATCAACTGCTGAAAGAAATAAATATACCACTGTTTGAGGGATCTTTTGACTCTATGTTATCCATGTGTGTGAGACTCTTGGCTGCGAAGTCAAATTGGAATGTTCCTGATCAGTGTTTGGAATTCTTTGCAAAAATGATGTTGGATGCGACTCCTGTGAAAGAAAACATGCCTACAAGTTATTATGATGCAAAGAGAATGGTGTCGAAGTTGGGACTAAAAGTGAAAAAGATTGATTGTTGCATAGGAGGTTGTATGTTGTTTTATGATAACGAGTTTGGTACAAATGATGGGGGATTGGAGGAATGTAAGTTTTGTCAGAGTCCGAGGTATTTAATTCGCAGTAAAGGCATTGATCAAAAACAAAAACGAGTTGCAGTGAAGTCCATGTTCTATCTGCCAATAATTCCCAGATTGCAAAGAATGTTTGCGTCAACTCATAGTGCAAGCCAAATGTCATGGCATCATACAAATTCCAATAGTTCAAGCATAATGCAACACCCATCTGATGGCGAAGCATGGAAACACTTTGATAGAGTACATTCAGATTTTGCATCAGAACCCAGAAATATCCGGCTCGGATTATGCTCAGATGGTTTTACTCCTTATATCCAATCTTCAGCAATTGCCTATTCTTGTTGGCCAGTTATCATTACCCCGTACAATATGTCTCCTGAGATGTGCATGACGAAACCTTACATGTTTTTGACATGCCTCATTCCCGGACCGTCCAGTCCAAAAGCGGGAATAGATGTTTATTTGCAACCTTTAATTGATGATCTGAAGAGGTTGTGGATCGGAGAATGGACTTATGATGTGTCTCGCAGACAAAACTTTAATATGCGAGCTGCTTTGATGTGGACAATTAATGAATTTCCTGCATATGGTATGTTATCTGGTTGGGGTACGCATGGCAAAATGGGATGTCCGCATTGCATGGGACACACAAAAGCGTTTACTTTGCAAATGGGTGGTAAAAGTTCATGGTTTGATTGTCACCGTAGATTCTTACGTATGAACCATGTTTTTAGAAAAAATAAGAATTCTTTTAGAAAAGGAATAAAAGTAACAGATCTTCCTCCCCCTCGTCTGTCATCGACTGAAGTATGGAATAGTGTTTGTGACCTACCAAAATTCACAGATAATGGTAAAGCATGCAAAATTCCAGGATATGGGGACACTCACAATTGGACAAAAAGAAGTATTTTTTGGGACCTCCCATATTGGAAGGATAATTTGTTGCGACATAATTTGGATGTGATGCATATTGAGAAGAATTTTTTTGATAATGTATTTAACACAGTGATGGATATCCAAGGCAAGACAAAAGATAATGAGAAGGCTAGAAAGGATTTGGAACTTTTGTGCAATCGAAAAGAGTTGGAGTTAAAACCTCAACCAAATGGCAAATTGTTAAAACCCAAGGCTTGTTACACTCTTACTTCACAAGAAGCAAAAGCAGTCTGTAAATGGTTAAATGAGTTGAGGATGCCCGACGGTTATTCTTCTAACTTAGCAAGATGTGCTGATGCAAAAACTGGAAAGCTGCATGGAATGAAAAGCCATGATTGTCATGTATTCATGGAACGATTGCTTCCAATTGCATTCAGTTCACTTCCTAAGCATGTTCTTAATCCACTAACTGAGATTAGTCAATTTTTTAAAGACATTTGTGCGTCAACTTTACGAGTGGATGACATTATTAAGTTGGACCAAAATATTCCCATCATTCTCTGCAAGTTAGAGCAAATATTTCCGCCAGGTTTCTTTGATTCTATGGAGCATCTCCCTGTGCATCTTGCTTACGAAGCTTACCTTGGTGGACCCGTTCAGTATAGGTGGATGTATCCATTTGAACGATTCATGGGTGATTCAAAGCGATCAGTGAAAAATAAGGCAAGAGTTGAGGGATCAATATGTGCGCATTATTTGCATCGAGAAACATCACATTTTTGCTCTCATTATTTCAATCATATGATGTTGACTCCGAGAATCATAAGGAATGAAGTTAACTTTAGTGAAAGAAGTCAATTCACCTTATCGGTTTTTGGCCGTCCCGGCCGTCCTTCTGGAAAGACGAGTGTGCATTGGTTGTCTGAAAAAGAAATGCAATCTGCTCATGTTCATGTGTTGATTAACTGCGTTGAAGTTAAACCATATCTTGAGTAAGTATGTTAAATTTAAGTTTGTATTTTTTTATAAGTATACTTGTCATCTTCTTTAACATAGATTTTTTCTTTTTTGAAATAGGGCATTTAATACCTATTATTTTCAAAACACAGGGGAACAACCATCGACTGGATACACACATGCCTATTTTCCTGCATGGTTCAAGCAACAATTACATTGCATTGTTGCACCAAGTCCTGAAATAATTCATTTGAGAAGTTTATCTGAAGGCCCTCATCAGCGTGCAAACGAATGGCACACATACTTTGTAAACGGATATAAATTTCACACTCATACATGGACAGAAGGAAAGAAAACAATAAACAGTGGTGTAGTTGTAAAAGGAGTTACAGAGGGTGGTGAGGATGACTTCTATGGTGTTATCAGACATATTTATGAGTTGGTATATAATTATATGGACTCGGAAAATAAAGTTTTCCTATTTTATTGTGATTGGTATGATCCATCTTCAAGAGGAACTAAAATAGATAAAAAATATAACACTGTTGAGGTTCGAATGGATAGAAAGTACAAAGAGTATGACCCTTTCATAATGGCACATAATGTTAGGCAAGTTTACTACGTTCCTTATCCTTCAATTCAACCAAGTAAACGAGGATGGTGTGTTGTAATCAAGTCCAATCCAATGGGTTATATTGAATCTGACAGTGTAATGGAAGATGATGTTGCATACCAAGATGATGAGATTTCACCAGTGAATGGGGTAATTGAAATTGAGGAGATTACAAGTTTAGGTGATACTGTAGTTGTGGGTCAACAAGTTGACTCAACCATTTTGTTGTCAGCAAATCATGTGGAAGAAGAGCAAGAAGAGGCAGGAGACTCTGAAGACAACAATATCATATCTGATGAAGACAGTGATGATTATGATGATGAATAAGTTAAATCATAAGTGTTGTGTAATTATACTATTATGTAATAATACTATTGTGCAATATGTATTGTTATAATACTACTGTTGTAATTGCTTGAATTAATTTACTTTTATGTTTTTATGAAATATTCAGAAAATGTCACCCCGAAGAGAGGAAAAGGGTAAGGGTAAGGCTCGCCACACAAGGTTCATCGTAGAAGAGGTTCCTGATTCTTCTATGTTTGTTCCTATGCCACTTTCAAGTCAGGTGCACCCCACTCCGCAGCCTGTTCACCGCACTCCACCGCCTATGCAGACTTCACCCATGTCTGGTGGATCTTTTACCGGATTATTATCCACACCTGATTTTTCTTCACTCCCACCGATATCTGCGTCGGCCTTCATTAGTCCTCCTGGATATGCACCTATTATGCATCCCATGCCTAGCTTTCCGATGCCTTCCATGCAGTCGAGCGGGCCTAGCTTTCCGATGCCTTCCATGCAGTTTTCTATGCCATATACAAAGGCTGGTGGATCTGGCATGCCACGTTCATTACCTGTGCAGCATTCTATGCCATATATGGAGGCTGGTGGATCTAGCATACCTCGTTCAGCACCCGTGCATTCTACGCATGATGAGCAGGATGATGAGGATGATACTAGTGCTCATGGTCATGGAGGTACCAGTTCTTATGATCATGGAGATACTAGTGCTCCTGACAGTACTAATGAGGAGCGAAGGTGGACGCGCATTCTGAGAAATTTAAAGCCCCAAACAGTTAGGAAATACAAGGGCAGATATGTCATTCGATGCGATGGAGGAAGGTATGTTTTACATATTATTTTTTTAAAATTAAAATTTGAGTTGTTTTTTTTAATGTAAATACTAACTCAAGATTTTTTTTGTTTAGCCTTATACCATCACACCAAGCTGTATCGTGTATAACAGAAGTCATTAAGGAAAAATATAAAAAGTTTTGGCCGACGTATAGAGCACTTCTCGATGATGATAAGGATGATTGGTTTAGATTATTTCAGGTATAAAAAGTAACTATTATTTTAATATCCTTTATATATTTTTTAGTTTATTTCATGATTACACATTATATATTTATTTTTTAATTCATAAAACAATGTAGGAGAAATGTGTTTGGCATTTTACAGAGGACCACCAAGTAAGAGAAAATTTTGATTCAAAATGTGCTGCCCGATTATCCGACACACTTAGGCGTGTTCGAATTAAATGGGAAACTAAAGGAACACGTCCCTGTTGGATAGGTGATGATGTATTTCAGCAGCTTATTGACCATTGGAATTCGGAAAAATTTCAGCAAGTTTCCGAAAAAGTAAAAAAAAATAGGGCATCTGAAGTTGGTGGCTGCAACTACGCAGCAGGCAGTATTAGTGTTGCTGAAATTGCACACAGGCTGGTAAATTTTATTATGTTTTTACTTAAATTTTCATTGAAAATTTATATTAAAACTAACTATTTTTTCACTTATGTTTTATTTTAATAGCATGAAGAGTTGGGTAGAACTCCGATGCTTAATGAGCTCCATCTAGAGACTCATATTAAGAAAAATGGGGAGTTTGTCGATAAACGTTCAAAGGACACTCAAGTAAGTTTTGCTAAAAATTAGTCATTTTATTTATTTCTTTTATGTACCTATATCTTATTTAAATTATCATAACAATCTAACTTTATTTATTTTTTATAGGAGGAGTATGACAGAAAACTTGCACTTGCTTTATCTGAGCATCCTGAGTTACCTCCACCGCCACAGGGATATCCTGTTGATCCTTGTCTAGGTTTTCGGACTTGGTATAACACTGCTCGCGGGAAGAGGAAAAATGGGAGGGTGTATGGTGCTGGAGGGTACGCCAAAACAATTAAGCGGCGTGATAGGAGTTTTAGAATGAGACTTGATGATGGAGAAGGATCATCACATCCACCTATATTAACCGCTGATATGCTTGAAACTGTGAGAAATTTGGCGCAGACCGAGGCAACACGTGAGGCAACAGCTAGACAAGTAGAGATGGAGGAAATGAGGAGAAGACAAGCTGAGATGGAGGAAGAATTGAGGAGGAAAACGGCAGAGTATGAGGATGCAATGCGGATTGCAAATGAGCGCACATTAAAATTTGAACAATTTATGGCCGCGCATATGAACCAAGGTGTTAGGGGAGATGAGGAAGATGAGGAGGATGATGAAGATGATTAACTTTAAATTGTTGAAATATGAAACTTTTAATATGTATCTGAATATTTAATTTTAATGCACTTTTTATTTGGTGATGTATGTGAATATTTAATTTGGTGATGTATGTGAATATTTAATTTTAATGCATTTTTTATAAATTATTATATTTTACAAAATTTAAAAATATATAATTATTTATTATAAAATTATATTAAAATATGTATATTTATTTGTTATATAATTAAATTTTTCTAATTATTAATATAATTTTAAATTTTAATATTTTATTATAATATTATTCTAGTTAATAATAATATAATTAAAATAATATAATTATATATTAGCTAGGGGCTAACTCCACGCAAATTTATAACATAGTGCAACTAGCTAGGGGTTCTCCCCTCACTAAATTCTGACACAAATAGCTAGGGGATAACCCCTCACTAAATTTAATACGCAGCATATTTAGCTAGGGGGAAGCCCCTCACTAAATTCTGACACAAATAGCTAGGGGATAACCCCTCACTAAAGTTAATACGCAACTCTTTTAGCTAGGGGGGAACCCCTCGCAAAAAGTCTGACATGGGTAGCTAGGGGTTTACCCCTCACTAATGGCAATACGTAGCTATTTTGGCTAGGGGATTAACCCCTCGCAAATTTTCTGACACGTCTGTCCCCACTGTGCCACTAGCTGTGTCTATACCTGCAGTGAAGCAGGCTAAATTTTTTTGCTGGTTTTTTGCGAGGGGCTTATCCCCTAGCCACTTTTGCGAGAGGCTTATCCCCTAGGTAATAATTTGCGATGGCCTGATTTGCTAGGGGTTCTCCCCCCTCGCAAAATGATGTTTTGTGATGGGTTTTTTGGCTTAGTGAGGGGATAACCCCCTAGCTAATTACATGTATTCTTGTAGTGTCTTTGAAGTTCCACATCGCCTAGTTTTGTGAAGGAAGAGGGAGTCCAAGGCTATATATAGGATTCAAGTTCTTCATTTCAAGATGCACCAGTCAAAAACACCTTAAGTTTGTATTTAACTTTCTTTGTTCTCTTATACTCTTATATTAGAGTGTTGTGAGATGTAGTTAAATATTTGTTTTGAAGGATGTGGGTGTACTGGGGGCCTGGGGTTGTGAGGGTATATTATGTGTTGTAACAATTTTCATATAGTGTTATTCTCTAGTTGTCTATTGAGAACGGTCGTGGTTTTTTTTTCCGGTTTTGGAGTTTCCACGTTATGTTCTTGTGTTGTGATTGTGCTCCTCTTTTTTCTCTATGCTTTGTTTTTTTCCTAACAACCGATAGCTATAGTTACGTACCATTCTTTGTGTTTCAAGTTCTCTTGGCTAATTTTTAGCTATTTTTTATATCTTTTCTTACTTATTTTTATCTAGAGAAATTTCATCTAATTTTATTAGAAAATGATTTTGATGTGTATTTGAGGTTGAAGCATGTTAATTTTTGTGTATGACAACCTTTTATTATTATTGTTGTGTTTTATTTGTTAGTGTTTTGTATTAATTAAATATAACTTGTAAGTTGTTTGAAAAGTAAAGAATGAAATAAATGAATAAGATTATATAAAATGTATTATTTAAAAAAGTAATAGTAAAAAATACATGGAAAAACATAATAGCGGAGAATACACAAATTAATATAATTGAAAAAAAAAACGACGTAAAATTGATCAATCAAATCGAACTAAACCGAATTAAACTGGTTAGTTTGGTTCAATTCCATTTTTGAAAAACACTAAAAAGCAAATCAAACCAACCATTGGAGATTTTATCGGTTCGAACATTTTTTTACCAAAAATTGATTCAAACTGAACTAATTACGCCCCTACTCTTCTTGATTCTCTTGGCAACATCAACAAGCCCAAGAGACCCTCAGAAATGCCCCTAAGGATTTTATTCCAAGATGTTAATAAGATTGGTGGTATTGGAACTGTGCTAGTGGGACGTGTTGAAATTGGTGTTGTGAAGCGCGGTATGGTTGTGACTTTTGCTCTTACTGGTTTGACAACTGAGGTTAAGTTTGTTGAGATGCACCACGAGGCTCTCACTAAAGCTCTACCAAGAGACAATGTCAGATTCAATGTTAAGAATGTTGCATCTAAGGATCTCAAGTGAAAGCAAATAAGCAACAAGCTTCGCAAGCTTTCAAAATCGTAGAAAATCTCAAACTTCTTGAAAGTGTCATACTCGTCTTGAGTATATGAAAAATGATGAACCTATTTTAAGATGATGTCACCACATTCAAGTTTGTCTATTGCTCAATTTTTTCCGAAGGGTAATTCCTTTTGTAGGAAGCAATTGATTTTGTTGTAGATGGCAGAAGGCCTCCATGAACATTCTCAGGATGAATAAGCACCAGAAGAAGTAGGTGATGACTACTTTGTTAAATTGTTATCGAGATCCTTCATCACCATTATTTATATTCTACAAATTATTTTTTTTCATATACTAATCATTACTTTTTTTTTTGTCTATTCACTTTTTTTTTCGAACCTGAACTATATTATATAATGTTTTTCTCCACATAATTAACAAATAAATATTTTTTACAAAAAAAAGGTTCAAAAACAATATCAAAATAAAAGAGTGTTACATTACTTATAATAAAATGGTCAAATAATACTTTTAAATTTGACTTATACCTTTCAAATAGACCAAAAATATCTCACATTCTTTCTTAAAAATAATTCAATTATAATTATAATTACATATTAAAAAATTAAAAAACATTACTCAGTCAATTTACATATAAATATTCTATAATATATTAGTAAATTGAAAATAATTAATATAAAAAGACAATTCAATTGAATAAATCAATTGTATACAATGAAAATTAATCAGATAGTGAAAGACAAACACACATAAACAATATTCTTGAATTTATTTCAATACCTAATTCATCATTCAACTCATTAAAACATATTCAACAATCATGTTCATTTCACTTTTAAATTATCAAAATTTTGCAAAATAGAGAATTGCATCTTAGATCTAATGTTGACTGGAAAAATTGGTTAAATAGTATCTGAATCATTCGAATGTGAAATATATTCAATTCATATAATGATAAAAAAAAAATCTTAAAGTAAAAATGAAGCAATAAAAAACTATATTAATTTTATACATTTATTTCACATTTTAATTTTAATTTTAATGTCTTATCTTATATTTTTATAAACATATTTTTTCACTTAAAATTATATATATATTTTTTAATATTCTCTTCATTTTATTTTTTAATTAAAAAAATTTATATACTAAACAAAATCAAAATCTGTCTAATCTAATACTACTAAATAATTCATCACAACTATGAGTTTCAAATTATTCAAAACAAATTTGAAGTTCTTCAACCAACACCTCAAATTTCAAATATTTTAATTTAATTTTAGTATGTGGACCACCCAATCTTCACGTTCGGTTCATGTGAGCTTGCCAAATTTTTTCAATACGTCCACTTCACCTATTTTCCAGGTACTCCTAAAAACATCATTTTGATCTTATCCAAAAGAAAAGTTTTTATCACATTATGTTTCAGAAGAATTTTCGGGTTTATGATTTTTGACAATTTACAACAACCATTGTTTTGGAAGGTAGAATTGCTTTGACTGTTTCTAAATTTATAGGGCACAATTATTATTATTATAAAAGAACCATTGTCATTGTTATTTTTTAAGCACATTCTCATAATGCGTTTTTTTTTTTTTTAAGCACATTCTTATAATGCGTTTTTTTTTAAAAGCAATTGATATATTAACCGAATATAAAAGGTATTCAATCCAATACAACTAACAACAAAAAAAGAATATTTCCAACCAACACTAAAAAACCCTAAATAAGTTCCACACAAAAATTATGAAAGTTAGAGTTAGAATAAGAAATATCTCTAGTACAATCTCATTTTCAGACTAAAATCTTAACATTCCAACAGATATCATTTACATTACAAATAGAAGGTGCATCAAATCTTCATCTTCAGCATTACACAACACACACTTTAGATCTAAGTCATCTATACCTCTTCTAATTAAAAGATCCTTAGTTGCCAACCTATTCTAAAGCAATTTCCATCCAAACAACAATATTTTTGCAAGGACTTTCAGTTTCCAAAACCAAACAAAAGCATTAATTTGATCAATGAAGACAATTTCAGACACCATATTCTTCATCATAATCTGATACGAAGATTTTACAGAAAAACCTGCAACTACATCATGGTTCCAAACAACCTTGTATTTAAAATCCTTTGTGGGGCAGAATCCTGACAGCATATCCTTTAAGCTGTTAGTGCATGAGGCACTTTTAGTGAGGAGAGAAAGAGAGAAAATAAGAAAAATAAGGATTTGTACTACTGAATTGTGTAAAAAATGATACAAGCTAGGTCTATTTATATACAACTCTAATTGGGCTTAGCCTAACACAACTTGGATTATATCTAAATATTAAATCTAATCAAATCTAATCATATCAAATCAAATCTAATCTAATATTTCAACACACCCCCATAATCCAAGTTGTCGAACCTACGCTAGTCGATCTGAACTATTTCTAATTTCCTTCTCAAATTCAGGAATATGTCGATCTTCAATCCTTTGGTGAAAATGTCGGCCAACTGTGCTTCACTTGAGCAATGCCTAACTTCAAGTTCACCTCGATTTACCTTTTCCCTTAAGAAGTGAAATCTGGCTTCGATGTGCTTACTCCTTCCACGTAGAACTGGATTCTTCGCCAGATTTATAGCTGACTTGTTGTCGATTTGTAACACAAGAGGTTTCTTCACTTCGATCTCCATTTCTTCAAGTACTGGTCTGATCCAAATTGCTTGACATGCAGCATAAGATCCTGCTATATATTCACCTTCACACGATAACAATGCCACCACAGGTTGCTTCTTCGAACACCATGAGATTGGGGCACCAAATACTTGAAAGAAATAACCAGTTGTACTTCTTCGATCTTTCTTATCTCCACACCAATCTGCATCTGAAAAGCAATTAACTATTGCTCCTTTGCCTTCAGAATCTCGTCGAAATATAATTCCAAAATCTGTTGTTCCTTTTAAGTATCTTAGAATTCTTCTTGCAGCTTTCATGTGTGACACTCTTGGTTCGCTCATGAATCTGGTCACTAATCCGACTGCGAAACCTAATCAGGTCGACTATTGCACACATATCTCATAGATCCAACTATTTGTTTAAACAAAGTTACATCAACTTTGTCTTCCTCTCCATGCTTCTCCAACTTCAAGTTTGGTTTGACGGGTGAGGATGCAGGATTCGAATCATCCATTCTGAATCTCTTGAGTACCTCTTTGACATACTTCCTTTGATGTAGCACCATACCTTGCTTCGACATATGAAATTCCATGCCTAGGAAATAAGACAATTTTCCCAGATCCGACATTTCAAATTCCTTCTTCATCAGCTCTTTGAACTTCGACAAGTTCTTCAGGCTATTTCCAGCTACTAACATGTCATCAACATATAAACATATGATTATTATATCTTGTGCTACAACCTGAACATAGACACCATACTCAGACTTGCATTTTACAAATCCCAATTCGACTAAGTATGAGTCGATCTTCTTGTTCCATGCCCTAGGTGCCTGCTTGAGACCATAGAGCGCTTTGTGCAACTTATATACTTTACTCGCTTCCTTCTGAATCACAAACCCAAGAGGTTGTGTGACATAGACCTCTTCGCCTAACGGACCATTCAGAAATGCTGACTTCACATCTAAGTGAAATGTCGACCAACCTTGGTTACATGCCAATGCTACCACTAGTCGAACAGTCTCCAGTCTTGCTACTGGAGCAAATACTTCAGAGTAGTCAAGTCCTTCCCTTTGAAGAAACCCTCGAGCTACTAATCTTGCTTTATGTCTAGCTATCGACCCATCAACATTGTGTTTCAACTTAAACACCCACTTTACTTCGATAGCTTTTGTATGTGCTGGAAATTCGACTAACTCCCATGTGTTGTTTCTTTCGATTGCCTGTAACTCTTCGACCATAGCTAACTTCCATTGTTGAATTTTTAAAGCTTCGTTATGGTTTATTGGTTCAGCACCTGCAAGTAAAGCAAAATGAACTAATTATCCATCTGGTGTGACTTCATCATCACCAGTCACTTCATAATCATGAAGTCTTGTTGGAGGAACTCTATTTCGCCGAGGTCTTTGGCTTGTTTCAGCCACAACCTCTGTATCGAGAATGTCAGCAACTGCTTCTACTTCGACTTCGACTTGATTCTCAGCAATTTCTTCAATTTCGACTTCATCAGTTTCTTCGTCGAAATCAGAGCTCATCAATGACTTGTTAATTGAATTACTAGAATTCCAATCCCAGGCAGAATTTTCATCAATCACAATATCATGACTTAACACAATCTTCTCATTAATTGGATTGAATATCCTGTATGCACCTGTCTTATGATATCCTACCAGAATCATAGGTTCACTCTTGTCATCAAGTTTCCTTCTTCTTGCATCAAGAACATGCTTGTAACACATAGAGCCAAACACCTTCAGATGACTCACTGATGGTCGTTTTCCACTCCACACTTCTTCAAGAACCTTGTTCTTCAATTTCTTGGTAGGGCACCTGTTCAGAATATAAACAGTTGTCGAAATAGCTTCACCCCATAAAGATTTTGGCAAATGCTTCTGCTTGAGCATACATCTCGCCATATCCACTATGGTTTTGTTTCTTCTTTCAGTAATTCCATTATGTTGAGGAGTATAAGGAGCAGTTACCTCATGATCAACACCATGTTCTGCACAAAAATTTTCAAACATCTTCGAAGTGTATTCGCCACCTCCATCTGTTCGCAGAACTTTGATCCTCTTCTCACTCTGGTTTTCGACAAACATCTTGAATCTCTTAATGATTTCAAATACTTCGTCCTTTCTCTTGATCACATAGATCCACAGCTTTCGACTAAACTCATCGACAAACGAAACAAAATATCTGTTTCCACCAATGGTATGTTCTTCGAATGGACCACATACATCTGAATGTACAACTTCGAGTATGCAGGATGATCTCATTGGCATAGTCCAAACGAAAGAATTTCTGGATTGCTTTCCGACTAAACAACCCTCACAGAGTTTGTCAGGCATCTCAAGACTTGGAATACCAGATACCATATCTTGAGTGATCAACTGGTTGAGTGATCGAAAGTTCAAATGTCTAAACCTCAAATGCCACAACCAACTATCCTTGTGGTCGACAACAGTTTTTAGACATTGTATTTCAGTCGAACTAATCATGGTCTTAAACGTCCTGTTCTTAGACAACGGAGATTTCAAGACTAAATTGTTCTGGGTGTCGAACAATTTCAAAACTCCATCTTTCATGACAACTGAGAAGCCTTTTTCGACTAGTTGTCCAACACTTAACAGGTTACACTTCATTCCAGGTACATAGAACACATCTCTAATTATAGCTTTCGCTCCATTACTCAGTTGAAAAACTATGTTGCCAGTACCTTCTGCTTGCAACGAACTTTTATCAGCAAGTTTTATCTTGCTCTTCTTCGACTCATCAAAATCTGCCAACCACTCCTTTCGACCAGTCATGTGATTTGAGCAGCCTGAGTCGAGGAACCAGATCTTGGATTCGACACGGTTATCTGCTACTGCAGCCATAACTAATATACCACCTTCAGAATCATCCGAATCTTGGCGTGCAAGGTTCGTTCCTTCGCCCTTGCCTTTTTTCGATCCATTGTCTTTCCTGTACCAACAATGTTTGGCCAAATGACCCCTCTTTTCACAGTTATAACACCGTATACCTTTCTTATCTTCTTTGTCCTTTTGATAGTTTCCTCCTCCTCTTTTTGAGGATTCAGAAGCTCTATCTTCGACCTGATTCTTGTGAGGGTTCGACCAAGACTTCTTTCCTTGAGTCTTGTCGACTTTGCCTTTGAATTTGTTGGAACCATCATTCTTTTTCCATGTCTGAGCCTGTAGTGCTTGTATCGAATCCTGAACTCCCTTTCTTTCGACAATCCTCATCTCATGCGCCTCTAACGAACCAACCAAATCTTCCACTTTTAGGGTTTCAAGATTGTTGGATTCTTGAATAGCTATGATAATGTGATCAAAGTGAGAGGTCAACGTTCTCATTACCTTCTCAACTATCATCTTATCAGTTATGGTTTCACCACAACCCTTCATGAGATGGACGAGTTTCTGAACCTTCGACACATATTCTGCAACTTTTTCGTCTTCTCCCATCGACAACAACTCATATTGTCGACGCAAGGTTTGCAACTTGGCAACATTGACTTTCTCACCTCCTTCATAATACTTCACCAGAATATCCCATGCCTCTTTCGCCGTTTCAGCATGAGAGATTCTGTCGAAGTTAGCAGCATCGACCGCCGTCTAAATGCAATAAGTAGCCTTGCAATCTTTCTTCTTGACTTCGTTGTGGGCTTTTTTCTATTCTTCGGTTGCATTTTCAGCCAACACAGGAACACCACCGTTAACCACTTCTAGGGTCTCATGGAAGCCAAATAAGGATTGCATATGTTTTTTCCATCGGATCCAATTCTTGCAGTCAAGCATTGGAAGGGAACTCGGAATGCTCTTATCACCAGTCATCTTCACAGCGGTTGATTCACTTGCCCTCGAAACACGATCTCTGACGTGAAATTCTTGAAAACTCGATCAAGAACAATAACCAGAAGCTCTGGATATCAATTTGTTAGTGCGTGAGGCACTTTTAGTGAGGAGAAAAAGAGAGAAAATAAGGAAAATAAGGATTTGTACTATTGAATTGTGTAAATAATGATACAAGCTAGGTCTATTTATATACAACCCTAATTGGGTTTGGGCTAACACAACTTGGATTATATCTAAATATTAAATCTAATCAAATCTAATCATATCAAATCAGATCTAACCTAATATTTCAACATAAGCAACTGAACCTAACTGATGCAGCTTCTTGAAATTGAGTTTCGATCCCCAAATCACCCCAACTCCACACACCTCCGTTCCAAACCCACATCGCTGAAACCATCGCTTTTTTCTCGATGCTCAAAATAAATAAATCCTGAAAAACAACTGCCAACAGCTGAGTAGCAGCCCAAATAGCGGACCAGAACAGAATAGATGTTCCACTACCCAATTTAAAGCTCACAGCCCTTGCAAAATTTAAATCAAACTTAGCCGTCAAAGCTCCACACTTTAGTAAATCTTTCCACCAGAAATAGGAGGATTTAATGGATCCCTGACTCTCCTTCAAAACAGAATTTTCAATGCATCCGTAACGCTACTTTAGGACAGATTTCCACATGCAGCAGGATTCATCAAGAAGCCTTCACTTCCATTTAGAAAGTAAAGTAAGGTTGAATTGCCCTAAGCTTTTCACAGCTAGACCACCTCTATGTTTTGCGATACAAACCACCTTCCAATTGATCCAATGCAACTTAGACTTAAAATCAGAACCACCCCTCAGAAACCTCTTCTGATTAAATCTATCTCTTTCCAAATCTTCATCGGAGCCTTGTAAAAAGAGAAAAGAAAGATGGGCAAGGTAGATAACACCTAATTAATTAAAGTAATTCTACCTGCCAACGACAATAACCTTCCTCTCCATAATGCCAACCTAGATTTAATCTTCTCTACCAATTGTTTCCAATTCATGACTCTTCTAGAATTGCATGTTATGGGAATTTCAAGGAATTGAAAAAAGTTCTCCTAAAACTTACAAGACAGAAAATTAGACGCTGCAATTAGGAAATGTTTACTCGTATTAATATCAATAATCCTGCTTTTATGGAAATTCACCCGCAAGCCAGATACTAACTCAAACCCCCTTAAAATAGCTTTTATAATGAAAACCACCGTAATGACTTCATCAAAATGAAAACTAGTGTACTCTTCCAAGGTAGTCGCCTTTCTAATTAGTCCTGCTAGACCTTCTGTCACTAACACAAAAAGAAAAAGGGAGAGTGGACCTCCCTGTCTTAAGCCTCTTTCAATAGCAAAAAATTTCGCCAGACTCCCGTTCACAAGAATAGAAAGGTGGCACTTGAAGATGCACGTCTGCATACACTTCATCCAAATTAAGCCAAATCTCATCTTAATCATAACATCTCTAAGAAAGTTCCAATTTACACAGTCATAAGCCTTCTCGAAGTTGACTTTGAATAAGACACATTTAGTTTTATCTCTAGTAGCCTTGTCTATAACCTCGTTTGCAACAACGATTCCGTCCAACAACTATCTACCGGGAACAAATGCAGATTAACTTTGAGATACAAGTCTCTCAATTACTTTTTTCACTCTAACTGCTAAGAGTTTAGCTACAATTTTGTAAAGACCCCTTACCAAACAGATCGGCCTATACTCACCAAGATTTAAATGGTTAACAACCTTAGGAATTGTTATTGAATATGTTAATAACAAGTTATTAAATATAAAAGTTGAAATATATTTTTAACGAGTTTATTTCATGATTTCAATAAGAAAATATTAAGAAAAGAAGAAACCAATTAAAAACTTATAGGTAACAACTTGTTTTCAACTAGCTGTAGCCTGTAAGTGAATAATCATGCATATGACTAGCATTTACTTTTGAGAAGAAACTAGACATATGGAAAAAGCAACACTTACGTTCAAGATTTTCACTTTAGCTAGCTAGCTAGCTTGCTTTATGAATTCCCCTGAGCCTTGCATGTGATTCCACGGCTAAAAGGGGGATAAAAAGAAAAGAAAAGCTTACGTATATAAAGATCACCACTTCAAAAAATTGTCTACTAATATTGTCCTTATGCGTCTGCAGATTCATTAGATTTTGAACACAATATATATACACATATATTATATTTTGAACAGAATATATATATATATATATATATATATATATATATATATATATATATATATATATATATATATATATTATCATTTGAAATACTGAGAATTTTTAGCAAAAAGTATATCTTTAAACTTTTTATTTATTATTCTAGCAATCAATAGATATTCCAGTAATATAAAAACTCTAAACTCTAAAGTCCTATGCTATCTTTTCCTTTTCTCCCTTCATGCGTCTATATGGAATATGAATATGCATGTGTAAGTGAATATTAATGATAAAGGCGCTTTTACTTAATAAAGGGTATGCCTTTTTTTTGTGTGTGTGTTCAAATACACATTAGACAATTTGTTGCAAATGTAGATGCATTGGTGGAGAGTATGGGAGGAATGTGTCGTGCTCGCTATAAAAAGCTCTAATTTCTAACATTCACACATGTTAACATACAATCTATGTTTAACTTGGGTGGCAAAATGAATGGAGTTAATAGTGTTAAGTTTGAAAATCATAAATGATATGTATATTCTAGCGTTAAAGTTTGTGAGAGAGTATGGATAATGTAAGAGTAACACTGAATTTAAATTATATTTATTTTATATATGACATCTTATATAATATTTCAAATAAATTTATCCAAAATTTTGGATCATGTAATGTTATACGTGTCGAGACTATTATTTAATTAGGCAAAACTATATTGGCCTAATTAATAGTAAATTTGTGACTAAAAACATAAATGTCATGAATGGTAAGGTTATTGTGCAAATACCATGAAATCAATATATAAGTGGGTTAAATATGTTACAGATCCCTATAAATATCTCAAACTCTAGTTTTAGTCTCCAGAACATTTTGTTCAAAGAATCGTCCTCATAAAGTTTTTCGTTCCTATTTTTCGTCATTGTCGTCTATTTCACTTAACGGGCGGTGACTTGGCAATTTTTTTCAAATAATTGGACAATTACTAATTTCCACGTGTGTAATTAGATTACAAATTATTATTAAGTTCAATTTTCTTGTAATGTCAGACGTTGTTCCTCTTTTTCTTCTTTGTGGTCTAATTCCTTTTTCTTTATAACCAGTCACAGCAGTCGAAACTTCCTCACTCGCGAGCCTAATTCGTCATCATCAAAGGAATATTGATGTCGTATTCCAAAACAAGTGCTATGAAACCCATGAGTATGTCTTCATCTTCTATGAGATGCCGTCGAGGAAGGAATTGCGGTTGTGAAGCTCGTATGGTTTAATACGTTTGCAAGAATGGTCGCAATAAATGCAGACTCTTCTTGAGTTGTCCATATTGGCAGAGTGAAGAAACTTGTGATTTATTCATATGGGATGAAGTTTTGGTTGAAGAAGATGGTAATGGTGTTGAAAATGTAGACGTCAAAAAGCTGAAGGAATTAGAGACGGTTGAACTGCTGAGGGAGTTGTATGAAGGTTCCAAGAAAAAGGTTGTTTTGGCAATGTAATTATTGTGTTTCTAATGGAATTGTGTTGAATTTTATAGATTATGTGGAATTGTATAAATTTGATAGGTTGTTGCTTTAGTTGAAAGAGTTTTTCTTAAATATTGACATAAAAGTGCCTTAATTCTGCTAAACTTTTGACACAGTTTGACTAAAATTTGGCATAATGACTTCTAAATTTTTTGATAGAGTTTGCCTCAATTTTTGCATACTGTGGCCTAAAACATTGACATAGTTTTCCTAATTTGACAAACAACAATTTGAGGTCAATAAAGAGATTGCACCATACAATTTGACAAACAATATAACAACAAACTGACAGGAAATTGATTCATTAAAATAACATACCCAAAATGATCCAATATATGGTCTTAGATTATATCCTAACCAAAATTACAAGTCACTTCTCATAGATTGCAGCATAACCAAAATACATAGTAATTCGAATTCTTCAAAATATACTTAGAGATACAACTTAAAATTTGCAAAATACAAGCCACTGCTCAGAGATACAACATAAAATTCAAATTCTTCAAATTCCATCCTCATTGAGTCAAGCCTTTTTTAATCTCGTCCCAACTTTTCACACCCCTCTTGATTGGTTATTTTGAGGTATCCTCTTCAGTGAGTACAACTGGATCTTCAGGGTGTCTTTCAGGACCATTGATGTCTTTTGTGTTTCATAGTCATGATTCTTTCACTCTTTCTGGTATGCACCACAACAATTAGGACTTGTTTCTTATTTGGAGCCATAGACTTGACCTATATTGTCAATTAACAGCCATGATCAAACTTAAATGTCAAAAAATTTAATCATATTAGCATGTATAATCAAACTTACAGAATCATTGCAAGTTGTCTTGACATTTCCTAGAGGTTTGAAAGCTTTGGAGGGTTTGACTTTTGGTGCACTCCCAAATAAGGTTTTGACACCATATGTCTTTGAAGGGCCTTGGTTTACAGCATGCTATTGTTTGATAGGGCTTAAGTCAACTCTAAGAGGTGGAATGTCAAAAGCAGTATCCTTTTCATTGTTGATATCATTGAGAATTGCTTCTAGTATACCTGGATATATTTCATTGAGGTATTCTCCTCTATCTAGACATGATGGTGGTGCAGCCTGAGCATCTTGCATTGATGCCTGACTTGGTGCCTCATTGATCTGAACTGTGACTGGAGGTGGTGCAGCCTGAGCATCTTGCACTAATGCCTGACTTGGAGCCTATTTTCCTTTCTTATTTAGTGACCCCTTAGGTTTCCCCTAAAAAGCATTATACAAATACTAATAAAATACAACTACTAATCATATGAGAGTATTAGTTAAAAGCACTAGACTAACCTTTTTTGATGTTGCCTTTTGAACATTTCCAGTCTGACTTGCATGTGTACGTAGTTCATTTGTTGTTATATTTTGGTTCTTGTGTAGAACAATCTATTTGTTTTTCTTACATATCCTAGTGTTGTGACCATACTCCAAACATGTCTTGCACCTATGAGTAGTATTTGTTCTTTACCACTTAGTTGCATTTGATTCATCAGGTTCCTTTCTTCTGAGTTTTTTTAGCCTCTCTGGGCCTCTTTTGAACATGCAATGGGTAAATATTGGTCATTAAGATCTCTTCCCGCAACTATTAATAATACCCCACCATACTCGTGTTTTAGATGACATACATCTAGTCTAAGAAATGGCCTACAAACCAATTTCAGAGCTTTATTTTTTCCACCAAAACACATATAAAACCTTTCAAACCTTGGGAGTAAATATGGACCTGGAGTTTGAATGTTCAGCTTGAACGAATTTCCTGGTGAAGCCCTCCTCAATTCAGCCACATATGACCATAATAGACTGTATTGTTTTCTAGAGTCTCCCTCTAATATCCTTTTGGCAATCTGTCTTGCCTTAAATACCCTACAACCATGGATTTCAGTAGCATACCTCACCCTAAAGTCTGCAATTACATCATTCAACTTCATTTTGTTATTGTTCTTCATCCTATCAACAATTACTTTTGCAACCCAATCAGCCTTGGTACTCTTGTTAAAAAAAATGTCTTCCATATTTATATTTAGCATACAATGTCTTAATTATAAATGTTGTTGATGTTAAGACTTTACTATAGAACACAGTGTAATTACATTGTGATTTTTCCTTGCAAACCACCATGCATCTCACTGCATCATTTTTCTCAAATGTCACATCCCTCCCATTCAATACATTATGTTCCAAAATAGAACTCTTGATTGTTTTAATGATGAAAATTCCATTCCCACCTTGAACTTAAAATCCTTTATAATTCCATCTTCCTCATTGAACCTAACAACATTTGGCCTATCATCACCACTGTCATCTTCAGCACCACTATCAAGCTCATCAGTCATATACTCATCTTCAATTACATGTTCCTTACCCATCTCTAGTGTAATAAAACTATGTTTCACTGCCTCAATAGAGCCTGCACCATCTGTAGCAGGTAAGTTTGTAGGCTGGCCACCAAAAACCTCATCAAAACATTGGGTTTTTACAAAACAACCCTTTAAGTAAATACTACCTTAAAGACACCAATGCCTACACAATATATGGAAAAGGACTGTCAACAATGGACCCACATATAACACTTGTATGCAGAAAACCCTATTAACTAAATACACTGCAAGTAAAATGCAAACCATATGCCAAACTTCAATAAAATAAAATCTAAAGTTAAACATATGGACCTACCTCAAATTCAATGTCGAGGGACCACAAGCATGCACCTTTCAAGATGATTCTGGGACCACAAAGAAAACACGATAATAATGAAACAAATTTTTGCAACAAAATGAAAATACACAATGTGTTACAAAGTCTATGTTGAAGAAGAAAGGAATGAGAGGGATGGAACGAAACTTCTTCTTAGACCTAGCACTTGAACAAGAAAGTGATTGTCTCTTTTAGGGTTTTTAGCAAGAATGAAATTAAGTTAATGTGCTAAATAAAATCCAAATTTTACTCTAAATGAATAAATGGCATCTAATTATTAAGTATTACCTATTTTTAAATTAAAAAAATTGCCAAATCAGCGTCCATGTAGGCTTTAGTTAAGTGGAATAGACGGCAGGGACGAAAAATAGGGACGGGAAACTTTATGAGGACGATTCTTTGAATTTGGGATATTTATAGGGACTAAAAACACATTTCACCCTATATAATTTGATGAGGGGCCAAATTATAATATTGAAAACTAAGAAATAATCCCGATGTTATTTATATGGGTTATGGTCCCCCATTTGTAGAGCGATTGAAAACACACGGTTTATTAGGATTCTCCTATCATCCTCATCATAAGAGATTCATGAAACTCTAAGGAAGTCTACAAATCAGAAGATAACATACTCGCAAACCTTTAATAATTTCAATGATAAACTCAGGTAGCTTCCACTTTCATTCTCTGATTGAATTCTGGTATGAGTTTAAGTGATATGAGTTGATGAATTATCAACTCATAGGGATTAATTTAGAGTTTTGTTCTTGATCTCTATATGGGTAGAGATACATATTGTAATGAACTCTAGATCTAACAAGTGGTATCAGAGCCTCCCACATTTGATTCAATTTGAATTTGGGATTTTTTTATATTAGGGCTCCAAAATCTGGATTCCTTTTGATCTTCCTTTTGTATAATGTTTATTTTTTATGTAGTTAATCATGATTTCAGTTTGTGTTTCATTGTTTTTTGTTTGAATGCTCAACAAAATTCGGGAAAATTTGAAAAAAAATGATTGATTTGTCGTTGTTCTGCGAAAAATACGGTTTGCGCGCCGTGACGAGCTGGTTGTCGTGCGTTGAAGCCCTAATGACTGATGTTGCCTTCCTGACGGCCGTCAGCCAAGACCGACAGGCAACCCATTCTTGGAGACGACCGTCAGCGCTGACTGACAAGTACGTCCCTTTAAACGAAGACCATCATTGTCAGGTGACGAACTGTCTTTTCTAGTCAGTAACGAGTGATGATTGTCACGGCCCTATGACGACCAGACAATCACACGTTAGGGGATTTTTTTTATTAATTTTTCATCATTTTTTATTTCTTTTTTGTTCAAGTTTTGGCTACAGCTTGTATTTTATACAATAGTTTAGCATTTTAAATAAGTCAATTAAAATAAAAAGTCACAAAAATGATCTATTTTATGGAGATTACTTATCATAAATTTTAAATGATTTTTCTATTTTGTGTGTATGTTTATCCATACGAGTAAACATGTGTTGTTTAGCTAGATTTCATACACACTTGTGATGGTAAACATGTGATAATTATAAGGTCTAACATGTGAATAATGAATCAATCCAAATAAGGGTTTATTATTTGACATGTTTTATTATCAATGTTTGACCATTACAACAAGAGCGCCACTAGTAGTTACTACTAGTGTCCAAAGACTCAAATTGACCGTGCACTAGATATCTTGGGATGGGTTACACCATTATTTGAACATATTGATGATTTGGTTTTTCTTTTATACGAGTCTATTTAAATTGTTTAATTTTTATGAGAAGTGAGATCGCTCAAATCACATGAGTCTCGTGATCATTAAGCACAACATTGCGAAGGGTTTTAGGGATACTATATCGGAATATATAACAAATGCCAAAAATTTCCTTGCTGAGATTGAAAAGCGCTTCAAGAAAAGTGATAAGATGAAAACAAGTACTCTTCTTCAGAACTTGATTTCCATGAAGTATCAATGCAAAGGGAATAAAAGGGAATACATTATGGGCATGTCAAACATTGTTTCAAAACTTAAGGCACTAAAGCTTGAACTGTCAGAAGACTTGCTTATTCATTTAGTATTACTTTCTCTTCCTTCACAATTCAACCAATTTAAGGTATCTTATAACTGTCAAAAGGAGAAGTGGTCTCTTAATGAGCTTGTTTCATTTTGTGTGCAAGAAGTGGAAAGGATGAAGCAAGATAAGATATAAAATGCTCATTTTGGTGGGACCTCTAAGGCCAAGGGAAAAAGAAACAAAACCAATGAGCCCAAGAATGAAGGTGCAAATGGTTCAGCATAAAAGAAACAAAAACAGGATGATAATTGTTTCTTTTGCAAAATGTATGGACATGTGAAGATTAAATGTCCCAAATATCATGCTCGTGCAAAGAAGGGTACATTTAATACTTTGGTATGTTTTGAGGTCAATTTGGCTTCAGTTCCTAGAAACACTTGGTGGTTAGACTCTAGTGCAACTATTAACATCAGTGTTTCAATGCAGGATTATATGAACTATCGAAAGCCAAATGATGTTAAAAGATACAACTATGTTGGAGATGGAAAGTCAGTGGAGGTGGAAGCTACAGAGAATTTTATATTATTATTGTGTATATTGGATTTTATTTGGATTTGAAAGACACTTTTGTAGTACCATCATTTAGACAAAATTTAATTTCAGTTTCTTATTTAGAGAAATCAGGTTATTTATGTTCATTTGGAAACAATGTATTCAAGTTATCTTTTAATTCATATATGGTTAGAACTGATTTACTTATGGGTCATAATAATTTATATTTGCTTGACACAATAGGTATCTATGGTGAATCCTTAAATGTAGAATCACATAGTACTAAGCTTAAAATTTATAATAACGATTTAGGTACATTATGGCATAAACGCCTAGGTCACATCTCTAAAATAGAATTGAGTGACTAGTGTCATATGGAATTTTGGATTCCATTGACTTCACAAACTTTGATGTTTATGTTAAGTTCATTAAAGGTAAACAAACCAAAACAAAGAAATTTGGTGCATATAGAGCTACGAATGTCTTAGGATTGATAAATGCAAACATATGTGGACCATTTCCCACACCTTTTTAGAATGGTCAACAACATTTTATATCATTCATAGATGATTACTCTAGATATGCATACATATTTCTTATACATGAAAAGTCTCAATCATTAGATGTGTTCAAATCATTTAAGGATGAAGCTAAGAATCAACTCAACAAAATAATTAAGAGTGTCAAATATGACTATGGTGGTAAATATTACGGAAGATATGACGTTCAAGTGAACAATATCCAAGGCCTTTTGCCAAATACCTAGAGGAATATGAAATCGTCCCACAATACACCATGCCAAGGTCACCTAGCATGAACGGTGTGGCTGAAAGATGAAACCGGACTCTGAAGCATATGGTAAGGAGTATGATTTGTCATTCTACCTTGCCAGAGTCACTCTAGGGAGAGACACTAAGACTACAACTTACATTCTAAATAAAGTACCAACAAAGGTAACTGCCAAAACACCTTATTAGTTTTGGAATGGACAAAATCCTAGTCTGAAACATTTTCACGCATGAGGATGTCTAGTTGAGGGAAGGCCTTATAAGCCAAATGAAAATAAATTAGACTCCCAAACATTGAGCAACTACTTTATTGGTTATTCTAAAATATCTAGCGGCTAACAATTTTATGATCCCAAATTAAACTCAATTTTTGAGATGGGAACAACAACATTCTTTGAGGATATTGAGTTTGGGGGAAAAGGTTAGAGACTTTGTTTTAGAGGAAGAATCAGTAAAAATTCTAGAACCAATTCATACAGTTCCTTTTGATCAAGCAAGTTTGGAATATCCATAAGACATTGTTTAGTTTCCTTCTAATCAAGATGATTTAATAATTCATGAAGAACAAACTCAAAATCCTTAAGAACAAGTGTTGTAAGAACCAACAACTTTGCGGAGATCCACTAGAGAAGGGAGAAATGTTATTCTTAATGCTTACATAGTCTTTCTCCAAGAACATGAGGAAAATAATGGCATAATGGAAGATTACCCAATCAACTTCCGCCGAGCCATGGAGGATTCTAACTCAGAAAAGTGGAATGAAGCAATGAATGAGGAGCATAAGTCCATGTAAGACAATAACGTTTGGGAACTTGTCCCGTTATCAGAAGGTGTGAAACCCATTGGTTGCAAATGGATTTTTAAGTCCAAGAATGATTTTAATGTTAATGTGGAGAGGTATAAGGCTCATCTTGGGGCTTAGGGTTATACTCAGAAGGAAGCTATTGACTTTAAAGAAACTTTCTCTCTGGTATCATCGAAAGACTCTTTTAAGATAATCATAGCTCTTGGTGCACATTATAATTTAGAACTCCATCAAATGGATGTCAAGAAGGAATTTATTAATGTCAATGTTGATGAAACACTCTATATGGTGCAACCAGAAAACTGTGTCAGGTTACTGAAAAAACATGGTTTGCAAATTGACAAAATCCATTTATTTACTAAAGTTGGCGTCTCGTCAGTGGTACCACAAGTTTCATGAAGTAATTCTATAATTTGGTTTTAAGGTGAATGTTATTGAGGATTGAGTGTATAAAAAATTCACTGGTAGCAAATTCATTTTCTGAGTCATGTATGTTGATGACACACTGCTTGCCACAAATGATATATGCATGATGCATGAAACAAAGAAATTTATATCAAGAAATTTTTAAATGAAAGATCTTGGTGAAACCTCCTTGTATTAGGAATTGAGATACATAGAGACTGATCTCATTGTATTATAGGATTATCACAAATGAGCTATATCGAAAAGGTACTTAAAAGGTTTGGCATGCAGGAATGTAAACCAGAGGATACTCCAATTGCTAAGGAAGATAAATTTAGTCTTAGCCTGTTCCCAAAAGGAAACTTAGAAATTCAAGAAATAAAAAAGATTCCTTATGCGTCAGGAGTATGGAGTCTGGTGTATGCCCAAGTATGTACACGTACGGATATTGCATTCATAGTTGGTATGTTAGGAAAATAATTGAGCAATACATGAATGGATATTTGGAAAGAAGTCAAAAAGGTTATGAGGTATTTAAAGAGAACAAAAGATTATATGCTCACACATTATGATTTAGAACTCCATCAAATGGATGTCAAGAAGGAATTTATTAATGTCAATGTTGATGAAACACTCTATATGGTGCAACCATAAAACTGTGTCAGGTTACTGAAAAAACATGGTTTGCAAATTGACAAAATCCATTTATTTACTAAAGTTGGCGTCTCGTCAGTGGTACCACAAGTTTCATGAAGTAATTCTATAATTTGGTTTTAAGGTGAATGTTATTGAGGATTGAGTGTATAAAAAATTCACTGGGAGCAAATTCATTTTCTGAGTCATGTATGTTGATGACATACTGCTTGCCACAAATGAAATTTTGTTGGATTCCAAGATAGTAAAAAATCCACTTCACGTTATATCTACATGTTGGCCGGTGGTGTAGTTTCTTGGCGCAGTGCCAAGTAAACTCTTACATCTTCATCCATTATGGTAGCAGAATTTATAGCATGTTTTAAGGCATCTAACCATGGGATTTCATCAAGGAACATTGTCATTTGGCTGTGAATTATGGAAGGAATATAGGAATATAGGCATCCTTCCACTTTGTGACAATAAATCAATGATAGCAGATCCTCTTACAAAAATTCTTCCACCCATGGTCTTTCATGAGCACACTGCTCACATGGGTGTTTTACGGTTTGAGGAATCTTCAGTATAGAGGGAGTTAGTCAATTATGAATTTTGTGTTCTATTTTTTGTATTATGTATGCATAATATGGTTTTGGATATTTTCCAATTAATAAAGTTTGGAAGGAGAGCTAGGGTTTGAGAGGGAGAATCCATAGGAGCTGTTTGTTTTGTCGTTGTTGGAAAACCTAAGGTAAGGGGGGATAAAGGGCTTTCACTATGGGTGTATTAAATAATAGGGTAGAGAAGGGAGGTCCCTGCTCTCATTAGGGTTCCATGATTTTTTTCTTGAATAATTTTCGTTGTGTTAGAAATTTGGAATAAGATTATTGGTTGTGTTTATACATGTGATTGTGACTGAAATTATGTTGGAATTATCATGATTATACATGTATGAAATTCTGCCATTGATGAATGTTTGAGTGCTTGGATTGTGAATATGATTGTTGGTGAAATTGTTGATGAAATTATTGATGAATTGCTATGAATCATGATGAGTATAGGTCTTGTAACGTGTTGACGGTTGTGATAACATGCTTCACTGTTAGATTTTTATTTTGGGTTAATTGATTTTTTTCTAAAAAAAAGTTGGAATGATGTATGAAGGTTTAGGGATGAAGGAGATGATGAACGTATGTTAAAAATTGAATTTTGTGGAAAAATCATCAATGACATTTGATTGCACTAGTTCAAATTTTGAAAAAAAAATACACTGGCCATCGATTGCACCTTAGAATTAATTTATTGTTTGGATTGGAAACATATTTTTTTTAGAAAGGTCAATAGCGAATCTCATTTGATGACAATCGATTGTCATCCATTTATAATCGATTTTTGTAGGCTAATTTGTGAAAAATTATGTTTTTATTTTTGTTGCATTGTCCGACGACTTTGGTCGTAACTTTCATTTCGTAGGTCCATATGATTTGTCGTTTAAAGTGTTGGAAAGTTAACACGCAAAGCTACCTCATGGCACTGTTGTTTAAATAATTGAATTGTAGTCGTGTGACCACTGTAGGAATGTAAGTGATGGCATGCATAATTAATTGGTGAATCATTGTGTTTTCTTAATGACAAGTTGTTGTTATAATGAATTAACATGATTGAATGCTTTTGAATATGCATTTGATGAAATGTTGTTATTTGGTGTGTTTGTTAATTGTCGTAGCATTGATTAATTGTTGCATGCTGAGAGTGATGTTATGCATAATGATGATAAAAGCATGGCGATAATTTAGGTGATTAGTTTGGTGATAATGCATGTTGTTGAGAGTCATGAATCATGGCGTATGGGTTTCAGTCCAATTTTTGTGTGCTATAGTCCTATGGTGGGGATTCAGGAGCGATTCATTAGTTTAAGATTGGAGTCGGTGAAGCGTCATAATGGTAATAGTAATGCTTTTGTGTGCTTTGATCCTATGGTGGGGATTCAGGAGCGAGATGAACCTGTGTTTTTCATAAATGGTACCGCATGCATAAGTGTCATGTTGTGTCGTGAGTCGTATTTCATATACATATACACACACACACACACACACACACACACGCGCGCGCATATATATATATATATATATATATATATATATATATATATATATATATATATATATATATATATATGCATGTTGTTATGAATTGGTGTGAGACTATGTTGTTGTTGGTTGTGTAATGAATGTGCATATGTTGTATGCTCTCTACCTTAGCATTATTTATACTATTTATATTAAATGTTGTTTCTCACCCCATTTGCTTCATGTTGTCCACCATGGATATCTTGTAGATACTCAGGAGTGATCATTATTGTTGTGCGTGGAAGGTGGCTTGTTAGAGCTACTCTTCGCTTTTATTTATCGCTTTATAAAACATTAGTGGTTTTTAATGCTTTGATCGTGTAACATCGAGGACGTGAGTTTATGTTTTTTGTTGATGTTGATTTTGGAGTTTATTACTTTAATTATGGAGTTGTTAGAAATGTTTTTCTACTGCGTAGTTTCAAATGATTTTATGTGTTTTCGAAGGGTTGTCATTGATGACACCTTAAATTTTTGTGTGAATATTTTATTATAAGTTTCGGAGTTTAGGGTGCTACATATATAATGGAAAATTTTGAGCTCATAAATTCTAACACTTGTGTAAAGTTACATATGTGACTAGTGGGAGATTGTTAGAATTTTGGTTCAGAAATACAATATTACATGTGTTAGGGTCATTATTTAATTATCCAAAATAATAGTGGTCTAATTAATATTAATGATTAAAAGCATAAATATCATGAAAGATAAGGTTATTGTGTAGATACAATAAGTCAGTATTTAATTTGATGGGGGAATAAGTTAGACTATTGAAAACTAAGAAATAACCATAAGGTTATTTATACTGGTTATGGTCCCCATTTGTAAAGCTATTGAAAACACACAATTTATTATTATTCTTTCTTCATCCCTACCAGAAGAGATTCAAGAAACCCTACAGAACTCTACAAATTGGAAGATCACATATTCCTAAACCTTCAATGTTTTTTATGGCAAACTCATGTACGCTTCCACCTTCATTCTCTGATTAAATTATGGTATGGGTTTAAGGGATATGCGTTGACGGGTTATCGACTCGTAGGGATTAGTTTAGAGTTATGTTCTTGATCTCTATATGGATAGAGATACATATTGTAATGAACTCTAGATATAATAGATACTAGATACTTTTGAATTACAAAATAAGTTCACATCTGATACATAGAATAACAATGTGAACTTTCATACATATGAAGTTACATAACATGAAATTAAAGCAAAACAAAGTCGTAAACATATTCAATAAGATAGACGCATAATTAGGAAGAAGAAAAAACATGAAAGGTCTTCAAGCTCCAATCACTGTGTATCTTTCTTACCCTAGTCCAATTGTCTATATGAAACTAAAAAATGTGAGGAATGAGACCAACTTGACTCAACAAATTCCATACTACAAACATTTTTATTAGTAAGCTATGAGAGTTTACTTGTCAGGTCATCAATAGGAAATACATATTTTGACTAATTTACATAAAAAATAAAAGAATAATATGGTGTATCATACAATTAACATTTTCTTGTTCATTTTATCCTTCAAAGGACATTCCTAAGGTGAGTCGTTCTTAGGAAGCCTACTTATTAGGTCGATAACAACTTAATCGAACACGGACATTACTCGCTATCCAATTGGAATTTCTTATTAAAATGAAATCCAATTGATATTGTTGGTCAATAATACTTAAGTGTACTCATTAAATAACATAGATTGAATATAACTTCTTACACTTACTGTAACTTCCTGATTTTTTATTTTTATATTTTAATTGATGAAGAACTCTAAGATATTTGCAATTAACCTTACTTTGCAAAAAGTGTATATACAAGAGATGAAGAACTCTAACCCCACAAACCATATGGTTTGTTGTTGATTCTACCACCTCCAAAAACCTTGATCAAAGATCGATCAAGTCACCAATAATGTCGCTTCAATTCACCAATTTTTGCCACTTCCTTACAAGGCACCTCTTGTCCCAAGGCTTTCACACAGTCGAATTAATCCCAAGCGCACACTTGTTGAACCCAAGATTTACCAACACGATACACCATCTCACACTACTCCCTTGCAAGGCACCCCTTGTTCCAAGGCTATCACTCGATCAGATCTGAATTACGTAATCTTGTCCAAAACCTTCAAATCCTCAATGATCTTGAAGAAAAACCCCAACTTGGTTTTCTTATTTGAAATCCTTAAAGTTCTTAACCCATTATTCTCGGTACACCAACCTAATTGGACATTATCAACCCTAATCTAGATGATCTTCCAATTAAAATATGATTATGTGTAGTTTGATTGTGTGTATGCATAGAAGAGAGGTTGAAGGTGATGTGAATGCTTTGAAATCCTAACTTTATATAGGTTTTACTCACTAGAAACCTTACTAGATATGATGCATGTATCAAATATTTATAAGTATGCAAGTTTAGAAGCAAATAGAATGCAAAGGAATGAAGAAAATTATGAATTTTTGAAAAAAATGCTTCGCATGTGTTGATCTATGAAAGCTGTAAGTCGGCCTGTGAAAGCTAATATGCTGACCTATCAAAGTCTTAGGTCGACCTATAAAGGTCTTGTGTCGACCTATGTTAATCAGTACATGGACAGTGACTACAGGCTTTATTATTGAGGCATGGGTGTTGACCTGAACAATCTATGTGTCGACCTATGCTAAAGAGAAAACTTCTATAGGTCGACCTAAACACGTACGTGTCGACCTATGTTGTAGTGTTTTCACAAAAACCTTGTTTTCAATGCATTTATGATGTATGAACCTTTTCCAAAATATTTGATGCTTCCTAATGCTAAGATGCACATATAGAATCAGATGATATCGTCCCATATACATTAACGCTAAAGTATCCTAGTTTTGACGTCATTCAAAATACATCTAAAGGAAAGTTGCACTCACAAGGTGTATTGTTTCTATTATATTCCCAAAAAGCTCGAATCCTAATCTCTGGTTGCACTTGAGGAGGGGGTTGGAAAACTTGCACCTATTGCATCATCTGATGCTACTCTTTTTATTGTTGTTGTTGCATTTTTGTTGTTGTTTCATCTCTTATTGTAATACTTGCATCATTTGTTGATGTTGCAAAGCTTGTTGCGCTTGTTGATGTTGCATAATTTGAATCCACGAATTTGCATTATGATCGATTTCTAGAACTGGAATAACATTAGCATTACTCTTAGTCTACCTGATCCTCTTTGAATCCTAGCCATTATATCTTGTTTATCATGCACACATATCAAGCTAATCAGGCTGAATGTGGAATAATATTAGAATAAATAATCAGCACTCTAAGGGTCCATATTTCTTTATTGAATTTTAATGACTAATACATGGTATGAATCGACATGCTCTAATACTAAATATATCATCCCAAACAAATTTATCTAGAATTTTAACAAGGGAATACATAGTCGATACCAGATATTGTTAAAATTACAAAATAAGTTCATGTCTGATACATAAAAATACATTGTATCAAAACAATGTGAAATTCCATACATCTAAAGATGCTTAACATGAAATTAAACCAAAACAAAGTATTAAACATAATCAACAACACAATCGTGAAATCAGAAAGAAAAAAAAATGAAAGATCTTCAAGCTCCAATCTTTCTACAACTTTCTTACCCTTGTTCACCGGTCTATATGAAAAAAAAAAACAAGGAATGAAACCTACTTGTCTCAATTAGTTCCTTACTACAACCATTAGTTCACCGGTCTATATGAAAAAAAAAAAAACAAGGAATGAAACCTACTTGTCTCAATTAGTTCCTTACTACAACCATTATTTTTAGTAAGTTATAAGAGTTTACCTGTCACTTGATCAATAGGAAATACATACTTTGAATAATTTACACACAAAATAAATAAATAATTTGGTGTATCACACAACTAACACTATCTTATTCATTTTATCCTTCGAAGAACATTCCTAAGGTGAGTTGTTTTGAGGAAGTCTGCTTATCTTACTGATATCAACTTAATCGACTGCGGACCTGCCCATAATTTACTTAGATTTTTTTATTAAATTGAAATCCAATTGACATTGTTGTTCAATAATATTAAGTGTTCTCATTCAATAACATATATTCAACATAAATTCATAAACTAACAACTTTATTATGATCAACTAAATATTATTAACTAGTAGTTAGTTACGCTATTTTAAATAAACTACTCTTATCTTTGTGTTGTTACTTTGAAGTCCATAAATTAAACCTAATTCCATTTCTATACTTTTACTCATCTAATCTTGACTCATTCATTAATTCAAATCATGTAACTATAAGATTTATATAAGACTAGACATGTATATACATACAATCAGGGGCGGAGCCAGTGTATGTTGAGGGGGTTCAATTGAACCCCCTGGACTTAAAATATTTGCATTAGTACCCCTATTGATTTTTTATTTTGAACCCCTTGAAATATTTTTTTTACACCCATAATTTAAATTTTAAATATTTGCACCCCCTGCTCTAGGGTCCTAGCTCCGCCACTGCATACAATCATAAAGATTTTTATTTTCTTCCTAAAATTCGTATAGGCAATTTTTGTATGTTTCCGCACTGCAACCTCAACTTAAAGTTCATGCCTTGACCTCGTTACAAATCATCTTCATACGAAATTAGTACTTATATTGAAGTAAATTGAGTATACTTTTCAAATTCCAAAATAGAATCTGTAACAAATTACCAAATAAAATATATGGCAACTAATTGTTAAACAAATTTTAAACGAAAAATTTTGGACTTTTAAATAAATAGCTTATTTGCTCTAATAAATCATCAAACTATTTGCAGTAGTATTTCAGTTGTATGATTACGTCCTAAAAGGAACTCATCAACTGAGTTGTTGATTGCGAAATATCTAGTTTCAATTCCAAAGCATCTCCTTTCAAGCAATCTTCAAACAAATGTTTATATTTGGATCCTTCCAACTTCAGCTCCTAAGTATTAAAATAGTCCAAATAACTAACAAAAAGCACATGCTACTATCAATTTGAACATGAATGAAATTTTGAACAACTACTTAGAACTTATTTCAATCAAGAATCCCTGCAAAAGGAAAACACTTAAAGATATCACATTTACTTTCATTAATACTAGAAGGTCTTGAAAGATAAGGCTAGTACCACATGCAAAAGTTCAAAATTGTTATATTGTAGGAATTTGGGGCTTATGATTTTGATACCAATTGGAAAAAAAATGCATAGTAAAACGAAAAACTAAGGTCTTCGTGATAATGGGTTAACTTTTTCGATGAGGTTTCATGTTTGAATTGTGGTGTTTGGTTAAGATTTGAAATTTGAGAATTTTGGCTAGGGAGGAGGTGAAAATTCGGTTGAAAAAGAAGGAAGAAGGAAAATTTGCTTTTGAGAAAAATGAGAGTAATAGGCAATATGTTGTTGTGTTTTTGCACTTAATTAAAATATGTCACTCAACTTCACTTACTTATAATTGCACATATATCACTCCTTTTTTTTACTCCTAATATAATTTAATTAATCCAATTTTACTCTTATTTTTTTACGACTAATATAATTTAGTTACTATTAATTAAATTATGTTGTTACTCGTTATACATAAAAGTTGATTAAAGTATTTCATATTTCATGATATAGAATGTAGAAGCCTGTTAGATGATATCCAATTATGGTTAGAGACCACAATTTAGATTAAGAGTGGGACCTCTGACATAGTTAGACTTAGGGATTGGTAATGGGTCGGATTGGGCGGGTTCAGGCCCAAAACAATCACCCAGCCCAACCCACAGTTGAAAAAGTATGACCCATTTCCACCCAAATTTTGAATCGGTTTTGACGGGTGATTATGGGAGGTTTTGACGGGTTTGGTCTAAACCTGAATCAGAAACAAAAAATAAGATGGCAAGTTAGTGATGAAATCAAATGAATTGTTTTAATGGCACTCTTTAAGCATAGAAAGTTCAATTAATCACAAACAAAACTAAAAGTTTTTAAAACTTTCAATTTATATAACAATTTTTCATCATTCTATTTTTTTATATTCATACATTTTCCAGTCAACAAAAGGAGATGCCATGTTTAAATCATTGTCATTATTCTTGACAAAGCTCAAGTTTCTGAGTATAAATTAAAGTTATTTTCATTATGAGCTTGAATCTGTTTAGAAAAATTTGTAAAGTTTAAGCATTTATCAAATATTCAGTAAAAACAATTAAAATACAATCACAGATCAAGAAGAACTAACAAGACGACTAACAAAATACACATGATCAATCTATGTCCATCATAAATCTTAAAACGAAAATTGAAATGAAATAGAGATGTGTAATTTCATCTGCAAAATCAGTTTCATCAAAGACTAAACTAAAATTACAAAACGAAAAAATTACTTATGAAAAACAAAATAAAGAGTGAAGTGGAAAAACCCTAAATATATAAATAGAAATTACAAAACTCAAACAAAACTAAAATCCTAACCTTAGAAACAACAAAAAGAAGAAAGGAACAAACTTGCAGAATATGGTGGAGGACGTTGTATCTCGTCAATGTGAGTGGCACAGAAAATTGAGAGAGAAAAAATGTAGATATGGTATGGTGGTGGGTGGTGGTATTGGTCATATTGTGGAAGATGGTGTTAATTAGGGGTGAAGGATGAAGGTGAAAGAGAGGTGGCGTGGCTGAAAGAAGGTAGCATTTAGAGCATCTCCAATCGTGCAATTCAATTTTGGGTTCTTTGTGAGACTCATTGAATCACATTATCTTCAAACAACTCATTCAATTTTTACTCCAATTGTACAACTCTAAAGAACCTATTTTGAATCTCACAACTTTAGTTAAGATATTAATATATTATTCATATTAAATTTTATTTTATTTAAAAAAATAATTTAAATTATTTAACATAAATTGTTAAAAATTATATTGAATAGGGTCTATTTGACCTTAACAATAATAATTTGAAGTAAGAAGATGAAAATTTAGGTAAAATTTAAAAACAATTAAAAGTTAATGAGATGCAATTGTGAGAGAAAAATTTGAATGTATAATTTTTACCCTCTCATATTTATAGGTAAATAAATAATTGAAAGGAAAAAAAAGTAAAAGAGCAGTTAAATAACAGCTCTTATTTTTATTAATTTTATATTCAATGCTACCGTTGCACTATGAAGCAATGTTCGCCATGCTGGTCATCTCCAACGGAAACAAATAATACCGCAACGCATTGTCAAGTGGAAAACTGTAGAAGAAACCAAGCGTTGGAGATACTCTTAGTGAAAGAGAAAAAGAGATAACTCAATAGAAGAAAGATATAAGAGAATGTAGTTTGTGGTCAAGTGAGAAACCCCTAAAATTAAACAACACACTTTTGTTAATTTTGGCCCGGCAGGTTAAAATACTCCGATCCGCTTGTCTTCACCCAACATAACCCGTTTGCTGGACCCGTTAACTTGGAAATCCATTTTAAGCCGCCCAAATTACATTTTTTCGGGTTTTTTCCAGGTTGGGTTGGACCACCGGTTTTTATCTAGCTCTAGTAATATTATACTTCTTGTGTTCAGGCAGAATTGAGATTTTTTTTAATGGCCATTTAATTGGCCTGAAACAAATAGATTTAGATAATAAATGATAATTCCGATTTATAAAAAAAAATTAGTTAAAAGTATTCTATCAAATTCATCAACTAAACTAAAGATAATTACAATCAGAAGAAAAAAAATTACAACCAAAATCTATTCATTACTTCGAAGGGAATAGTCATCCAATGCTGGTAATATATATATATATCAATGGCTTAAAACTAATTTTATGTATTATTTTAAATATATAAATACTTTCATATTTTTATTACAAAATTTATTTTTATAGAACTATTTTGAAAAACTGAAATTTATGTTTGTTTAAACTTGTTTTAAAATTTTGTAAAATTTATTTTATTTATTATTTTAGAAGTAGTTTTTAAAAGAAAAATGTTGACTTTCTAAAATTATTTTAATAAGCAGGTTTTCTATATTATTTTTAAAACTTACTAGAAAAAAATACTAAATTTTTAAAAATTAATGTCCATTAAAATATTTTTCATTAATTTAAAAATACATATTCCTTTTAAAAATATTTACTAAAATAATTTGCTTATTATCAAGTATAATATTTTAATTGATATTTTATTTTAAAAAGGAAAATGGGCAAATGTTAAATGAATGGTAAATTAATTGATCAAATGACACTCCTATCAAATGGTTATGTTTTCCTTTTGTCTGTGCTGATATTTTTTTCTATCTTATAGGACAAAATTATGTGCATATTTTATGTCTTTTTCTTTTTTGTCAAGTTTTCTTATGGCTTTTAACTTAACTACTTGTGTTTCTTTTCAATCTTTGTAGCACTGTAATTATTAGTTTTTGAAAGAAATATGCATAGTTAGTTAATGTAATAAACATGTGAAAAGTAACTAAAGAAAAACATTAGTTTTGTTCATTTCTTTTCCATTTATTTTCTTTCTAACTCAAAACTTCCTTCGCACCCTAGTATATAACCTTGTATGTAGTGAATTTGCCTTAAAAATAAATAAAATTATAGATTTGTCTTTCTATAGAGATGTTTTCGGAATGTATTTTCTGTTGGCATAATTTATCTGTGAATTCATAATTTTGAACGACACAATTTTTTTTTTTAATCAAATGTGTTATGATGGACTGAAATTTTTTCTTCCTACCTCATGGTTTAAGCTCATTCACCAAAATATGGGTTACTTAGCATTGGGCCATGGGCTTTTTAATTAGACTAACAGATTTTCTCTTTGCACACTTCCAACTAAACTCGGCACCTCCCCTTCCATTTTTTATATATTCACCAAAATGTTCTTCTCGTTATTTACCCCCTCTCATTGATATTTGACTAAAAAAAATCACTCTCAGAAATCAGTAAAATACAAAAAAGCTAACAATTAATTTAAAAAATCTAATATAATTTTTTTTTTACCGATTTGCATTTTTAATAGATTTTTAAAAAACTGGTATGAGTTTTTGTTCCATTTCGGAAACAGAATTAGGTGTATGTCGATGATGAGAAATTCTAAATCGGTGGTGTTGATTTCTGATACGGTCGCACATGAGTGGACCTTCAAGGTTTGCACTCCAATGCCGAAGTTAGTTCAGGATTCAAGATGAGTGTAGTGAAAAGTGGAGATCACAAAAATGTATCTTGAGTATCTTGTGCGATGGCTTTTATAACTTTGGTCGTTTGGTGTGGATCGATGTTGGTCTGGACGTTAGCTTTTTTGGCCTTTGGCTGACCCAGAACAATTGCCCCTAAGGTTTGTCTGACGGTACTGAGTCAGCGATCTCTTAGTAATCGTGGTCAGTCTCTAAAGATGCTGCTTGCTTTGAATCAAAAGGGGAAACACTTAGATTCAGTTGAAAAAGTAGTGGGGGACAAACGCATTAAATGTATTTCCATCATCGAAACGTTTTGTTGCTTTTTTCTGATGCGTGGCTTGAGGTGAATAATTAGTGCATGCCACTAATTATAGTGCACTCATGTGCACTTGAGTTTATTTATGTTTCCAAGGAGGACTCCGACCGTTGATTTGGTAACTTTTTGTCTTGGTTGATCTAGCTCGTTGCTTGCTTTCGCATATATATATGGGCTGCTAAATGTAGGTGAAATCTTTTCCAATCATTGCAAGCCACTTTCTACTTGCAAGCATCTTTCTCTCTTCCTTCTTGAGACTACTTACCAGAGTAGTTGCAATTTCTTGCTCAAAGCTTCCATATCTCCTTGGTACATTTTCTTTTGTCAGCTTCGCCTCGCAAGGTAACCTATTCTCCTCAACTTTTAATAACTTTAGCATTTGATCAGTACTCTGATCAAAATGAGTGATAGTTTTATTAGCTTGGCTAACGATTCTGAGAGTACTGAGGCATCTATAAACGCTACCAACATCATGGTCGGCAATCCTTTGGATTGGTTCGTCTTTCCACTAGAATCAAGAAAAAGGATACGCAGCTCCTTTGACGGGTGTTCAATCTCATTTTATGAGTGTTTGTTCACTAAGATAGTTTGTGGCTGACTGTGTCTAAGTTTGAAGTGGTCGTAATGAAGTACATAAAGGTTTCCCCCTCTCAGATTCAGTCAGGCTTATGGGCTTACATGAAGGTGTTTCAATTTTTGGCTAAGTATCGGCCATGAAAACCTTCTCCACAGTTGTTATTCAACTTGTTCTATGTTATGCGTACTTCCCAAAATGATATCCATGATCAGGGGCTTAATGAACTTCGCCAGAACCTTCCTTGGCTTAGCCCTTTCAGTGAAGACTATGGCGGTTTCCTGGGGTATTTCATGCTGGTGAGGCCCCGCACTCTAGAGGCCCATCTTACCTTCTGATCTATCCCAACTGAAACCTCCCGTTATTGTAAGAGCAGGTTTGTAAAGTATTGATCTTGGCATTATTTCCGCTTTGCAGCTCATTCCTACAACATCGATTTTGTTAGAAGATAGACTTTAATCTAGAGGGGGGTGAATAGATCACAAATTTTACAACCAAAACTTTTGGCAAAAATCTATTTTTTCAAAAATATGGCACAGCGAAAAAACGACCCGAATGGAATCGTCTAACCGAACCTACCATCGAAAACCAACAAACGTATCACAAACCAAACAGAATGATAATGAATGTAAATGTTCAACAACGATCAAGCTACAAATCAATTAAATGCAATGTTAATCGTCGTATATCCAATGAACCAAAACACAATTAAAATACGCACAAACAATTTATCGAACACTTGGTGTGCAATTGATAGCAATTGGAAATTTAATTTGTTTTGTTTATGTTAAAAGTCAATCACAATCAAAGTGATTATGATTATATCAACAACAACACTTTTAAAGATAATAGAAAACAATTTCCAATCGAATTGATCAAACAACGATGAACTCGATAAATTGCGAAATCAACAATAAAAGTGATAAATAGATAAAGAGAGAAATACCAAGATTTTTTTAGGCAGTTCCCCAATCAGCCTCACTATGGGTACTTCTGCCCTCAACTCAAAATCGAATTGAGATATTGCTATTGACCTTTTCTTTGCAAAATCGTTTATACAAGAGATGAAGAATCCAAACCCCAAAAACCTTATTGTTTTGTGTTTATTCTTCCACCTTCAACCCTTAATCAAAAGCTTGATCAAGTGACCAATAAATGCGGCTACAAAAGCTTGTTGAAACCCCAAGATTCCAGAACACAATTCACCGTCTCGCGCTACTCCCTTGCAAGGAAACTACCTTGTCCCAAGGCTTTTACTCGGTCAAATCTGTGTTGACATGATCTTGTCCAAAACTTTCAAATCAACCCGATCTTGAAGGAAAACCCCACCTTGGTTTTCTTAATTGAAACACATAAAGTTCCCAACGCAATATTCTCAGTTACACCAACCTAATTGAATGTTATCAACCCTAATCTAGATGGTCACCCAATCAAAAAATGATTATGTATAGTTCAATTGTGTGTATGCATAAAAGAAGGGATGAAGATGATGGGCAACTTTGTATTCTGGTTTCGTTTAGGTTTTATTCACTAGGAACCTTACCTAGAAGAAGATGCATGTATGAGTATATATGTGTGTGTGTGTGTGTGTGTGGAAGAAAGGCAAAGAGGATGCAAGAAAAATAAGATGCAAAAATATTTTTTCAAGTTTTAAGTTGAATAGGTCGACCTATGAAGGTGTTCAGGCCCGTTTGTATGACGACCTGTGGGCAGAGCCTACAGGCTTCAATCTTGGAGCGTGGGAGCCGACCTGAAATATGGATGTGCCGACCTGTACTGAAGCATAGGCTTCCATAGGTCGACCTGATCACGTATAGGTCGGCCTATGCAGTTAAGTTGACTCACAAGCATGATTTTTGATGTGTATGACATGCCTAAGACCTATAAAATTTGTTCAAAGACTCTTTTTATGCATCCTAAGGCTAAGAGGATAAAGGAACATCTAAATGTATTTTGATAACATACAATATACAAAAACTCTACGTTATACTACCTTGTTTGACATCATTCAAAACCCAGTTAATTATTTGATAGCACTCACATACTCCCCCTTTCTTATGATGGTGTAGCGGGAAAATCTAAGATTAAGATATTGATTAACTTAACTCGCAAAAAAAGAGTCGCCACCGCACTTTTATTTTATCCAAAGGAAAGGGAAAATAGCGAACAAAACCTAATGAAGTTCTTAACAAGAAAAAATAAACAGAGACATGGTAAGGGGGATGATTACGCAAAGGGAAGGTGTTAGCACCCAAAACGTCTATAGTACTCTATAGGAACCTCTTTGTAAATCTAGCGTTTGGCTTATAAAAGGGTTTTGTTTACAAATGATGGTGGAGGTGAGAAGAGAAGTATTTTTTAATGTTTTTACGTTTGACAAGACTTCCTGAGCCTCGTGCCTACGTACCCACATACTGAAATGGAGGATCAAAACTTCATATTTCTTGGTAAAAATAACCAAAATGGTTTGTTATGATTCATTTTAAATGAATAGATAAGTTGTCATTTTAAGGAGAAAACTTCAACTAATCACCCACAAGTATGTGAAAATGGACATTTGCAATACCATGAAAAGGGCTCCAACTTGGATAAAAATCGACAAGTATGTCACTAACTCTCAAAGGTGGAAAAGTGTCTACCTATTTCAACAATACTGTGGGTATAGGAGGATCACATCCCAACTTTAAATGACTCATGTCTAAAGTTTATGAAAAGTTTAAAAGGAAAGAGTGCACAAAGGCACAACAGTTTGAATGAGTTTAAGTGTTTTTTTAATGTCTTTTTGAAATGGTCAAAGTATGCTTAAAGTTAATTAGCATTTATTAAATAAAATAAAGTTTGAAAATGCACTTGAAAAAGTCAAGGTTTATTATGAAAGAGGTTCTAGTTTGAAAGAAGAAAGTTTTGAAAAAGGGAGAAGATTTTGAAAATTGAAGAATGGGGAGGAGATGGAGAGACTATCATAAAGCAAAAAGTAAAAACTAAGGACAAAGAAATATTTAACCAAGAGAAGATAGCAAACCCCATGACATAAGTCAATCAAGAATTCCCTCCTTTGGATTAAGCCTTAAGCAAGCCAAATAAGCAAATAGTAATCCAAGCATCAGATAAAATCATAATAACCAATAAAGGTCTTCAAGAGAATCCTTAAGCCAAGGGTACCAGATGAATCCAAACATATCTCAAGGTATACTCCCAAGCCAAAGTCAAGGTCCTACTTCCAAGTCCATAACTCCTCAATGCATAGGATGGTAACTCAAGTCCATGAAAGAAAGTAACCAAAGGTTATTAGAAGTTTTGATATTTATTAATGTCTTAAAGAAAGAAAGTCCAAGTGGACAAAATAAAAAGAGTATAAACATAAACATAAGTCCAAGTGGACAAAGTGAAAAGCAAGATGATAATATGATATGAAATGCTAAAATAAAAGCATAAAGTAAATGACAATAAGTAAAGAGCATAAAAATAAATGACAATTAACGTAAAGATTAAATTAACACAATGTTAGTAAGTTAGTGATTAGGAAAGAAAGGTCAATTTGTCATTTTTTGGAGAATACTCAACTAGACATCCACAAGCATGAAAAACATGGTCTCATACATTACCAAGAGAAGGGCTCCAACTTGGATATAATCAACAAGTATGCCACTAGCTCTCTTTGATAACAAAAGATCCAATTTATTTCACACAATACCATGAAGACTAGGAGGCTGGCAATCTCACTTACAAAAATGACTTGGTTTCCGATTCGGGACAGATGTAGCGCTATGTTAAGCCATTGTAGCACAATTTATAAAGAAGGTCATACTTTGGGAGGTCAGTCAATAACAATATATGTGCTAATACAAGCTAGAGAAGTGACATATAAGTCACTCTCCTAAAGCTTGCCACGCTAAAATTAAAAGATGAATGATCTCATCTTAATCAAGAACTTCAAAGAAGTTCCATGATATTTAAGATCTTCATCAACCAAAAAGAAAAAGAAAAGAGAATAACAAGACACAAGACCAAAACAAAATCGAATAAAAGGATGAATCAAGTTATCATCAAAATCAATCATCCATTTTAGTGAATTAGAGTTTTTACTCCATCAACACCTAAGATCCATTGAGTTTGATGAAACCTAAAATCAAATTAACTAAGATTCAAAAACAATCGAAAATCAACAATCAATAGACAACAAGAAAATAAAATCAAGAACTAAATGAATTCACATGGATTTTAAAAGTAATTTTAAACTAAATTCAAAAATACCAAAAATCAAAGAGTTAAGAATGGATAAAAAAAATCAAGAAAACAAACAAGAGGAAATTTAATGAAGAAAATATTAAAATTTGAATTTAAAAAAATGGAAAACAAAATTTAAAAAGAAAAAGAGTGAAAGGAGGGTTAGAAAGAAAATGAGGAGGTAATGTTAGTAAAACCATGGAACCACGCGAAAGGCCTGGCCCAATACACATTTAAAACAAACAACAACAAAAAAAAAACAAAAAAAAGGAAGAAATCAAAAATAAGTTTCATCTTCTTCTTCTTCAAGTAGCTCGACCATGAAAACAAAAGGAGCTCAATGCTAACACTTTCTCCGTCGCGCCGGAGCTCAATCCGACAGCGGCGGAGCTCAAAATTTATACAAAATCGATCGTAATCAAAAGCTCTACGCAATAGTATCAACAATTTCAAGAATCACTCAACAACAATTTGAATCGAAAAAGCGATAAAACTCCAATTCTACCTTCAATGGCTCAGATAAGGATGAAAATTAATCTTCTTCTTCTTCTATTTGCTCTAGCTGGAAATGGTTTGAATTTGAAGGTTGAATTTGGAACAGAAGTGGAAGAAGAGTGAAGTTTGAAACGGTTTCGTAAAATGAAAAATTGAGGAGGAAATTAGCAGAGTAATATTGGCTTCAAAGCATGAATTCAAATGAGTAGAAATGACTTGTATTTATAGATAGAGAGTGAGGGAGAATGATTGTCGTTTATGTAATTCTTCTGCGTTTTGAATCCATACTTGTACGCGTGACTTGCTGAAAATTCTCAATGTCGTTTTGATTTTATTTCATTTGCAGCTTGCGTGATGACGTGGATTGTTAGCACGGCTTGAGCATTTTGCAGCTTGATGAACGTTGGCTCGCGTGGCTTTTGGCAATGCTTGTAGCACGTGTTTGTGACTGACGTGGGATGCTTAAAGCTTATAGCTAGCACGGCTTGGATTGGTAAGCAGCAACTTGTAGCATGAAACTGAAATGGCACCTTGAAATGCTGAGCAAACTTTGATAATCTTTTTTTTCAACTATGTGTAGTCCACCTCCAAGGGTATAAGCTGATGTTGAAGTGTCAATACCTGTAATGCGGATGTGCGGCGGCCCACTAGGCCTAGCTGCAAAAGGTTGAATCAACGAAATCCACTAGCTTCCTTTTTCATGGCTTCTGCAATGGCTCCATTTGTAGACATGTGTCCAAATTTGAAGTAAGGGCAAACCTCATACAATATGTTCATGTATGAGAGAAGTTCAGTATTTTCTGGTTCTTTGCATCTTAAAGATTTGTAGATTGAACTCCCGGACGCAGACAATGGTGCAATGAGTCCTTCCAACATATATGCTCCCAACCTTTGAATCGGTTTGCCAGAAACGGAAACCATCTGCCGTAATTCGTCCATCAACCATTGCGCCATTAGAAAATCATTTTCTGTAGTTGCTTTTGCACATGCGGTAAGGATGTGCTTTAGATTTTTACTCGGAATCGCTACAATTGTTTGTCTCCAACTGTCCATTTCAAGTGAAACAAAACCAGTTCCGTTGCTGACAGTGTTGTCGTAACTATAATTAATCTCTACAAGTTCATTCTTATTTCAGTTGCTTCCTGTATGCTAAAAATAGCTCCCAAGACATTATCATCATGCAAAATACAATAACACATAGCATCATATGAAAGTCGACCAAACTTTTGACCACCTTCTGTTAACTCGCACTTCGATATATTGCACGGAAAAGATAGCTTGTGTGGGGTCCAGCCATTTCACATAGCCAACATTCATTGGGAAACATTGGAGGTTGGTTATGATGAAGAGTAGAATAGTGCAAATGACACTTGGTGTTTTGCATGAAAGGCAAAGAAAAAGTGTCTTCATGCATGTAAGGCAAAGAACAAGTGTCTTCATACATGTAAGACTCTTTTGGCTTGCTTCTCCTATAAATAGGACCAAGAGCAAGCATCCAAATCATACAACCACAAGAGAAACAAGAAGCAAGAAAAATAGAGCTTTGCTCAAGAGAGAAAATTGTTTCTTAGAGAGTTTTCCTTGTGAGAGAAATAGTGAGCCAATTTATGAGAGTGTTACTTACAAATTGAGAGATACTTTGTAGAGAGTTCCACCTAAGGGCGAAGTTGTTGTATTCCCATTATCATTATAGTGGATGTTTAAGAGGCCTAAGGGTCCCGTGGTTTTTTCCTTTCACACATTGAGAAGGTTTTCCACGCAAAAATCTTTTTGTGTCATTTTGCTTATTTTTCACGTTTCCGCTAGTGCCTATTTTTGACTTCACGGAGGAGGGAAATTATGGAGGTCAATTTTCCCCAACAGTGGTATCAGAGCTAGGCTCTGTGATACTACGTTGTTGTACTCATAATAAAGTTCTTAGTATGCTCTGTGGTTGCAACATTGTTTGATCTTCCACATCAGAAAAGAACTATTATTGTTGGAATTAAATTGTTGTATTGCGAAGGCGTGTCTTGGTAAGTTCTGCCTAAGGAAAGACTTGGTATTTAAGCGTGTCAATATTGACCCACCTCTCTTTCTTGAGAACTTCCTAGTTGCGCCTTTCACAAACTACGGTGACTTTTCCAGTGTACGACACTATTTTGAAAATCTCCTAGTTGAAGGAACTACTTTCCCGTGTTCTCAAAATGGATGGTTCTATCAGTTATGAAGGAGATATGTTCAAGCTAACTGCTGATAATTATACCTATTGGAAGCCGATGATGGAAGACCACTTATATTGCAAAGATTTGCATGAGCCAATCTCTCAAAAGGATAAGCCAACGGAGAAGAAAGATAACGAGTGGGAGCTCTAAAATAGGAAGGCAGTTGCCATGATCAGAAAATACATAGATAGGAGTCTATTCGAGCATGTGTCAACTTATACAAATACGTATGAGTTGTGAACCGAACTTGAATCCTTGATTCAAAAGAAGACACCGAGAAATAAAGCACACCTTGTCAGACGACTGGTGAAATTGGAGTACTCAGATGGCCAAAATATGATCGAGCACTTGAATACCTTCAAAGATATTGTGAATCAGCTGACGAAAGCTGACATGAAGGTACATGATGAGTTGCAAACTCTTCTGCTCCTAAGTTCTCTACCTGAGAGTTGGGACACTCTAGTAGTCACTCTTAGTAACTCTGCTCCAGACGGAAAACTTGTCATGGATTCTGTCACAGATTCCTTGCTAAATGAAGAGTCAAGACGGAAGGAAATAGGCTTCAACAACCAGTTCGAAGCCAACATTGTTGATAACAGAGGAAGGAGTAAGAATCATGAAAGAGAAGGTCGTGGGAGATCACAAGCTAGATCCAAGTCTCGCACAAGAGTAAGTTGTTATTATTGTGGCAAACCTGGCCATAGAAGACCTGAGTGCAGATTCTTGAAGAGAGATCAACAGGCTGGAAAAGTCCGTCCAGATTTGATAAACCCAAAGAAGAATAAGGAAGAAGGAGCCACAGTTGTAGTATCCTCGAACAACGAGAATATTTACCTTCTTGGAGATGTCAACTATCTAAATGTTGCATTCGATAATTGCACTTGGATAATTGACACCGAAGCATCTTTCCATGTTACACCTCATGAAGAATTATTCTCATCATACCAAAGAAGAGATTTTGGTACGGTGAAGATGGCAAACCACATCACAAGCTAGATTGTTGGTATTGGTGAAGTGACTATGATCACAGAGAATAGAAATAAGCTTGTGTTGAAAGAAGTAAGACATGTACCAGAGATGCGTCTAAACCTTATATCAGCAGGAAAGTTAGATGACCTAGGGATGATAAACCAGTTCGGCGATGGTAGATGGAAGCTTAGCAAAGGGAGCATGACACTTACTCGTGGCAAAAAGGAAGGCTCCCTGTACATCATGCAGGGAAAGATAAACAAGGGAGAGACTAATGTTTCTCAAGACGCAACCAAAGAATTGTGGCATAAACGACTTGGCCATATGAGCGATAAAGGCTTAGAGATTCTTGCTAAAGATCATCTTTCAATATCAAGGGACAACCACTTGAATCATGTGAAGACTGTCTAACAGGCAAACAACACAGAGTATCTTTTCAAAGATCGGATGATGCAATAAGACGAAAGAAAATCCTAGATCTTGTTCACTCAGATGTCTTCTCCACATCTGAAAGGTCTCTTGGCGGCTCACAATACTTTGTTACCGTCATTGACGATCACTCTAGAAAGGTGTGGGTGTATCCATTGAAGAAGAAAGATCAAGTTCTACAAGCTTTCTAGGAGTTTCACGCCTCTGTAGAATGAGCATCTGGAAGAAAGTTGAAATGCTTAAGAAGTGACAATGGAGGTGAATACCTAGGTCCATTTGAAGCATATTGTAAAGCTCATAGGATAAGACATGAGAGGACACCTCTGAAGACTCCCCAAATGAATGGAGTAGCTGAAAGAATGAACAGACCGGTTGCAGAGAAAGTCAGAAGCATGCTTTCTCATGCAAAACTTCCCAAATCATTTTGGGGTGAAGTAGTGGGAACTGCCATTGATTTGATAAACTTGTCTCCTTCAAGACCGTTAAATGGAGAGGTACCGGATGAAGTATGGTATGGAAAGAAAGACTCTTACGGTCAATTGAGAGTATTCGGGTGTAAGGCATTTGTCCATATTCCTCAAGATGAAAGAGCAAAACTCGATGCTAAGACGAAGGAGTGCATATACCTTGGTTCTCCAAGAGATGAACTTGGCTTCAGACTACGGGATCCTGCAAACAAGAAGATTGTTCGAAGCAGAGATGTGGTATTTTATGAAGATCAAACAATCCATGATATTCAATCTAAGAAGTCAAAGACCATTGTTGTACAAAACTCAGTGGGAGAGATTCCTCAACGAGATATTGAACCTGGTCTGGCAGTAGAAACCGATCATACGGAGCAACCTGACCAGATAGAACAAGGTCAGGAAATATAGGGAGAGGAAATAATAGATGTTGATCAGAGGGATCAAGAACCTTAAGAGAGAAGATCTATGCGAGTAAGACCACCATCAAAAAGATATTCCCCAAATGAGTATGTCACTCTCACTGATGAAGGAGAACATCAAAGCTTCATGGAAGCCATTGAGACAGATGACAAGGACAAATGGATGCAAGCCATGCAAGAAGAATTACAGTCACTGAAGGAGAACCAGACGTATGACTTGGTGAAATTACCAAAGGGAAGAAGGGCTTTGAAAAACAAGTGGGTGTTCAAACTCAAGTCTGAAGAGAACAACCCAAACCCCAGATACAAAGCAAGAATTGTCGTGAAGGGGTTACATCAGAAGAAATACATAGACTTTTAAGAGATATTCTCACCAGTAGTGAAGATGACATCCATAAGAGCAATCATTGGTCTTGCTGCAACGCTAGACTTAGAGATAGAGCAACTTGATGTTAAAACATCATTCTTACATGGAGACTTAGAGGAAGAAATCTACATGGAACAACCTGGAGGATTTGCAGAACCAGGCAAAGAACACCTTGTGTGTCGCTTGAAGAAAAGTTTATATGGGTTGAAGTAAGCTCCAAGGCAATGGTACACGATGTTTGAACTCTTCATGATCCAACATAAATTTAAAAAGACATCTGCAGACCACTGTGTGTTTGTGAAGAAATATGATAATGGTGAATCCATCATACTTTTGTTGTATGTTGATGATATGCTCATTGTTGGGAAAGACAAGACAAAGCTAGCCACTCTAAAGAAGGCATTGAGCAAGTCTTTCGCCATGAAAGATTTAGGAGCGGTAAAGAAAATTCTTGGAATGAAGATCATTCGAGATCGTCCCAAAAGAATGTTGTGGATGTCACAAGAAGATTATATCAAGAAAGTCTTTGGGAGGTTCAACATGCATAATGCTAAACCTGTGCATGTCCCACTACCTGGTCATCTGAAACTCAGTAAGACACAATGTCCAAGTAATGAAGAAGAAAAAGAAGAAATGAGCAAAGTGCCCTATTCTCCAGCTGTGGGTAGCCTTATGTACGCAATGGTTTGCACAAGACCTGACATTGCTTATACTGTAAGAGTGGTGAGTAGATTCCTGTCGAATTCAGGAAAGGAGCATTGGAATGCTGTGAAATGGATACTGAGGCATCTAAGAGGAACTGCCAAACAGTGTTTGTGCTTTGGCAATGAAAAACAATTACTCATTGGGTATGTAGATGAATATATGGCAGGGGATGTAGATTCAAGAAAATCTATTTTCGAGTATTTGATTACTTTTGCAGGGGGAGCTGTCTCATGGCAATCACGATTACAAAAGTGCATTGTTTTGAGTACCACAGAAGCTAAATACATCACAATCACTGAAGGTTGTAAGGAGATCATGTGGATGAAGAAGTTCATGCAAGAGTTAGGTCAGAATCAAGAAATTTATGTTCTCTATTGCGACAATCCGAGCACAATCCATCTTAGCAAGAACTTGACATACCATTCAAGGTCAAAACACATTGACGTAAGGTATCACTGGATTCGTGATGTGTTGGAGAATAAATTGTTGAAAGTAGAGAAAGTTCACACCAATGAGAATGGGGCAGACATAATGATAAAACCTCTTCCAAAAGAGAAGATAGAGCTCTGCAAACAAGTTGTTGGATTAGCAGCAACTCCAAACTAACCAAGATCATTCCCCTATGGCTGGAGGGGAGAAATGTGGGGTCCAGCCATTTCACATAGCCAACATTCATTGGACAAAATTGGAGGTTAGTTATGATGAAGAGTAGAATAGTGCAAATGAAACTTGGTGTTTTGCATGAAAGGCAAAGGACAAGTGTCTTCATGCATGTAAGGCAAAGAACAAGTGTCTTCATGCATGTAAGACCCTTTTGGCTTGCTTCTCCTATAAATAGGACCAAGAGCAAGCATTCAAATCACACAACCACAAGAGAAACAAGAAGCAAGAAAAATAGAGCTTTGCTCAAGAGAGAAAATTGTTTCTTAGAGAGTTTTCCTTGTGAGAGAAATAGTGAGCCAGTTTGTGAGAGTGTTACTTATCAATTGAGAGATATTTTGTAGAGAGTTCCACCTAAGGGTGAAGTTGTTGTATTCCCATTATCATTATAGTGGATGTTTAAGAGGCCTAAGGGTCCCGTGGTTTTTTCCCTTTCTCACATTGAGAAGGTTTTCCACGCAAAAATCTTTTTGTGTCATTTTGCTTATTTTTCACGTTTCTGCTAGTGCCTATTTTTGAGTTCACAGAGGAGAGAAATTACGGAGGTCAATTTTTCTCAACAGCTTGTACCTTTCTAAAAATTTCTTAAGGAGATTTGAATCTCCTCTAAACAAATCTAAATAAATTGGTATCAAGTCAAAAATAGGATCTCCTATAGAAAGATCACTGAAATCAAGGATGTAACTGGGACACCAGGATTTCACTCCATCATGGTCACTCAATAAACCATTGTCCACCTGGGCAGCATCTTCTGTATTCCCATTGGAGGTAGAGCAAACCAATGACGGTTCCATGACATACAACATTAAGAACAAAGTAGGGAAGCAAATATATTGTTGGTTTCATATCATGGCGTACAATACCTCGACAAGCATTAAAGATGCTTGCACGAGATTCAGTAGCATGCACAGTCAGTTTTCTTATCCAATAGAAAATCCATATTCTAAATGACATAGATGGGTGGTAAATAGGGCCAGCAGATGTTGAGTTGGCAATTTGTGTAGAAGAAGAGCATGACGCTTTGACCAAGGCTGGATGTGACATAAGACAAACCACCAGAGATGGTTGCAAGAGCACTCATAGCGTTCTCCTGGAAGCAACTATCTTTTTGGACGCTTGGCATCACACTGCAAGCAAACATTGTTCTTTGCAAAATTCATGAAGTCACACTTATGACATAACCAGTCCCCCCTTTTAAACTCAACATCATCCCGTCCAACACGTCTCTTGGGGGCTTTTTAGCACCGTAGGAGGGAGATTTGGATCAATAGGAACTGAACTCAATTTGACAACTTCATGAAGCAACTTACAAACCACTGCTTTGACAGACTTCTGCTTCAGAAGCGGCTTATTAGTGACTGATCCATTAATAGGATCAAACCCAAATGTCAGTAGCATTCGCATGATATCAATAGCCCGTGCCTCATCTTCTTTGTTTGTAAGCAGATATGCATTGTCACAATTGTTTCTCAAGCTGTGAGTCTATCCAATAACTGGACCTTGTTTCAAATCCAAAGTAAAAGAAAACTATAACCTCTGCAGCATTTGCCTAATCAAACTAATTATATCATGATGGACCGTCCTACATTTTTTCAGGGTCCAAGATGTCTAACTCAGAATACCAAAGCTCTTACCTCATGATCACAAAAACAACAACTCATCTATATCATGAATGGACTTGAAGAATCGGCCAATGCTAAAGATTCTAGCAATCAGCCTTACATGCGTCAAAAGGACAAAGACTTTGGAGATGTCTTAAAAAAGACTCCAAGGGTATGTGGAAATGTATTAGGCGAATGAAAACTTGAACTCTCCTATATACTTTCACACATATGTTGTATCCAACACTATTGATTATGTGAAGATTTTCCTTGAGTGGATTAGTGATTCCATAGCAAAGTCTTATGAACAAACTCGTGCAAATATATTTCTTTTGAAACTATCACACTTCTGGTTAACAAGGCTGACCTTGACAATGCTCTCAACAATCCAATGTTGCATCATTTTTGGCAAGTGGTGTATCATGGACTAGATTGAATTAGACTTAAATGATAATTTGGATAATTGGAATAAGATTGATAAGAAAAATTGGATAAGAATGGGTAATGGATTTAATGGATATTGGAAATGGATTATTGGAAAATAGATTTAATGGATAAACAAGATTTGGATTAAAAATGGAATTTAGTTATGGATAATGGGTTTAAACGGATATGAAGAAATTTGAAATGGATAAGATAAAGAAAATGGATATGGACAATGAGAAAATATGGATATGAAAAATTGGATATGGATAATGGATATGAAATATCGATTTTAATCCAAAACCAATTTTGAACTTTTCCCAAAAAGCATCTGATTAATATGAATGAAGTCACTCCTTGAACCATTAAATAACTTGCAACTGAAACATCGGCCATCAACTTTGATCTTTGCCATAATTCTCTGAATCTCTTATCAAAATGGAATAAATTCTGAATCACTTTGAATTTAGCCTGAATCAATATCTTGGAAAATAAATTCACAGATGAACACAATTTGGACTGGTGGACTCTTGATCATGATAACTTGGACCAAATTCCTCATGAATCATCGCTTGATAATCTGATGAATTCTTCACAAAACAACTTGATCTTGGATACACACTGTAACGCCCCAGACTGCTTTTGGGATTACCGACTGACCCCACAAACTAACACGGGTCTTTTCAGCATGTTTTGTCCTCACTGACACGCTTTTCGGGAAACTTTCCAGAAGGCCACCCATCCCAGAATTGCTCAAAGTCAAGCACGCTTAACTATGAAGTTCTTACAGAACAGGCTACCGAAAAGAAGATGCATCTATTTGGTACAGGTAGTACCAATTAAACCTTATAAGCATTCCTTCAACCATGCAGTCCCATACCTGCATAGCCTCTTGTTCCCTCTCATTCTGATGTGAATTCAGTTTTTATCCTACTTCATTACTCTCATCAATTTCTCTCTAATTATTAAGTCCTAATTCGTTAAACCCATTCGATTTCAGATCTGGTTTATTCACATGTTCATCACAGCATCAATAATCATACACACAAATTCAACATCAATTACAGCAACATATATCAGATTCATAACAGAAATCATACACATACAGAGTTACGAAAATTCACCACAGATTCAACACAAATTCGTCAAAAACGCAAACACCCAAAAATACCTCTACCTTAAACCCATATCAAACATAGGAACCCAGATTACCCCCCATACCTCAAATTTTCCAACACAAAGGTTCTTCGTTTAGGGTTTTACCGTCGATTCCTCGTTCTATGCTCTAGCCTCCTTTCCTTAGTTCTCTCTTCACTTCTTAGGGTTGCACAGACTAATTCTCCTAATTCCCTATTTTCTTTTGTTAAACCTATCTTTTGGGTCTTAATCACGATTTACCCATATTGTCCTCAATTAATCTCCTCAATATTATCGTCTTACCCTTAATGGTTCCCCTAATTATTTTAATTAACAATAATAATAATAATCTAAATAATATTCTAAATATTCAAATTATTCTACTATTATTAAGAAAATAATCTAATTAATTACTACTTCTAAGAGAGCTCAATGTCCCCTTAACCCAAGGCTACCCCACAGCACCACACAAAGTCATCAACGTCACAAAATCCATCAAAATGCGCCAAAACACCGAATAATCATAATAATTCAATTAAATAAATATTATAATTATTTTGGGGCATTATAACTCTCCCCCACTTAAGGTATTTTCGCCCTCGAAAATTACCTAAAGGAAACAGAGTCGGATACGACTCATTCATCTGATCTTCACGCTCCTAAGTCCAACTTTCGCCAGCTGGTTCACCCCACAACACCTTCACCAAAGCTATGTCTTTACCCCGTAGTTGCTTTATTTCACGGCCATCAATCCCCACAGGTAATGTTTCCACAGTCAGATTATCCCTCACTTGTACATCATCCATCTGAATCACATGTGACGGATCCGGAATATACTTCCTCAACTGAGGCACATGGAACACGTCTTGCAAATTTGCAAGTGACGGGGGTAAAGCAATTCGATAGGCTACCTCTCCTATCCTCTGTAAGATTTGATATGGACCAACAAAACGTGGAGTGAGCTTCCTAGACTTCAAAGCTCGACCCACATCAGTCACTGACGTCACCCTCAAAAACACGTGATCTCCCTCTTGGAATTCAAGTGCTTTCCTCCTCTTATTATGGTAACTCTTCTGACGACTCTGCGAAGCTCTCATCCTTTCTTGGATCATCTTAATCTTCTCAGTCGTCTCTTACACAAGTTCAGGTCCGAGTACAGCACTCTCGCCTGAGTCATACCAACACAAAGGAGTTCTACATCTCCTCCCATACAAAGCTTCATACAGCGCCATCCCAATACTAGCATGAAAACTATTATTGTACGTGAACTCGATCATTGGCAAATGGCTATCCCAAGATCCTCCGTGATCCAACACACAAGCCCTCAACAAATACTCTAAAGATTGGATAGTCCTTTCCGTCTGACCGTCCGTCTGTGGATGATATGCAAAACTCATCCTCAACCTAGTACCCAAAGCATCTTGCAAACTCTTCCAGAACCTCGATGTAAATCTCGGGTCTCTATCCGGCACAATACTCAAAGGTATCTCATGCAACTTCACAATCTCCTCAATGTACATCTCGACTAACTTCTGCATAGAATGATTAATCTTCATCGGCAAGAAATGAGCCGATTTAGTTAATCTATCCACAATCACCCAAATCGAATCATTTCCCTTTTCCGTCCTCGGCAACCCCGACACAAAGTCCATGGAAATGCTATCCCATTTCAATTCTGGGATATTCAACAGTTGCATCATACCTAAAGGCTTATGATGCTCAATCTTTGACTTCTGATAAGTCAAACACGCATAAACAAACTCCACAATATCCTTCTTCATACCCGGCCACCAAAACAACTTTTTCAAATCCTGGTACATCTTCGTAGCACCGGGATGAATACTCAACCTACTTCGATGTCCTTCCTCAAGAATCTCTTCTTAATTTCTGGAACATCTGGGACACACACGCTGTCTCTGAACATCATCGCACCATTCTCACCAATCCAGAATTCACCGCCGTTACCTTGGTTGATCAATGTCAACTGGTCAACTAACTTCAAGTCATTGATACAAATAACTTGCAATTGAAGCAAACTCTTGATGGTTCGACCAAGATGGGGTCAAACTTCCATCTGATCTTGACTTGAATAATTAACCACATTTGACTTGAAACCAATGCCCTTGCCATTAATCTCCCTGTAAAACCCTAAACACAACAGAGGAGAAGAAACAAGCAAACTACAACATATTTTTGGTATTTTGGTTAGAGGTTAGTAAACATAAATAAAATATAAAACAAGTAAGAATAACATAGATGCTTGGTGATCTCCCTTAGAAGCAAACCCACAGAGGAGGGCAGGAGAACCAATGTTTGTGATCTTGATGCATTGTGAAGATGCAAATGAAGTTGGATCTTAGAGGTAAAAATTAGGGTATGACAGATGGCAAATGTAAATGATGTAGTTGTAGCCCGTTGCATTTTTCTTCGGTACATGGAATAGCTCCTCCTGCACATGAAATATCTCCCCCTGAATTTATACACTGTCTTTGCTCCCCCTAAGTGTATGCATATATCATGCATAAATCACCCTCTTTATTATCTCCCCCCGCTTTAATAACATCAAAAAGAGAAAAACCAATTTGTTATAAGCATCACACAAATACACAATTCACACATTTCAAATACTACCCAGAGGCAATTGCAAAGAAAAAGAGATGCATTCACATACAAAACATATGTAAATAGCACAAGCATAATAATTAACAACAACAATATTCATAAGAGATACACAAGTCAATACTTAGTACAACAAAGTAACTACTTAAAACATTGTTCTAACCACCAAGAAGTAGCAAGCAAACAACCATAATTAAGAAATGCAATAGATGAAACTCAAAGGACACAACCAAAAGAAAAGAAACCAAATAACACCACATCATAAAACCTAGTCAATGCCTTCCGTGTCCTCTTGAGCTTGGTCTTTCATTGAATGTGCCAATCTCACATAGCTCGCGGTAGAAGCTATCATAATGATCTCCATCCATTTCTTGGGTATGAATAATGTGATTCAACTGTTCCATCTCAGGTGTGTGATTCTCATCAATAGTGTTACGCAAATTCACGAGGCTTTTCGTTGTATAGGCAGCAAAGGAATGGAAGTCAGCATCTTGAGTGGCCATGTGCTCTCGCATTAGACGGAGCTGCTCCGAATGTGCAACATATCTCTCATTTTGTTGCACCTGCATATTTTACGGCATGGTAATGATATAAGCAGTATCGCTAGGACCAACATAAGGACCACCAGCCTGACCAACTCCCTTATCCGCATCTTGCATGGTTGCATCACCATCTAGAGCACCATAGGGAATCTCATCAGGCTGCTCATTCTCTATCTGATTTTCTTCAGCCTCGTCAACAACCACGTTTGGATCATCGATGTTAAAAATCTTCTTACCATTCTTATGGAGATAGTATGCTCGATGATGAATGTCCCAAAAATAGCTCATGTTTGCGAGAGTCCATTATGAGAACTCTTGAGAGGTACTTGGTGAGTTGCAGATGAGATTTTTCACACCAATTTTGAAATGCTTTAAAAATTTTGCATTCATGGATGGATAGCATAAAGAAGTACCTTTGTTGCAAGATCGGACATAAAACATGCGATCAACAAAGTAATGTGGCCAACTGATTTTGACGTTGTGCAGCAAGACGTAAACAAGATGAATTTCAGCAAAATCAACTGTTGAAAATCTACCATTCTTCGGACACAAGACGTGAGACACAATCCACAGCAAAATTCGAGGCATCATTTTCAATTGACTTGTGGTAATAAGATCATAGCAGTTTTCAGCACGAGGAGCCTTAAGCTTCTCATTCAAGTGAACACTCCAATTAAAATATTTATGCTTATCTGAGTCGGTAACCACTTCATCCGTCACTTCTTCATCAAGTTTTTCATCAATGTCTGGATCACTAACCGTAATACCAAACAAGGTACTCTATATTTCATTTGTGAAATGATACACTTTGTCACCCATGGAGAATTTAAAGCTTGCACCCTCTTATTTGTGTAGCCCGAAGTAGAACATGCGAATAAGATCCTCGTTGTAATCTTGAGCCAATTGAAGAAAATAATCTATGTTTTGATGCTCAACACGAGTCATAACTTTGAGTAGAGCCAAACCTTCAATCGTCTTTTTCTTCCATATGTATTGCTTAATGACTAGGCGAGTCATAAGCTTTAGCTCAAAATCATTCTCATATTTCTTTAAAACCAAAGAGAATGGATTCTCAGAGGCAGGAGTGGATGAGGAGGCATTGCCTTTGCCTTTGGATGCATTCTTTGACTTAGAGGCCATTGGATTTGTGTGATACAACTTCCACACGAGGTGTTTATGAAAATGTTTGAATGAAACGTGTGAAAGAATGAGTGACACAACAACACCCATACACTCAAATAGAAGTAACAACAACAAATTAACACAAATATGCAACTACAAATACTTAACAAGGAAGAAATTTTGAAATTTTTGATGATAATGGGTAAGTTTGGGAGTTTTCAACAAGAGACGGGAAAAATGATGAATTTAGGTAGGAAATGACAATATTTGATGATTAATGACAAATTTGTGATGTTAGATTGAAGTCAAAAACAAGAATCTTGGTGTGTTTGAGGTTTTTGAGTGAATTTGGAATATTGGGTATCTTTGTGCATGCAAGAACAAGAGTAATAATGAAGAGAAATGCCCAAAAATGAACTTATGATTCGACCTGAGAACGTATGTGTCGACCTTTCCATGTTATAGGTCGGCACATATTGAAGTGAGCAACAAAAAAATTAAAAATAATTTGACATGACCCGACCTGAAATAACATAGGCCGGCCTGTACTGGAGCGTTTTAGGCAAATTCAAAAATTGACTTACATAGGTCAACATGTATTAGATTGTGTCAACCTGAAGACTTCAAAACTTCAATAATATTTGATTGAATTGACTTTTGGTGACTTTGAGAGGCTCATAATGACTCATGAACAAAAGGTCTATGAGATGGCCATGCACATGATCAAATTTTATGGAATGTTTGCTTGACACATGCAACACACAAAAATGCAAGCATGACATGGTTCAAGATAAAAATGAATCATGATGGCATTTATGGATGGTTACTAAAACATGTAAAATGCAATATACAACAGTCACATTTGATATTTTTGGAAGTAAACACATATCACAAGCATCACACATAGTTCATCACATATCCTTATGAAATAAACAGGTAAAAGAAACACTTACGTACATAACAAGAAATGGGGTTGAAACGATAGTACCTCACCGTACACAAGACGGAGGATGCACAAGAATTCCATGAAGAACTTTTGAACGAAAGTTGTAATGAATGCAACACGTGCAACAAAACACAAACAAGAGGAACACATTCTTACCACTTTCCTTCTTGTACAAGTATTTGAAAGTGAGATTAGTAATGTATCCAAGAACATCATTTGATGATTATTTGCTCAATTATGATGATAATTTGGGTTCTCCTCATGTTTCATTATTTTAGGTTGATCACTCCTAGTTTGATGGGCTTGAGCAAGTCTAGTCAAAGATAACATGCATAATTGAATATAACATCCTTCCGACACTTCTTGGATAGCTTATTAGTAATTATTCACACACTTTTACCACTTTAAAAAACACAAGGAGTTAACTTGGTTGGTAACATAATCCGCCTTGTTAGTCACATAGATCAAAATAATAAGGAGGTGTTACCGTGTTGTGCCTTGATGCTCCACGAACGAGATCTCATACTCTCTATATAGAGTCAAGACATTTTTCCTGCATGATTAACAACTTGTGCTAGATACCCAATCTTCATTGGGTCCTTGGGGATTTGTAAAACCTTGATTGCATTTAGGCATCCATTAAAAGGCACCATTAGGAAAATGAAGTTTCCTAACTCTGCACTTTGCAATAGTGTGTCCCTTTTTGCAATAGTAGTGACATTACAAGTTAAGAGAAGATAACCTTTTGCTATTCGGTTCATTTTTAATGTAACTATACCTTCGATACAGATTGTGAGATGGTAAGTCATACTTAAAAGTATCTATAGCAAAGGTAACTTTGGGTTGCAAAGCCTTATCAATTTTAGCTTTAAGAGTCCTTGAATCCTTTTGCCAAATGTGACATGATTCACAACCAAAATTCCACAAAGATCTAGGGTCCTCATCTTGTAATTCAAGAATATTTGACATAGATTTCCTTAGTGCTTCCACATGTTTTTCATTTTCAGCAATCTTAGCTTCCAAATGAGAGATAATTCTCTTGTTTGAAGCTAATCTCTTGAAAGCATCTAAGGCTTGTCTTTGTAGATTCTCAAAGGATTCTTGAAGTTGAGAAAAAGCTAAGTCATGAGAAGCTTGAAGTTTAGAGTGACTTACAACCTTTTTCTTTCCTTTTTTTGCAATATAGCAAAGCTTAGCCGATTCATCACTTGAAGTAGAGCTATCATCACTTTACGAATCATTTTCGCTTTCCCAAGCAGCATAAGCTCTTCTATATTTTCTAGACATTTTGTGACGGCCTCTTTCATTCTTGATTTTTGGACACTCCGACTTAAAGTGACCGGGTTTACCACAGCTGTAACACGTACTTTGTGACTTTCCCTTTTTGCCCTCGTCTTCTTCTTTTGAGGAACTTGATAACCTTCTTGATTTATCACGGTACTTGTATGGATATTTGTTGCCATGTTTTGACATGTATTTATTGACTCGCTTTATGAACAATCACATATCTTCTTCGTCGGATTCGTTGTTATCTTTAGGTTCACTACCCCTTTTCTCATCTTGAGAAGGCCTTGAGCTAGAAGTCTTTAGAGCAGTGGACTTTTTCCCTTCTTCTTTGTCTTTCCCTTTCTCACTCTTCGATTATTTTTCGTATTCCTTCTCGTATTTTGCCAAGCAAGTAAGCTCTTACTCATGCTCTTCTAACTTACCAAACAAAGTCGTAAGATCAAGCGACTTAAGATCATTTGCTTCTTTAATAGCGGTGACCTTTGGTTGCCATTCCCTAGTTAAACACCTCAAAAAAATTTAGTAGCAAGTTCATTGAAAATGGGATTACCTAGTGCATTTAATCGATTTAAAAGATGTGAGAACCTTTTCCGCGTATCCGCAAAGGTTTCACCATGCTCAATACAGAACAACTCAAACTCTTGATTTAATATGTTGATCCTAGCTTGTTTGACATCATTAGTACTCTCATGGGCAATCTCTAATGCTTCCCACATAGCTTTAGTGGTCTCACAATGTAAAACGCGATAAAAATCATCAACTCCCAAAGCAGAAGTGAGAATGTTTTTCGCTTTCCAATCATGTGACCAAAATATCCAATCATTAGCATCCCATCGTGCTTCTGGTTTAGGTATTGTGACACCCTACTCATTGGTCATAGTTATTTCATTTGTATCGTTTTGGATAGCATCCCAAATACCTTTGTCAACAGAGTTGACATGTATACACATAAGTGCTTTACAATAGCCATAATTTTTGTCGGTGAAAATTGGTGCTCTATTGTACACACCCTTAGGTTCGGTAGCCATTCTTCTAAGAAACGTATCTTAAGCACGCAATGAGCCAGGCTTTGATACCACTTGTTAGACGATAGGCATCGATATAGAGGGGGTGAATAAATCACAAATTTTACAACCAAAACTTTTGGCAAAAATCTGTCTTCAAAAATATGGCACAACGGAAAAACGACCCGGATCTAATCGTCTAACCGAACCTACTATCGAAAAGAAATATACGTATCTCAAACCAAACGGAATGATAATGAATGTAAATGTTCAACAACAATCAAACTACGAATCAATTAAATGCAATACTAATTGTAACTCGTATATCCAATGGACCAAAACACAATTAAAATACCCACAAATTATTTATCAAATATTTGGTGTGCAATCGATATCAATTGAAAATTTAATTTGTTTTGCTGATGTTAAAAGCCAATTATAATCAAAGTGATAATGATTATATCAACAACAATACTTTTAAAAGATAATAAAAAATGATTTCCAATCGAATTGATCAAACAACGATGAACTCGATAAACTGTGAAATCAAGAATAAAAGTGATAAAGATATAAAGAGAGAGAGACCAAGATTTATTTAGGCAGTTCCCCATTCGGCCTTGCTATGGGTATGTCTGCCCTTAATTCAAAATCGAATTGAGATATTGTTATTGACCTTTTCTTTGCAAAATCATTTATACAAGAGATGAAGAATGCAAACCCCAAAAACCCTATTATTTTGTGTTGATTCTTCCACCTCCAACCCTTGATCAAAAGCTTGATCAAGTGACCAACAAATGCGGCTACAATCCTCTGATTATCCCAAGCGCAAAACTTGTTGAAACCCCAAGATTCCAGAGCACGCAACTTGTTGAAACCCCAAGACTCCCTTGCGAGGAAACCACCTTGTCCCAAGGCTTTCACTCGGTCGAATATGTGTTGACGTGAACTTGTCCAAAACCTTCAAATCAACCCAATCTTGAAGGAAACCCCACCTTGGCTTTCTTATTTGAAACACAAAAAGTTCCCAACCCAATTTTCTCAATTACACCAAACCTTATTGGACGTTATCAACCCTAATATAGATGATCACCCAATCAAAAAATGATTATGTGTAGTTCAATTGTGTGTATTCGTAGAAGAAGGGATGAAGATTATGGGCAACTTTGTAATCTGGTTTCATTTAGATTTTATTCACTAGGAACCTTACCTAGAAGAAGATGCATGTATGAGTATATATATATATATATATGTGTGTGTGTGTGTGTGTGTGTGTGTGTGTGTGTTGTATGTGTGTGTGTGTGTGTTGTATGTGTGTGTGTGTGTGTATGGAAGAAAGGCAAAGAGGATGCAAGAAAAATAAGATGTAAAAAGAATTTTTCAAGTTTTAAGTTGCATAAGTCGGCCTATGAAAGTCATATGTCGACCTATGAAGGTGTTCAGGACGGTGTGTATGGCGACCTAAGTGGCGACCTGTGGGCAGAGCCTACAGGCTTCGTTCTTGCAGTGTGGGAGCCAACCTCAAATATGGATGTGCCGACATGTACTGAAGCAAAGGCTTCCATAGGTCGACCTGGTCATGTATAGGCCAACCTATGCAGTTATGTTGACACACAAACATGATTTTTGTTGTGTATGACATGCCTAAGACCTATCAAACTTGTTCAAAGACTCTTTTTATGCATCCTAAGGTTAAGAGGATAAAGGAACATCTAAATGTAGGTTGATATCGTCCAATATACAAAAATGCTATGTTATACTACCTTGTTTGACATCATTCAAACCCCGGTTAATTTGTTGATAGCACTCACAAATTTGAATTCCGTTTATGTTGAAGAGGTTATGGTGAGGGATGGTTTGGAATTCCGGTATCAGGGACTTTGTTACGAAGAAGGTTTTGGCCCCAATGGAGTTTTGTCATCCTTGTAAAGGAAGAAACTGATTTACACTCGCATTATTTTTAGTGCGACCGATTGTATAGAGAGGAAATAGATATTTGGTTAGGGAAGAGTACTAGAATATTTTTTCGACATGTGTGCCTGTACTTTGCAGCTTAAATGATGTCATACCCTAAATTTTGACCCTAAGATTCCACATTATTTGCATATCATATGAATATACTTTCATGCATCATTAACCCATCACAAGTACAAGATATGTGTGTTTACTTGCTTTACAAGTTAGGTGATCCTCCTAAGGCTCAAGCAGATGAATTATCAAGGGATAAGTATCATATTCAACACTACAAGTCTCTATATCATCCATGAAGATCAAGAACTTCTACTCATCAATAATCAAGTGCAAATTGCATCATGACAAGCTCATCAAGCCTCAAGGCCCCTAGTGCACCAAAATTAGGGTTTTGACCTAATTCAATCCCTAGGATGACTTGTGGAGCAAGGCATGATCCAAGACCTCAAGATATGTTTCAAGGACCTCAAATCAATCATATTAGTTCGTTCATATGATGGGATTGATTCAAAGAACTTGGTTCACAAGCAATGCAAGAATTCAAATCCATTTGAGCTTCAAATTAGGATTTTGATGAAAAGTCAACCATACCTTTGACTTTTGGCCAAGACATCTTCTCAAACCTTGGAATATGATTCAAGACATTCAATTATACCCTTGAAGTCCATCCATAAGTTTAAAATCACCTTAGGGTATTCATTCATTAAAAATCAAGAATTAGGGTTTCTCTGCACAAAATTCATCTGATACACAAAGTCAAAGTTTGACTTTTTGGGCAAAATTGATCATCAAGGACTATTATTCAAGAAAATATGATCCATAGTTGCATTTAATCAAGGATTGATCAAAGAATGAAGGTTACTTGCAAAAGAAGCAAAATTGGAAAACTTGAAAATTTCACTAAGTTATGGAAAAACATGATTTTTACCTAACTTTGCAAGGCCATAACTTGTGATCCAAGCAACCATTTTCTTGGATCCAAAGCTCAAATGATAGATCTTCTCCCATACAACAAGTTTGTTGGGCTGAACCATCCCCAAAAAATGCATAGATTTTGAGATATAATGCCATGAAGTTAGGGTTTCAGGGTATTTTGAACTTTGACACTTAGAATTTTTTTAGCAGAATTTTTTTCATGTTTTGGCCAAATTTAAAGACATTTTTCACCATGATCCAAAAAGATTCAAGACCAAATGCAAATATCAAAGTCAAAGTAGGATATCTCAGCTTTCTAAAGAGTATAAGAACATCCATTAATTCCATTTGAGCAAGGAGATATGATCCTCACAACATGCCATGATCAAACTGATTTTTCAAGACAATTTTCATGATTACTTGCATCACACGATTTCCATCTTCAAATTTGGTGACTTTTCAAGCCTTGTCATCCTCCAAGATCAGAAGGAATCTTGTTGAATCACATGATATTTTCAACTTTGGAGCATAAGTCAAGGATCACATCTCTTAGCATGTGAAAAAACATCATTGCATAGCCTTGAATTCAAGTTTGTCATTTGGCATTTAAGCAAAGTATTGAATTGGCATGAAATGAGCCACACCAGTTCAGATCAGTTCAAAAATAATGAGTGTTCAAACCTGCAAAATGCCAATTGAGTCAAGATTCTAGTCATGCTATGGAAGACTTTGGTACCTTAGCCTTTAAGTAAGAGCTACATGACAATATCCATTGGATAATAGCATGCTCCCTCATCCAACACTATTCATCCAAAACAAATCAGTTCTCTTATATATAGAGGTCATTTTGCATCAACTAAGACACACCAAAACAATACCAAAGACTTGTTTTCTCATTCTCCCTCTTTACTTCAAGTTTTCAAAGTTCCAAAGAGAAAACTTGGAATTTTCAAAACCAAAGCCTAAACCACTCAAATAACCATCCAAACACATCACAAATCATCCATTGGAGGTGTCCAAACCTTCATCTTCATCTCAAACCACCAAAATCAGAAAGTCAACCATCAAAACCTCATATTTTGACTTTTCTGCATTTTTCAAGCCATGTCTTGATCCTTTCCATTTCAAAACCAAACAACACTCCAAACACACTCTAAATAACATCCCTAAACTATTCCAACCATAGTTTCTCAACTGTAACTCCATTTGGTTGAGGATGCATTTTGGTCACTTTTGCCATTTTTGCAAGAAGGGTACCATATTCTGTTTCAACTGGTTTTCTTTAGTTCCAAGCACTCAAAAGGATCATTTGAGGTATATTGAAGGTGTCCGAAGCATCAAGACATTTCTGTAACAACTATCTTGAAGGATCCAAGTTTGCTTCAAGAGGTAAGTTTTCTTAAAACTTGAACTTGCCAAAAAATGCTTTACTTTGATGTGCATTGATCATAAACATGTCATATATGTTGTGTTTAAACTATAATTAAGTTTTATTGTTGGCTGTATAAACATGTAGCATAGAAATTGCAAAATCATCCTATTTGAAACCACTATCGGGTTTTAAAATGTAGGCACTTTTAGAAAAATCTAAGACCACCACTAGATTCCTTAGGAAATTCTAGGTGAGATCCATCTTTGTTTCCTCAATTTTCATGGAGAAATGAAGAAGTTATGCCCTTCTTGCATAGTGCTAAGAAACTAGGCCTCCTTAGGCAAGAACAGGTCATGGTGCATTAGTTCTAGCCAGGCCTAGGTCTTTTCCACATTTATCATTTAATGGATGGGATTTGATACACGGATGTATCCCCACCCCAGTGGTTCTTGGCCTGCGCGTGTTTGTGTGTCTGAGTGTAAGAACTGGGGTTCGAATCCCCCTCGCCCCAATTCTTTTATTTTTTCTGAATTTCAAGTGAGTTACATATATTATGTTTTGGTTCCATCATGTTTCCACACTGCGCGCGTTGGCTGGTTGGTCTTGATTTTGTGTTGCAGGTGAGATGTCATGGGTTCAACACCCATGAGGACCACTTCCCATATTTTTAATCACTTACTTTCTCTCTTTTCTTCACATTTTCAACCTATCATAACTTTCTCATTTTTAATCATTTTGAACCCATTCTTTTTGCAAATTGTTCTTAACAATGTCTATTTTCTATTTATAGAAATAAAATACCAAAAATAGTTATTTTTAATACATTTATGAATGTTCAAAGTAAGTGATTTTTTTAGGGTTTCTTAAAGAACTTCTTGATTCTTTTGAATAATTCCTTGCCTTTCCTTGCTTACAATGATTTTTGTGAACCATATACATCTTGTATAAACCTTAAATGATGTTGTGAATTTGTACATATTTGTCTTAATTTGATTTTAATCCATTTTTAAAGTATGTTTACATGTGAATGGATGATGAATTTTCAAACATGTCATTGAACTTTTTGCTTAAACCCTTGCCTTAACATGTTGACTTTCTTCCATGATTACATAATGTTAATATGTTTATGTGCCCTTTTGTTGATCACACCATGTCTATATGCTCCTAAAACATTTGAATTTTACTTTGAAAAATGTTTTTATACATGTTTATTTGTTTGAACTTTGTTGTGTTTCCACTTTATCCAAACCCATGTTTAAACCCTAACATGAATGCTTGATTGTTATCAACTTGTCTTAACATGTTTAAGTGATATCATTGCTTCAATGTTCAAATCTTATTTTCACAAACTTTCACCATGATAAAAACATCTCTTTAAAATAACACATCATCTTTCAAATAAACTTTCAAAATCATCTTTTCTTTCTTTATAAAAATCCTTGGGCCTCTGCTTAGAGTGCAAGTCCCAACCCCTTTCAATTTTCAAATCATAAAAATCCTTGGGCCTCTGCTTAGAGTGTAAGTCCCAACTCCTTTCAATTTTCAAATCATAAAAATCCTTGGGCCTCTGCTTAGAGTGTAAGACCCATCACTTATCATTTTCAAAACCAATTGATCTAAATCTTTGGGCCTCTATCCAGAGTGTAAGTCCCATACCCTCCACTTTATTTAAAAAAACATCCACAATACTTCAAATCATTTATCAAAATCACCTACTATTTTCAAACAAGAATGCAATCTTGGGCCTCTGCTTAAAGTGTAAGTCCCCCCATCTCCCTCAAAACTTTCTTCAATTTCTCAACATTTCAAAACTCAAGCTTCAACTTTCATCGAACACAACCCTAGTGGCATTCAATTTCAATAAATCTTGGGCCTCTGTCAAGAGTATAAGACCCATCACCCTTCAACACATGTCTATACTTGTAAAGTGCTCATTCATGTTAAGTTTCTCTTGACATTTATATCATCCTTAGTAGGGATGGCACAAAAATCCGTACCCGCGGATATCCGCGGATAAAATCTGTCATGGATATGAGACGGATACTTTAATGGATATCCATGAATAAAATAAATGGATATTTAAATACCCGTTTGTTAATGCATATGGATACGAGTTTAATGATATCCATGCCCGCGGACATCCATATCCGTTAATAAATCATAAAAATCATTTAAATATTATTAATTTATTATACCTTATCTTTTCATATTCTAGAAAAAATTAGTCTTCTTATATTTTTTTCTTTTTTTTTGAAATTTTCTTTGAAGAAAACCTTTCACATTTTATTCAAATTCGATTAGACATTTCATATTTAAACTCTTCATTACTTCATATCTCACTTCAACAATTTCATAGTCTAACCAACAAGTGTCGTCGTTTCTCTGTCAAACCAATGTCCCCCCTCCTTCTCCTTTACCGTCCGCTCTTCCATCATAACTCACAATCACAATATCTTTTATTTGTTTGGTTAAAAATGAAATGTATGGATATTATGTTTGGATCTAATTATGTTTTGGTGAATAAGAAGAAAATTAATGCGAGAATTTTTTTTGTTAAATTAAGAGCGAATTGTATCGATGTTATGTGATGCTAAATTTTTGTGTCATTAAAAAAAGTTAAAAATTATTTTTTCAAAAAATAATTTTCATAAAAAAAATTATCCATGAATGTCGCTACTCGAAAAATAGTCGACCGGAGCCGAAAGAGGAAGAAACAGAAGAATCGCCATCGAAATTTATTTATCCCCTGAGGGGAAGGGAAAACATCGAGAAAACCCAAAGAAGAAAGGATAAGATAGTCTCGCAACCAAATTACGGGTTCGGAAGCCGGTTATACGGAGGGAAGGTATTAGCACCCCCCACATCCATCGTACTCGATGGGAACCATTTGCTTGTCTATGTGTAAGGATGTTTGCTAAGAATATTGCTTTCTAAGTGTGTTCTAAGAGGGAAAGAGAAGGGTAAGAAACAAAGAATGTGAAAGAAAATAAAAGAAAAGGCGGGGAGAAGAAAAGGGGAGACTCGATAGGACTTCGCGGTCCTATGCCTACGTATTCCCTCGTGCAATGGGAAAGTCAGAGTCGACGTAGTTCGGAGGACTACAGGTGAAGAAAATGGAAGGGGGGCTCGCCAAGATCGCTGCGAGCTTGTGCCTATGTATCTTACATTCGGACAAGAATGAAGAATCAGAGCAATCGTATTTCGACCAACGATTTGTTGATGTTTTTTATGGACGATGTTATCGTGCGGGTTCTAGCAGTTAGGTGTATTGAGGCTCGCTCGTGGAGTCTTATGCATTACCTGTTTGCGGTAGAACGGACGTAACATGTCCTTTTTGAAAAGGTTGATTTTCGCCATCAAGGCAAGATGCACATTTGATTTGTTGAGATTGTTTTTAAGGGTGAAATAAGTCCTCGGATAGGAACCCCTTCGGGTAGTACCCAATTCTTTATCTCAAAAGATTTATTATGAAAGATGTGTGGCGAATATAGCCACGTCTTCGTATTGAAAGACGAGTATCGAGACCACACACTCTAAAGTGAGCATCCTAATACTCGAAGAGGAAGTGGTCTTCACCCAATCCTCTCTCTTTAGTTCAATACAAAGAGAACTTTATTCTCTTATTTAAGGTGTTTTAGTTTTAGATGGTAAGTGCTTCATGACAGTGAACCCTAAAGGTAATGTCAAGCATTCGGGATAGGAGAAGGCCTTCGCCTAACCACTCCACGACCATCTAAATTTTTTTTAAGAAAATGTTTTGAAAATGCACTTGGTACGAGACCAAGGTTTTTTAGAAACAAGGAGATGAAATGAAGAGAGAAAAAGGTTTTTGAAAGAATGGGTGGTGAATATAGTTACGTCTTCGTATTAAAAGACGAGTATCGAGACCACACACTCTAAAGTGAGCATCCTAGTACTCGAAGAGGAAGAGGTCTTCACCCAATCCTCTCTCTTTAGTTCAATACAAAGAGAACCTTATTCTCTTATTTAAAGAAGTGTTTTGAGTTTGCATTTGAATCGGTCAAAGGGAAATGGATTAAACGGGATGGAGGACCTAATTGGCTAGGATAAAGTCGATGGCGGCGCACGAGGCGCTCGACTTACAAGGGTGTAAAATGGCTCGACGTTGAATCGATAATTTATTTTTGAAAATGATTTTGAATGTGTAAACAAGAGATTAATCAATTATTATCGTGGTATAAACGTATCGCATGAGAAAATCGCACGACCAAAATAAATAATCGTTCATTACACAAATAAACCAAACTAAACAACACGCACAATTATTAACTAAATTAAATATGAATATTTAATAAAATTAATTAATAATTTAATTAATTAGTATTAAATAAATATATTTAAGATAATTAACAATATACAGATTTTTTTTATATTTTATAAGTTAAACAACAAAAAAAAGAGAAATAACAAAATAAATAAATAACAATAAAAAGAAACAAACAAAAAACTTATGGGCCAGTATTGAAAGAAACAATTGGAGGGGTGCACTCAGAAAATCTTGGGCCCCAGAAAACTAGCCCAGGTGCTGGATCTAGTGGTTCTGGTCAACCAGTGTTGACCTCCATGGACAAGCTATGGTCGTTGGATCTATGGGTCAAAGATCTTGACCGGATCCAAGGGTTTGTAGTCGTGGGTGCGTGGTAAGGCACATGGAAAAGGTGCATGGGATCCCAACGGATCAAAATATCAAGCACAACAATAAAATACTTGGGAGAAATATAAAAAAAAACTTAGCCGTTGCAGGCCTAGGAATCGCACGCAGGGCATGGGAAACACCAGTTATTAATTGAAAAGAATGAGCATTTAAAACATTTAATGTGATGATTAAAATTGAATTTAAAAGAAAAGTTTGAAAAACTGAATAAGTAGAGGATTAAACAACACTTTATCATAACCCTCTCTTCATTTGGTCTCACTTTCTCACTGACCTCACGCTTTTTCTCTTCTAAAAACATTGCCGGAAAATAGAAGATGCCTACCGGAGAGGACGATCCACGGCGGAAACCACCGTCGTCTCCGGTGAGGGGACCATAAATCGGCTCAACTTAAACACTAACCCCACCCAAAATCACGTCCTGAATCCGATTCTAGTATTTATTTCCTCAAAATCTCAACCAAATCACCAAATCGAAACGTTCCTCTTTCGAAACCCTAAACTCAAAGTTCCTCAAAAATCCACAAAAACAACAAGGGGGCAGCGCGTTACATTCAAGTTAACGAAGATTTACATGAATAAAATCTTAAAGCGGGAAACTTACCCTTTGAGCTCCCAAATCGCAGGTATGGTCTATTTCTCTCGATCTCCCTTACTCTCCTCCTTGCAATGACCGTTCTTGTTTTCGCAATGTAGAGACTTCCGCTTTTTCTTAGTTTAGGGTTTGAGAGCCATTTTTTGATGTGTGAATGAATATGTTTGAATTCTGTGACCGCTAGCTTCCTTCTTCCTTTTTCTCTGAATTGAGCACGGTTTTATAGCAACAACATTAGGGTTTTCAATTTGAATCTGCTGAAGAATCTTCTGTTTTGGTATGTCTACACTGTGCTTTCGAGGATGCTAAAAATTGCCTTTGCTAAACTATGAAATTCTCCCTGCTGTACTTTCTGCCCTGTTTTGCTGCGGTACCTTGCTGTTGTGTTTAGATTTTCCTGCTGTTCTCTAATATTTGTTTGCTTGTGTTTGGCATTTCCTTGTGGTCCCGTGATTCTCTGTTTTTGACAGAATTAATTTTGTGATTTCTCATTTTGGAATTACTTGATGGTGAATTTGTGTGCCATGAACTTGTTTTGGTATGACTTGGTTGTATGAATTTGGAATTATGGATTGAGTATTTGTGAATGATGAATTGAATATGGATGAATTGGTATGATTTAAAATGGTTTGGTTTATGAATTTTGAATGTGATGATATGATTTATAGATTGAATTATTTGAATTTGAAATGAAATGAAGAATGAATATGAATATGGAATTGGTTAGAACGTGAATAATTGATGAATTGAATGAGAATGATGTTATTGTTGAATAAACATGACTTGAATGTGGTTTTTGAGTTATGAATTTTTGGAATTTGAATTTTGACATGAATTATTTCTTGAATTTGTAGGTTCAAAATGAGCTTAGGGGAGCCTTATATGAAGCATGGAAAAAAGGATGGAAACCAATGGCATGAAGTAATTTGGGAATTGGAAGATTGAGCATAGTTGATCCTTTAGGCATTTCTTCGGTTTTTGTCACTTAGGAATCTTGTAGCAATGTGAAAAATTCTTGTAATTGTGACTTGAGAACTTGTATATTTTGAATGAATTTGAATGGAGTTATTTGGATAATCATGACTTGAAATATGGATTGAATTTTGAATTAGTTTATGACTTGTGATTGAACATAACATGAAGCACGAATTGGATTGAGAGGATGAATTTGGCATGAAAGTTTGAGTGCTAATTGGAAATGGTTTGGATTTTGAAAGCTCTTTTAGATTGTGGTACAATTGTGGATTAGTGGAATTTGAACCTTGAGTTAAATATCATTATTTGCCTTGAATTTGGATTTAAACTAATGACTTGAATTTGAACAAATAGGTGACTTGGAATTTTGAATGGAACTAATGATATTTGAATTTGACATGGAACCTTGTGTTCACTTTGTAAGCCTTGGAATCCTAGATTAACTCGAGGATCATTATCCTTGACAAAAAGGGTTCGACAACAAAAATTAATCTTGAATCACTTGAGGCATCTTTTGAAAATGATCTTAAATCATGGCTTAAAATCTCTTGAGATATGACTTAAAAATCAATTTAGAAACCAAATGATCATGCCTTTGAATTTCAAATAAATCACTTGCCCAAAAGTCCATTTAAATGCGCCTCCGACCAAACCTTGATGAAATTGGACTTATGGACTCGTCTCTCTTCAAAAGAATCCATACTAAACCTTCATTTCTCAAATCCGAATCAAGATTCAAACACTAAGGACGAGAAACTTTAACCCTCTTTCCTAATAGTGGCTTGAGAAGTTAAAAAGTAATAAAACCCTAATTCAAAGCATTCTCAGTTAGACCATTAATGAAACCCTGAACATTTGGTGACACTGAGAACCTTAAAGCAAGTGACATTGAAGATGATAAGATCACATAAACTCTAAATCCAATGAATTCCAATTGCATAATTCACACCAAGGAAAACCCTAATCCAATCATTCTTGGCGAGTCAGGATAGAAGAGAATCTTGCATCTTGAGTAATAGCGAGCTCACCCTGACCAAGAATCTAAACCCTAGCTTACGCAAAATTCCTTGATCTCATGCCTTAAAAGCTCAATGCAGATGAATGAATGCAAAGTTATGACCTAATGGAATGCGTAGATGATATGGAAAATGATATGATATGCAATGCTAAAGTTAGGAGGAAAATTAGGGTGTGACAGATGCCCCTATTTAATCTTCTTGGACTTGAAGGTGAGAGTGGCAAAGGCTTTCTTACGGTCAAGGTACAAGAGGATTAAATATAAGAATACCCAGAATTTTCAGCCAGAAAAGAAGTGGAATGAAAGTGATGAATTGGTGGGATGGCTTAAAAAAGGCATCTGTCAATAGGACGAGGTAATTGGTTATGAGGGATATGCTGATATGCTTGAGATGCAATGAGAAATGAACATGAGTGCTTTGCCAGTCTTGAAAGGGGGGCATCCATGTAGCACCTTAGAGACATAAAAAGGTTGAGACATTCCTTCTACGAAAGGTAGATATGACTCAAGAATAAAGTAATGAGATACCCCTTCCACTAAAAGGTAATGAAGACTCAAGGTAAAAAATTACGAGAGATGTTCCTCCTACGAAGGATAGAGAGGACTCAAGAAATAAAAGATGAGATATTCCTCCTACGAAAGGTAGAGAGGACTCAGGAATAAAGGATGAGATATTGGTTCTCCTCTCGCAAAAGGAAAAGAGGACCCCTGAACAAAAGGTTAGGAGAAAGAGTTTCCTTCTACTAAAGGCAGAGAGGACCCCAGAATGAAAGGTTTGGAGAGAAAAAGATTCCTGCTACATCACGTAGAGGAGACTCCCTTTGGAGAAGACGATCGTACTATTTTCTGCAACAGCAGAAACGACTCCAGAACACAAGGTTTGGAGAATAATTCCTCCTACGAAAGGTATAGAGGACTCCAGAACAAAAGGCTTGGAGAGAATTTCCTTCTATGAAAGGTAGAGAGGACCCCAGAACAAAAGGTTAGGAGACAATTCCTTTCTACGAAAGGTAGAAAAGACCCCAGAACAAAAGGCTTGGAGAAATAACATAACTCCCTTGGGAGAAGACGATCGTACTTACTTCTGCGAATAACAGAAATGACTCCGGAACAAAAGGTTTGGAGACAGATTCCTTTCTACAAAAGGTAGGAAGGAGACCTACAAAAGGTAAGCTGGGAAGAAATTGTGCAAAAGGCACGTGAAGGCTCTTACTAAAGGTAAGTTGGACACATTGCACAAGGCAAGGAGGAGATACATCATGAAAAGTGACACGAAAGACTCACAAAAGGTAAGTTGGGGGCAATAGCCATCTTCATACAAAAGGCAGAGGGGACTTGCAAAGGGTATCAGAACATCATTTGACCTCATAGGCACAACGGCGGAGATGACATTCTCTGAGTAGCGACCATTCAGTTCTTGGCCACATAGGCATCAAGCGTCCAAATTGATCAAAGGTACCTAATACAAAGTTTTGTCGCGTGCGTAAGGCAGCGAGAACGCTTACGAAAGGAAAGCGAAAGAATAAGATTTCATGCGTAAGGCGGTGAAATCCCTTACGAAAGGTAAGGAGACACGGAATGGGTTGGAAGTAGCAAGTGATGGGAGAGACGAAGCCCACAGGAATGCCCTACCCTCTACATGAACTGGCTAAACAAGTGTACAAATGATGTAGAAATGTATGCAAAATGCTGGGGATATGAAAGTCTGGAGTGACGGTCGTGCCAAGCATGGATGGGCTTTGGTTAAGGTGCCAAGAATGGTTGGACTTTGGTTAAGGTTCCAAGAATGGTTGGAATTTCGTTAAGGTTCCAAGAATGGTTGGACTTTGGTTAAGGTGCCAAGGAATGGTTGGGCTTTGGTTGAAATGCTTGCTGGGGAAAAGGAGATGGGTAAGGTGAAGGATACCAACCGAAGATGGCTTTTAAAAGGGTTACCAGACGAGAACTAGTTTTTAAGGGGGAGACTACCAGACGAGAACTGATGGCAAAAGGTTAAGCTGTCAGACGAGAACTGACTTTATGGTTTGCCAGACGGGAACTAGACATTGAAAAGGTGCTTACCAGACGAGAACTGGTTTTAGAATAGGTAACCAGATGGGAACTGGCATAGAAGTTGTTTACTAGACGAGAACTGGTGTTTTGTTTTGGTTTTCCAGACGGGAACTGGTTTTATGGTTTGCCAGACGAGAACTGGACTTTAAAGTTGTGCAAGTAGGGTGGATTTTGTATCTGGTTACGGGTGCCGAGTATGTTCGGGCTTAGGTTGGAAGTGCCAAGTATGGTTGGGCTTTGGGTTGGATGGGGAATGAGCTTAACTTCCCAACACTCGAAATCCGACGATGCTATGATCGGACGGCAGATGTGGAGGCTCCATATGCTCCAAGTTTGGTCCTTTGCAGAAGTTGCGCTTGCTCCTAAGAGAACCTCACTTCTAACTGAGATGCCAAGATGACTTTCCAAACGACAGTATGGGCATAACGACTTGACTTATACATGTTAGTTGCGCTTTTGCTTTGCTCCGAGGCTTTTCAACACTTGTTGCAAACTCAACATTTACTAGTGCTTAACAGGGTCAACTTGACCAATCTTGAAAGTATAAAGGAAAATCGCCCCTTTCCAATTGATCTGTGTAACGCCCCGATTTCGATTATTTCCCATTTTGTTGAGTCTTTTATTTAAATTGAGTGATAAATTATTTTATCTGTGAAATTGGTGTGTTAATATGCTATGTTGACATGTTATGTTATTTTACCGTTTTTGAGAGTTTTCGGGAAAATTAGAATGGAGGGTATTTTAGACATTTCTCAATTAATGTTAAGTTAGAAAATTTAGTGGAAATAGATTTGTGTGAGAAAATGAATTAATTTGAATTTGTGTAGAAAGAAAAGAAAATAGAAAAGAAGATAGAAAAGAAAAAGAGATAAGAAGAGGAAATAGGAGAGAAAGAGATAGAAAAGAAAATAGAGAGAAAAAGGAGAGAAAGAAAGAGGAAGAAGAGAAAAGAGAAGGAAAAGAGGGAAAAGCTAGGAAAATCAAGAAATCAACTTCTAGGAATCGATTAATCCGGGTAAGGGTGTGAAATATTATTATCTCATCAATGTATATCATTATGTATGATTATGTATCTGTGTATTGGATTGTTTGTTGTGTTTCCATAGTTTTCTATTCTAGGTCGATGTTGAGAAATCGATGTTTTCGTGGTTGGAAATCGACGTAAACGTGGTAGAATGTTTGTTGCCATGATTAGAATAGGTTCTGGTTGATATATGTTGTTTTGAAAATGTTTTGGGTTGAAAAATATGGAATTTGGGTTTTTAACAGCGCTGAAAGATTCTGAGTTTTCGCAGGTTCGCCTAGCGAACCATTCAGCGAAGGGTAGAGAAGGGTAGCGAAGGTTCGCTACGGGTATTCGCCTAGCGAAGGTGTGAGCGAAGGTTCGCTAGAGGGTTCGCCTAGCGAAGTTTTGGTGTTTTTGATGTTGGTGGTTACTGCCTTGGTTCGCCAAGGGGTTCGCCTAGCGAACTTTGTGTCTGTTTTTAGCTAGTAGTTGGTTCGCTGGAACATTCGCCTAGCGAATGCTCGCGAGAGGGTTCGCCCAGCGAACAGTGCTGTTTGTGTAATTTTGTTTTCTGCATAACTTTTGATCTGTGGTTCGGTTTGAGGCGTGGTTTGATGCATTAGAAAGCTTATAAAATGTTCTTTTTATGAGGAGGGTTTTAAGGTTGTTAGCCGAATTAATTATGTCAGAAAGTCGGGAATAGTGTTATTTAGCGACTTTTACCATTTTGAATGTGTGTTTGGATGTGAATCATACAATAGTGCATTGGTGTGAATGTATATAGATTGCCTGTGATAGTATGGGATGAATGCATTGTTTGAATTGTTTTCAAGGTATGAATATGATGATGTGATAATCATATTGTTGATTTGTGAAGATGCATTTGATTGTCATGAGTTCTTGTGTGTCAAGCATCATGATATACATCTTGTGATCGTGTGCCCATGTGGGGTGTGAGCGATCGGATCGTGTGCCCATGTGGGGTGTGAGCGATCCAGAAACGTCGTGTGCCCATGTGGGGTGTGAGCGACGGATTGGTTCCAGAGGGAATCCGCTATAACATCGTGTGCCCATGTGGGGTGTGAGCGATGATTATAAATGATCGTGTGCCCATGTGGGGTGTGAGCGATCGGTTCGTGTGCCCGTGTGGGGTGTGAGCGATCCAGAAACGCCGTGTGCCCGTGTGGGGTGTGAGCGACGGGGAACATCGTATGCCCGACGGGGAGTTACATTAAGTAACGAGCGATGATTCCAATAAGTTCCTGAGTGAACTTGAGATGATTGAGTCGGTACCGCATTGCATTTGCATAGAGTCGTGAGTCGGTCTCTATGATTTGCATTTATCATCTTTATATGGTGCATTGATGAATAAACATGAATGTGTATGTTTATGTGGAATGATGAGAAATGTGAAAGTATGCATGATGAATATGCTTGGCTTTATATATATATATATATATACATTGTGATGTATATGAGTGAATTGTGATGAATTGTGGTGAGAATGTGAAATATGTATATTTTTATGCTAAGATATATAATTATATGCATTGTTATTATGATAATATTTCTCACCCTTCTGCTGTTTTATGATGCTCTATGAGGCATTGCAGAGTAGGTATGTTGGTGGTCTTTTTGTGAAGCGTGTCTTCATTCTTTTGGTCGGTCGGCTCTGATATGTAGCACCTGGTAGCTAGGATATATATGATTCTTTTGTGATACATTGTACATGTATCTTGTTGGTGAATGTTTATGTAAACATGAATTATGTTGGTGGATAATACTTGACGATGTATATATACGTTATATATTATTCAATGTTTAGATTTTCCGCTTTTATTCTAAACATTTGAGATGTGGGTGTAAGGACTAAGTTCCTCTGTTGCAAAGTTACCCCACTGTTGCATATCAATTGTTGAGCAGGTGTTGAATGTTTTAATTTTATGTATAATGTGACATGCCTCTTTTATACCATGTTTATAATTATACTCTGACGAAATTTTTAATATGTGCCTAAATGATATATGTGATTATTTGGGGGTATAGAAAGGGGGTGTTACACTAAGTGGTATCAGAGCCAGTGTTGAGTCAGTTGTGTCTGTCTTGTTGTTATGTTGGTTGAACTGTTGTTTAACCTTACTGTCATTTTTGGGAATGATCAGAATATGGCTGGTAGAAACGACAATGCGATGGCTGCTGCTTTGGAAGTAATGGCTAGGGCGGTGCAAGGTGCGCCGAACGTGAATGCTAATGACGAATTCAGGAAGAATCAACCGCCGGTCTTTAAAGGAAGATTTGATCCCGATGGAGCTCAAATGTGGTTGAAAGAGATTGAGAGAATCTTCAGAGTTATGGGCTGTGTGGAGGAGAATAAGGTGAGGCTTGGGTCTCACATGCTGAAGGAAGAAGCCGACGATTGGTGGGTCGGTATGCGTCAAGTTTTTGAGGTGGATGATGAAGAGATAACTTGGGATTTGTTTCGTACCGAGTTCTTGAGGAAGTATTACCCAGAAAGTGTTAAAGGGAAGAAGGAGATGGAGTTCCTTAAATTGAAACAAGGTGGTATGTCCGTGGTGGACTATACTGCTAAGTTTGTGGAGTTAGTTCAATTCCATCCTCACTATGCTGCAATTACTGCTGAGTTCTCAAAGTGTATTAAGTATGAGAATGGTTTGCGTCCCGAGATTAAGCAAGCTGTTGGGTATCAAAGGATAAGAAGGTTTACGGATTTGACGGAATGTTGTAGAATCTTCGAGGAAGATAGCAAGGCTCGTTCTACACATTACAAAAGTTTGAATGAGAGGAAGGGAAAGCAACAAGCTAGAAGTGGACCTTATGTGAAACCCGTTGATAAGGCCATGCATAGGGGAAACGTTGAGAGGAGATCTGGAGGAGGAAGTTCCGGTTCCGTTAAGTGTTACAAGTGTGGTGGAATGGGTCATAAATCATTTGAGTGTGGGAAGACCGTGGCGAAATGTTCTAACTGTGGAGGCCTTGGGCATGCTACTACTTATTGTAGAAGGAATATAGTGAAGTGCTATAATTGTGGAGAAGTGGGTCATATTAGTACTAAGTGTACTAAGCCGAAACAAGCTCAAGCGGGTGGAAAGGTGTTTGCATTGGCAGGGACTCAGACTACTAGTGCAGACCATTTGATTAAAGGTACATGCTTTATTAATAGTACGCCTTTAGTTGCTATTATTGATACGAGAGCGACTCATTCATTCATTTCTCATGAGTGCGCTAAGCGTTTGAATTTGTTTATGACTTCTTGGGGTGGTGAGATGGTTATTGAGACTCCTGCTTCAGGGTCGGTAACTACGTCTTTGGTGTGTGTAAGTTGTCCTTTGACCATGTATGGTAAAGACTTCATTATGGATTTAGTGTGTTTGCCGTTGGAGGGGTTGGACGTAATCTTGGGTATGAACTGGTTGCAATTTAATCGAGTTCATATAGATTGCTATCACAAGTTAGTGAGGTTTCCTTCTTTGGAAGATGACGAAGATGAGAGTTTCCTATCCACTAAAGAGTTGAAGAAACTTTTAGCGGACGAAGCTCAATTGTTCGGTTTATTTGCATCATTGTCGGTGGAGAGCAAAGTGGAGCTCGATATGTTCCCAGTGGTTTGTGATTTTCCAGAAGTGTTTCCGGAGGATATTACGGATGTACCGCCGGAAAGAGAAGTTGAGTTTTCTATTGATCTAGTTCCTGGTACTAGACCGGTTTCGATGGCACCGTATCGTATGTCGGCATCGGAGTTGGTAGAATTGAAGAAGCAATTGAATGACTTGTTGGACAAGAGATTTGTAAGACCAAGTGTTTCTCCTTGGGGTGCTCCAGTATTGTTGGTAAAGAAGAAGGATGGGAGTATGCGGTTATGCATTGATTATCGACAATTGAACAAAGTGACAATTAAGAACAAGTATCCGCTTCCAAGGATAGATGATTTGATGGACCAATTGGTTGGTGCACGTGTTTTTAGCAAGATTGATTTGAGATCGGGATATCACCAGATTCGTGTGAAAGAAGAGGATATTCAAAAGACGGCCTTTAGGACACGGTATGGTCATTATAAATATTCCGTGATGCCATTCGGGGTTTCTAATCCGCCGGGTGTGTTTATGGAATACATGAATCGTATTTTTCATGAACAGTTAGATCGTTTTGTGGTTGTGTTCATCGATGATATTTTGATTTACTCTAAGTCTCACGAGGAGCATGAAGAGCATTTGAGGATTGTGTTACAAATTTTGAAAGAGAAACAATTGTATGCTAAGTTGTCGAAATGTGAATTTTGGTTGTCGGAAGTAAGTTTTCTTGGACATGTTATTTCCGATAGTGGTATTAGTGTTGATCCATCTAAGATTGATGCGGTGATGCAATGGGAGGCTCCTAGAACGGTTACGGAGATTCGAAGCTTTTTAGGCTTGGCGGGTTATTATCGGAGGTTTATTGAGGGATTTTCTAAGTTGGCACTTCCGTTAACGCAATTGACTTGTAAGGAAAAGGCTTTCATTTGGGATATTCATTGTGAAGAGAGTTTTAATGAGCTAAAAAGAAGGTTGACAACGGCTCCGATCTTGATTTTGCCAAATCCGACGGAACCATTTGTTGTGTATTGTGATGCTTCATTGGTTGGTTTAGGTGGTGTTTTGATGCAAGATGGAAAAGTTGTGGCTTATGCTTCAAGACAATTGAGAGTGCATGAAAAGAATTATCCTACACATGACTTGGAGCTAGCGGTCGTGGTGTTTGTTTTGAAATTTTGGAGGCACTATCTTTATGGTGCAAGATTTGAATTTTTTAGTGATCACAAGAGCTTGAAATATTTATTTGACCAAAAAGAATTGAACATGAGACAAAGAAGGTGGTTAGAGCTTTTGAAGGATTATGATTTTGGTTTGAATTACCATTCGGGTAAGGCAAACGTGGTGGCCGATGCTTTGAGTCGGAAATCGTTATATATGTCCGCATTAATGATGAGAGAATGGGAACTTTTGGAGAATTTTAAAGACTTGAGTTTGGTTTGTGAAATGACGCCGAGAAGTGTGAGACTTGGTATGCTACATGTTACAAATGATTTTCTTACAACCGTATGTGAAAAGCAAAAGTTGGATTTGAGGTTCGTTGATTTGATGATGAATGAAAACGAGGATTTCAAGGTTGATAATTTTGGAGTTTTGAGATTCCGTGGTCGTATTTGTATTCCCGATGATGCGGAGTTGAAAAAGATGATATTGGGAGAAGGACACCGAAGTAACTTAAGTATTCATCCGGGAGCGAATAAAATGTATCAAGATTTGAAGAAAATCTTTTGGTGGTCTGGATTAAAGAGGGATGTGGCTCGATTTGTGTATGCGTGCTTAACTTGTCAAAAGTCTAAGGTGGAACATCAAAAGCCTAGTGGATTGATGCAACCGTTGGACGTTCCGGAGTGGAAATGGGATAGTATATCGATGGATTTTGTTACGGGATTGCCGAATACACAAAAGGTCATAATGCTATTTGGGTAATCGTTGATAGGCTTACTAAATCTGCTCACTTCATTCCAATTGATATTAGTTATCCTTTGGAGAAGTTAGCCGAGATTTATATTCTTGTGGTTGTGAAGTTACATGGAGTTCCTAAGAGTATTGTATTGGATAGAGATCCTAGATTCACATCGAGGTTTTGGGAGAGTTTACAAAAGGCTTTGGGTTCTAAGCTAAGATTGAGTTCGGCTTATCATCCGCAAACGGATGGTCAAGCCGAGAGGACAATTCAATCGTTGGAGGATTTGTTGCGTGCTTGTGTGCTCGAGCAAGGTGGTGCTTGGGATAGTTATTTAGCGTTGATTGAGTTCACCTACAATAATAGTTTTCATTCAAGTATAAGTATGGCACCATTTGAGGCTTTGTATGGTCGGAGATGTCGAACACCTTTGTGTTGGCATGAAACCGGAGAGAAGACGTTAGTTGGACCAGAGATGGTACAACAAACGGCGGAGAAAGTGAAGTTTATTCGTGAGAAGATGAAAGCTTCTCAAAGTAGACAAAAGAGCTATCATGACAAGAGAAGGAAAGATCTTGAGTTTCAAGAAGGCGATCATGTGTTTTTGAGAGTTACGCCGGTTACGGGTGTGGGTCGTGCTTTGAAGTCGAAGAAGTTGACTTCTCGTTTTATTGGTCCGTATCAGATTTCTGCACGAGTTGGTGTTGTGGCTTATCGTGTGGCGTTGCCTCCGAATCTTTCGAATTTGCATGATGTATTCCATGTTTCGCAACTTTGGAAGTATGTTCCAGATCCGTCACATGTTATTCCTATGGATGAGGTTGAAGTGAGAGATAACCTTACGGTTGAAGCTTTACCGATTAGGATTTTGGATCGTGAAGTTAAGAAGCTAAGAGGCAAGGATATTGCGTTTGTGAAAGTAGCGTGGGGAGGCGCTGCGGAAGGCAATATGACTTGGGAACTAGAGAGTAGGATGCGAGAGTCGTATCCGGAGTTGTTTGAATCAGGTAATATTTTCGAGGACGAAAATTTCTAAAGTGGGGGAGAGTTGTAACGCCCCGATTTCGATTATTTCCCATTTTGTTGAGTCTTTTATTTAAATTGAGTGATAAATTATTTTATCTTTGAAATTGGTGTGTTAATATGCTATGTTGACATGTTATGTTATTTTACCGTTTTTGAGAGTTTTCGGGAAAATTAGAATGGAGGGTATTTTAGACATTTCTCAATTAATGTTAAGTTAGAAAATTTGGTGGAAATAGATTTGTGTGAGAAAATGAATTAATTTGAATTTGTGTAGAAAGAAAAGAAAATAGAAAAGAAGATAGAAAAGAAAAAGAGATAAGAAGAGGAAATAAGAGAGAAAGAGATAGAAAAGAAAATAAAGAGAAAAATGAGAGAAAGAAAGAGGAAGAAGAGAAAAGAGAAGGAAAAGAGGGAAAAGCTAGGAAAATCAAGAAATCAACTTCTAGGAATCGATTAATCTGGGTAAGGGTGTGAAATCTTATTATCTCATCAATGTATATCATTATGTATGATTATGTATGTGTGTATTGGATTGTTTGTTGTGTTTCCATAGTTTTCTATTCTAGGTCGATGTTGAGAAATCGATGTTTTCGCGGTTGGAAATCGACGTAAACGTGGTAGAATGTTTGTTGCCATGATTAGAATAGGTTCTGGTTGATATATGTTGTTTTGAAAATGTTTTGGGTTGAAAAATATGGAATTTGGGTTTTTAACAGCGCTGAAAGATTCTGAGTTTTCGCAGGTTCGCCTAGCGAACCATTCAGCGAAGGGTAGTAAAGGTTCGCTACGGGTATTCGCCTAGCGAAGGTGTGAGCGAAGGTTCGCTAGAGGGTTCGCCTAGTGAAGTTTGGGTGTTTTTTATGTTGGTGGTTGCTGCCTTGGTTCGCCAAGGGGTTCGCCTAGCGAACTTTGTGTCTGTTTTTAGCTAGTAGTTGGTTCGCTGGAACATTCGCCTAGCGAAGGTGCTAGCGAATGCTCGCGAGAGGGTTCGCCCACCGAACAGTGCTGTTTGTGTAATTTTGTTTTCTGCATAACTTTTGATCTGTGGTTCGGTTTGAGGCGTGGTTTGATCTGTAGGATATATATGATTCTTTTGTGATACATTGTACATGTATCTTGTTGGTGAATGTTTATGTAAACATGGATTATGTTGGTGGATAATACTTGATGATGTATATATACGTTATATATTATTCAATGTTTAGATTTTCCGTTTTTATTCTAAACATTTGAGATGTGGGTGTAAGGACTAAGTTCCTCTATTGCAAAGTTACCCCACTGTTGCATATCAATTATTGAGCAGGTGTTGAATGTTTTAATTTTATGTATAATGTGACATGCCTCTTTTATACCATGTTTATAATTATACTCTGACGAAATTTTTAATATGTGCCTAAATGATATATGTGATTATTTGGGGGTATAGAAAGGGGGTGTTACAATCTGCCCCGGTCTGTTCCTCGAACGAAAACTTTGGGGGTGATTATACCATGACATAGTCGGAGATAATTTACCCCAATGTCTGAATCTTCAATAGTCAGCCTTTGCTTGAGTCTCTTGAAGAACTTGCCCCAAAATAAGCGTTGAAGCGACTTAACTTGTGTTAATTGAGCATCAGAGAGATTTGCCCTTAGTCACAAGAATCTCTGGGTGGCCTACCTTTGGCCGGTGGAGTCTTGAGATGATTCTCTGCTCAACTCACTCTTGAATGTTCTTCTCCAGATTCACAAGGTTATGAGAAGGTTTTGATTCGAGCCAGCACCATTGAATGATCAAGTTTCTCTCTGATTGCACTTTGTTGGAATCTCTTTGATGACAAGTACTTGCTTACAGTTAAAATTGTTCATTTAAAAATGGTAATTTTAATGCGACGATCATGCAGGTTTTGAAAGAAATCACTTATCGGAATGATGTGATAGTGTGCGACGAACGGACCATTAGTCTAAACGCAATGTTGATTTACTGGTGTGCGAAAGATATGGCGGGAATATGACATTAATGTTGAAAATTAGCAAATCTGCGGGGAGTCAGTTTACGCAACCTTGCAATAGTACGCTTTCAGAATAAACCCTACTTCAATTAGGTCTTTCGAGGGTTGTAATGTGGCCCGGTTCATGGTTATTTGAAACAAAGGATATTAGGTTCAAATCTTGATTTGTACCCACCTCTTCTTCGTGATATCTCCAGTCCTACATTCAGTTATACTACACACATTTATCTTCCAAAAGGGTTGACGGTGTAAGGGCGAATTTGCTTGGAATGACAGTCACCTTATTTTGTTTTCATGGATGTTAGTGACCTTTGGTGCCCACTGAATCGGGTTTTGCTTTTGTTGAGGATTTGAGGGCCTCTTTTGCTTTATTTATTTTTTGATCCCTAACTTTTGCATGGACCGACTTCACTTTTCGAGTCCATCGGGATTACCCTAATTTTGCCTAAGTTTCCTCTTTGGGGTGGTGAACTTAGCGGACTCTCCTTTTTTTTTTAAAGTGTCATAACTGCCAAGTCTTTGGTCTTTGAAGAATAACTGCCATAACAAGATGTTTCATCTTGAAATTCGAATGTGTAATCAGGATAACTGAACACTACCCATGCCCTAGGTTAAGCGTAAGGGTTTAGAAATCAGAAGGAAACTCCTACTTCTAGGCTCGAAGGGGTTGACTAGGGACTAACTCCTTATCTCTCCAGTGTTTAGGGGATTTGAAACAATGCCTGTACATCATCAGCGGGATTTTATCCGAAAGCATACAGTTTGCAATTATGGGTATTTCGTTTTCATCATCCTCCCTCAAATCTTTGCTAAAGCAACAATGTGATTAAAGGAAGTGAAGTGGAGAAATATTTTTGTGATTTTTTTAATAAATGAGAAAGGATTAGTGAATACGAATGGACTTGTTCAAAAAAATGCATGCTCATTACATTAACAATACCATTAATAAACAACAATGTCTAAAAGCATATAGAACTTAACAGGAAAGAAAGTACAAATGCAAAGAAATGACAAGATCTAAAAATTTCCAGCATTGGGGACTGGGCTTTTCCTCTTGAGTTGCTATTGGGCTATCTTTCTTGCTTATCGAGACCATTATGATGACCTCCTTCACATACTCTTGGAAGCTTCTTCCATAACCGAAACAGATGAACCCGCCTGACCAGATAAAGAGTTAACTTGTAGGCCTTGAGGCATCACTGAGATCAACTTTGACTCAATCATATCTTGAATCTTGTGCTTAAGCATCTTACAATCTTCATTCAAATGCCCCATTGCGCCACAATGGAAATCACATCGGGCGTTAGCGTCAAATTCTGGTGGGTATGGAAAAGGCACCGGTTTTAACTCTTTTGGCACTAACAATCCTTCTTTGATCAAATTTGGCAACACCTGACTGTATGACATTGGTAGCAAATCAAACTGTCTCTCTGGCCTTCTCGGTCTTTGTCGCCTCTTTTGGGAGCAGCTTTGTTGTGGATACTGATTTGGGCGTCCACCCTGTCCATACATTTTTCTCTTCAGATTTGGCTGGGAAACACGTAAAGGTTGCTGACGCGGAGGTTCCAGAACTTGCGATCGTGGAATATGCCCCTGTCTTGAGGTAGATCCGGGAGAAAGGGAAGGAGCGTCCATCCTTTTTGCAGCATCTGGAGTAGGAATTCCTTGCTCATTCGTGCCACTTGGCATAAACTTGATTATCTTTGAATCAATGAGCTCTTGGACCATGTACTTGAATTTCTTACAGTCCTCAATGCTATGTCCAAGTGCTCCAGAATGGAAATCGCACCTAGTATTCACATTATAGCCAGGAGGAATCTTTGTGGGAGGATGTTCCAAAGTACAGAGCTTAACTAGCTGAAGCTTGAGCAGGTGTTGGAGTAGCTGCGCATATGGCATTGGAATTGGAGCAAACTTCTTCTCGGGATCCCTCGACCTCTGCTCAGATTCTCTGCTCTTAGGATTCCCTTGGGGAATAGGAAATGGCTGCTGATGACAAGGAGATTCTGAAACCCTGGCTTGTGGAGTAAACCCACAAGGTAATTCATGATTTGGGAGAGACTCCACAGGAAGAGGAGGAACAACAACTTCTGTTGTAGCATTAGTGTAGGATTGCCTTCTTTCCTTAACGCTGACTTTAGGAGTTCCATGATCAGGCTCATCTGAGTCTTCAATTGGCTAACCTCCTCCCTTAGCAATTTCTGACCTTGGGACAAAGCTTGTATATCCACCATGAAGTGCCCCATCTGGGCCCCCATCTGAGTACACATCTCCACCAACTCCGCTTGTAATTGCTCCATGATCAACTTCTGGCTGCTTTGAGTCCAATACAAGCGTCGGGAAGTCAACTGCAGGTTAAAGTTAGAGGATGGATAAACTCACTGTTTAAGGTCAGAGAATGATATGCCAAATGATGCAAGATGCTTATGCAAATGCAATGTTATGAATGCAATAAGACATGGGATCAAAGATCACCGAATCAGAGGTTCACACTACAGGTGTCAAGGTCACAGATTTTTCAGGCCATAAAACAAGATATCCCTCACCTCGGGTAGGCAATCTATTGGTTTAAAACAGGGCATTCCAAGGGTTTTCAAACAAGTTCCCATGCACTAACCCTCAAAAGTTTTCCATCATAACGACGATTCGTAAGACGGTAATCCCTTCAAAGGATGAGCACAGAGTTATGCGTTAGTAACCTTTGGAATAGGTTTCTAAAGGTCCTCAGAATCACGGGCTCCCAGGTCGGAAACAAAGACGCCATTATGACTAATCGTAAGACATAATCATTCCCAAAGGGGCCTCATTTGAGCGGTGGGAGTCAAACCGACTCGACGAGTCCTAAGTCTCGCAAATCAGTAAGCAACCACCTCCTAGCTTAGTGTATACTTGAAAAGCTTGGGTAGAAAGCCTTTCTCCTCACAAACCATCCCCAATAAACCCAACAGATAAGAGGAACATAGACAAAGTAATAAAGCAATAAAGCAATAAAAGCAAACAATCCGCACATACGACAAACAAACTAGGCTTGGCTTGCTTAGGGTAAATATGTCCCCAGCAGAGTCGCCAGCTGTCGCTACTCAAAAAATAGTCGACCGGAGGCGAAAGAGGAAGAAACAGAAGAGTCGCCATCGAACTTTATTTATCCCATGAGGGGAAGGGAAAACATCGAGAAAACCCAAAGAAGAAAGGATAAGATGGTCTCGCAACCAAATTACGGGTTCGGAAGCCGGTTATGCGGAGGGAAGGTATTAGCACCCCCCACATCCATCGTACTCGATGGGAACCATTTGCTTGTCTATGTGTAAGGATGTTTTCTAAGAATATTGCTTTCTAAGTGTGTTCTAAGAGGGAAAGAGAAGGGTAAGAAACAAAGAATGTGAACGAAAATAAAAGAAAAGACGGGGAGAAGAAAAGGGGAGACTCGATAGGACTTCGCGGTCCTATGCCTACGTATTCCCTCGTGCAATGGGAAAGTCAGAGTCGACGTAGTTCGGAGGACTACGGGTGAAGAAAATGGAAGGGGGGCTCGCCAAGATCGTTGCGATCTTGTGCCTACGTATCTTACATTCGGACAAGAATGAAGAATCAGAGCAACCGTAGTTCGACCTAGATTTGTTGATGTTTTTTATGGATGATGTTATCGTACGGGTTCTAGCAGTTAGGTGTATTGCGGCTCGCTCGTGGAGTCTTATGCGTTACCTGTTTGCGGTAGAACAGACGTAACATGTCCTTTTTGAAAAGGTTGATTTTCGCCATCAAGGAAAGATGTCAGATTTGATTTGTTGAGATTGTTTTTAAGGGTGAAATAAGTCCTCGGATAGGAACCCCTTTGGGTAGTACCCAATTCTTTATCTCAAAAGATTTATTATGAAATATGTGTGGCGAATATAGTCACGTCTTCGTATTGAAAGACGAGTATCGAGACCACACACTCTAAAGTGAGCATCCTAATACTCGAAGAGGAAGAGGTCTTCACCCAATCCTCTCTCTTTAGTTCAATACAAAGAGAACTGTATTCTTTTATTTAAGGTGTTTTAGTTTTAGATGGTAAGTGCTTCATGACAGTGAACCCTAAAGGTAATGTCAAGCACTCAGGATAGGAGAAGGCCTTCGCTTAACCACTCCACGACCATCTAAGTTTTTTTTAAGAAAATGTTTTGAAAATGTACTTGGTACGAGACCAAGGTTTTTTAGACACAAGGAGATGAAATGAAGAGAGAAAAAGGTTTTTGAAAGAATGGGTGGTGAATATAGTTACGTTTTCGTATTGAAAGACGAGTATCGAGACCACACACTCTAAAGTGAGCATCCTAATACTCGAAGAGGAAGAGGTCTTCACCCAATCCTCTCTCTTTAGTTCAATACAAAGAGAACCTTATTCTCTTATTTAAAGAAGTGTTTTGAGTTTGCATTTGAATCGGTCAAAGGGAAATGGATTAAACGGGATGGAGGACCTAATTGGCTAGGATAAGGTCGATGGCGGCGCACGAGGCGGTCGACTTACAAGGGTGTAAAATGGCTCGACGTTGAATCGAGAATTTATATTTGAAAATGATTTTGAAAGTGTAAACAAGAGATTAATCAATTATTATCGTGGTATAAACGTATCGCATGAGAAAATCGCACGACCAAAATAAATAATCGTTCATTACACAAATAAACCAAACTAAACAACACGCACAATTATTAACTAAATTAAATATGAATATTTAATAAAATTAATTAATAATTTAATTAATTAGTATTAAATAAATATATTTAAGATAATTAACAATATACAGATTTTTTTTATATTTTATAAGTTAAACAAAAAAAAAAAGAGAAATAACAAAATAAATAAATAACAATAAAAAGAAACAGACAAAAAACTTATGGGCCAGTATTGAAAGAAGCAATTGGAGGGGTGCACTCAGAAAATCTTGGGCCCCAGAAAACTGGCCCAGGCGCTGGATCTAGTGGTTCTGGTCAACCAGTGTTGACCTCCATGGACAAGCTATGGTCGTTGGATCCACGGGTCAAAGATCTTGACCGGATCCAAGGGTTTGTAGTCGTGGGTGCGTGGTAAGGCACATGGAAAAGGTGCATGGGATCCCAACGGATAAAAATATCAAGCACAACAATAAAATACTTGGGAGAAATATAAAAAAAAAAACTTAGCCATTGCAGGCCTAGGAATCGCACGCAGGGCATGGGAAACACCAGTCATTAATTGAAAAGAATGAGCATTTAAAACATTTAATGTGATGATTAAAATTGAATTTAAAAGAAAAGTTTGAAAAACTGAATAAGTAGAGGATTAAACAACACTTTATCATAACCCTCTCTTCATTTGGTCTCACTTTCTCACTGACCTCACGCTTTCTCTCTTCTAAAAACATCGCCGGAAAATAGAAGATGCCCGCCGGAGAGGACGATCTGCGGCGGAAACCACCGTCGTCTCCGGTGAGGGGACCATAAATCGCCTCAACTCAAACACTAACCCCACCCAAAATCACGTCCTGAATCCGATTCTAGTATTTATTTCCTCAAAATCTCAACCAAATCACCAAATCGAAACGTTCCTCTTTCGAAACCCTAAACTCAAAGTTCCTCAAAAATCCACAAAAACAACAAGGGGTGGCGCGTGACATTCAAGTTAACGAAGATTTACATGAAGAAAATCTTAAAGCGGGAAACTTACCCTTGGAGCTCCCAAATCGCAGGTATGGTCTATTTCTCTCGATCTCCCTTACTCTCCTCGCAACGACCGTTCTTGTTTTCGCAATGTAGAGACTTCCGCTTTTTCTTAGTTTAGGGTTTGAGAGCCGTTTTTTGATGTGTGAATGAATATGTTTGAATTCTGTGACCGCTAGCTTCCTTCTTCCTTTTTCTCTGAATTGAGCACGGTTTTATAGCAACAACATTAGGGTTTTCAATTTGAATCTGCTGAAGAATCTTCTGTTTTGGTATGTCTACACTGTGCTTTTGAGGATGCTAAAAATTGCCTTTGCTAAACTATGAAATTCTCCCTGCTGTACTTTCTGCCCTGTTTTGCTGCGATACCTTGTTGTTGTGTTCAGATTTTCCTGTTGTTCTCTAATATTTGTTTGCTTGTGTTTGGAATTTCCTTGTGGTCCCGTGATTCTCTGTTTTTGACAGAATTAATTTTGTGATTTCTCATTTTGGAATTACTTGATGGTGAATTTGTGTGCCATGAACTTGTTTTGGTATGACTTGGTTGTATGAATTTGGAATTATGGATTGTGTATTTGTCAATGATGAATTGAATATGGATGAATTTGTATGATTTAAAATGGTTTGGTTTATGAATTTTGAATGTGATGATATGATTTATAGATTGAATTATTTGAATTTGAAATGAAATGAAGAATGAATATGAATATGGAATTGGTTGGAACGTGAATAATTGATGAATTGAATGAGAATGATGTTATTGTTGAATAAACATGACTTGAATGTGGTTTTTAAGTTATGAATTTTTGGAATTTGAATTTTGACATGAATTATTTCTTGAATTTGTAGGTTCAAAATGAGCTTAGGGGAGCCTTATATGAAGCATGGAAAAAAGGATGGAAACCAATGGCATGAAGTAATTTGGGAATTGAAAGATTGAGCATAGTTGATCCTTTAGGCATTTCTTCGGTTTTTGTCATTTAGGAATCTTGTAGCAATGTGAAAAATTCTTGTAATTGTGACTTGAGAACTTGTATATTTTGAATGAATTTGAATGGAGTTATTTGGATAATCATGACTTGAAATATGGATTGAATTTTGAATTGGTTTATGACTTGTGATTGAACATAACATGAAGCATGAATTGGATTGAGAGGATGAATTTGGCATGAAAGTTTGAGTGCTAATTGGAAATGGTTTGGATTTTGAAAGCTCTTTTAGATTGTGGTACAATTGTGGATTAGTGGAATTTGAACCTTGAGTTAAATATCATTATTTGCCTTGAATTTGGATTTGAATTAATGACTTGAATCTGAACAAAAAGGTGACTTGGAATTTTGAATGGAACTAATGATATTTGAATTTGACATGGAACCTTGTGTTCACTTTGTAAGCCTTGGAATCCTAGATTAACTCGAGGATCATTATCCTTGACAAAAAGGGTTCGACAACAAAAATTAATCTTGAATCACTTGAGGCACCTTTTGAAAATGATCTTAAATCATGGCTTAAAATCTCTTGAGATATGACTTAAAAATCAATTTAGAAACCAAATGATCATGCCTTTGAATTTCAAATAAATCACTTGCCTAAAAGTCCATTTAAATGCGCCTCCGACCAAACCTTGATTAAATTGGACTTATGGTCTCGCCTCTCTTCAAAAGAATCCATACTAAACCTTCATTTCTCAAATCCGAATCAAGATTCAAACACTAAGGACGAGAAACTTTAACCCTCTTTCCTAATAGTGGCTTGAGAAGTTAAAAAGTAATAAAACCCTAATTCAAAGCTTTCTCAGTTAGACCATTAATGGAACCCTGAACATTTGGTGACACCGAGAACCTTGAAGCAAGTGACATTGAAGATGATAAGATCACATAAACTCTAAATCCAATGAATTCCAATTGCATAATTCACACCAAGGAAAACCCTAATCCAATCGTTCTTGGTGAGTCAGGATAGAAGAGAATCTTGCATCTTGAGTAATAGTGAGCTCACCCTGACCAAGAATCTAAATCCTAGCTTGCGCAAAATTCCTTGATCTCATGCCTTAAAAGCTCAATGCAGATGAATGAATGCAAAGTTATGACCTAATGGAATGCATAGATGATATGGAAAATGATATGATATGCAATGCTAAAGTTAGGACGAAAATTAGGGTGTGACAATGGATATTTGTAAATATCCACGGATATCTGTAAATATCCACAGATATCGTAAAACCCTCAGATTACCCGCTTAATGGATATCTGCATGGATATGGGGCGGATATGGATATCATATTTTTCCAATAGGGCAGATACGGATATCATAATATCCATCCCCATGGATATCCATTTACATCCCTAATCCATAGTTTAGACATAAGTCAAACAATAGGATCCCTCAAATCACAACTTAGTTCAAATAACTAGTGCCCTGGCCTCCTATTGGGCCTTATACAAGCATCATTGCCTCCCCTTGGGCATCATACAAAGAATCTCCCCAGCAAGATAACCTCCTCTTGGGCTTCATATAAGGAGACTTGGGAAGTCTCATTCAATCCCCCAGCCTCCTCTTGGGCTTCATACAAGGACCCTCAGGCTTCTTAAAAGCATCAATAAAATCTTTTAGCCTTACCATCCTGGGCTTTGTACAGGATACAATAAATTCTTTTAGCCTCATTCATCCTGGGCTTTGCACAAGATACAAATAAAATCCCCACAAGAGTCAGTCAAATCCTCAGTATTGAGTCAGTCTCTTCAAATTTCCTTAACAATCATTAGCCTTCTCTCAGGCTTTCATACAAGATAACTTCCCCAGTCAGCCAGCCTCAATCTTGGGCTTTTACAAGATAGATAAAACTCCCCAGTTGAGTCAATCTTTTAGCTTCATATCTTGGGCTTCAATCAAGAAACCTAAACAAATCCATCTCCTCACAGATGAAACCTTGACCCATCTCTGTAGGAAGATATATCTTCTAATCACTACAATTCAAATCAAACAATAAAAAAAATTATTTACTAGATAATTGTTGTAAGTGGCACACTTGTTGATTCAATATCCAAGTTAGAGTCCCTCCTTTATCATGGTTCAAAAACTTTTCTTTTCATCTAAATTGTTGTAATGGCACACTTGTTGATTCTATATCCAAGTTAAGGTCCCTCTTTTAGTTTGTAAAGAATTCATAAAGGAAAAAGTGGCATTGCTTAACACAATAAGTTTAAAGCTCTTTCCCTTATGACATCACTCTCAATTGATTGCAGTGAATATCTGAGATATCTCCCTTAAAGTTGACAATTTGTCAAATCTTTCAAACACTCTTTTAGCTTCATCATCTTGGGCTTTAAACAAGATACAAAACAAACTTCCTCCTCCCATAGATTAGGAGGAACTACAAACGCTCTGATTTCCCCAATCCTCTTTTGTTGGGAATACGTAGGCATAAGATTGTGAAATCTTAGCGAGTGCACTAATCAAAACCTTAGGTCAAGTACCTTCCAAAAACATTAGAAAACCATAAAAAACAACAAAAAACATTTTCCTTTACTTTCACAAAGGAGAAACTTTCCCAATTTAGCAGTAAACAAACTTAAGCAACCAAGTAATTCAACAGTAGAAATATATGCAAATAAAGGTTCCTATAGATTACTATAGATACTCAGGGTGTTAATAGCTTCCCTCAGTATAACATACCCCCGATTCCAGATCTTTTAGCATTTGTAAGAAAAACACTTGCGAGCAAGGTTAGTTTGAGGTATCTTCCCCTTCCTTTTAAGCATCATAGGATAAATATTAGAAATTAGAAAGTAGTACTAAATGCGGTAGTGGTCCCATCACAAAACTAGAGCTAAAAATGGACAAGCTGCAAATAATCTTCTCTCTAGCTTCCGTTCATGGCATCATACATAGTTCTACTAGCCGGGCTATTGCACCTCCCACTATAACTCATCCTTCCTCAACTGCTCTAGAGGATACTATAGCTGCCTCTAGAGTTAATCAACTTGATATTTCTGTCATCACTCTGTATGTGGAAGATCAACCATAACCTTCAACTTCTCTAGAAAAGAGAGGTTGAAATCAACCTTCTCTGTTGGAGGATGATTCCTCTAAATGGGCTCGTCTTTCTGGGGGGTTTAATTCAGGTTTGAATACTCTTTACCTCTGATTGTCTGCTATCCTTCCTGCCTATATTCCTTGCAATCTTGAGGAAACTCCTACTGTGATGTCTGTTAAAGATCTGTCCTTTGTTGAAAATATTTTTTGAGGAGAACAATATGGTGCTTCTCTCTAAGGTCACATATCATGCTTACTCGGCAACTTCTATGTTCTTCTTAGTTGTTGTTGGTTGAGGTGATGTCTTTCCAGTTGGTAATCCCTCCAAGGAAAGGGTTACCTAAAAGGAGAAATGTAATGATATGGTACATAAGTGCTCTAATTTTTAGAAGGAGATGGTTTCTTTCCAAGAAAAAGTCAGCCATGTTGATGTTTTACAAGAGGAGGTGAGCGTCCACAACTCTCCTTCCTCCTCAGCTGCTTGAATCCTTAAGCTAGAATATTCCCTTGAAGCAGAGAAAAATCAGTATTAAAAAATAACCATTTTTGTTACGGAGAAGGACCACCATGCTGAGGAGCCTCGAAAATCTCTTCAACAATAAAAGGAGTCTCGTACTGAGGATCGAAGATCTCAAGAGGGCAAGGTGGCCGCTCTGAAAGAGAGATTTAGGGAGGCTCTTTGGAAAACACTGTAGAGTGTATATGGAGCTCTCAACCAGGCAGTGTATCAAGCTAAAGAGTTCTTCTCAAGTGTTCTCGTCTCTGTCATAGAACTTGATCTTTTCAAAGATGCTCTAGACGGGGCTTTAGTGGATAGTCAGAGAGCATCATCTCAAAGTGAGGAAGCCTGATTTTCTTCTCCTTTTGTTTTTTCTCTTCTTTTTTAATGTTTGTCTAGCTTTCAGGCTTTAGCAAAAAAAATAATATTTAAATATACATTTACCTTAATGTTGGGTGCCTTTATTTAGCTTTGTGTGCTTGAACTATATTTGTTTCTTCTTTATGGCTGTCTAGTCCACCTTATCGATTGCCAGTCTCTTCGCCTTGGATAGATTGGAGAGTCCTTATTGCGTTAGGAATTTCTCTTTTCTCTTTCAATTTTAGAGTTGTGCGCTTTGTGGGTATTGCCTGTGTACAACGTGTTCGTTGAACTCTATAGTTCGGGTCGGAGTTTCGTTGTCACTAGCTCCGAACGGGAAGAGTTATGATTTTTTTCAACGTCGTTAGAAACCATCCCTTACCAAAGGTAATGTTCCTTTTCATGCCCCCAGGGTTGACATAGTTTGGGGTGGAAGTCTTGGGGTTTTATTGCTTACGGTCTTGGAGTGGTTAGTTCCTAAGAGGGGGTGCACCAGCTAAGTTAGGGCATTTTCACCAAGTCATAGAATATGCGTTAGAAAAGCGACTTATGTCAACCTGCAGAGGATCACAAGACGTTTGTGGCCAGAATATATTGTAGTTAGCATATTAATTATTAAAATTGTGAAAAACTTTATGGACTACTTAGCTCACCGAGAAAGTCACTATAGTAGTACGTTCTACTTCTTATTTACTTATTCTTTGGCTGCCTCTCTAGTCGGTGGATATGGTCTTGTTTTCCGTATGTTTTGTATGGACGCTTTTTCGCCACATGTTTTATATGCATCATTCCTTTAAACGTTGGGCACTACCGCACGATCAGCCTATTTAAAGTTGTCATTTGTTCCCGATTGTAGAGGTTTGACCATCTCTAAATTGGTGCTTGGGGCTACTTCTAACAAATGGTAGACTTAGTAGTATATCTTTTTTTTGAAGTGGACGTAACTCCCCCCAATCCTTTGAAATCGAGTCAACAGTGTGCTTGTAGGCGAAGTAAAAGTTTATCCCCTAAGATCTGACTCGATTTGGCCTGCGTTGAGACTGTTGTCGAATGGGAATGAGATTTTTTAAGGGTATCCCCTAAGTATTTTTCCAGCTAGTGTGGTTCGAGCTTAGTTTCCTTTTATAGTATTACCTCCAAGTTGGGCGTTTAACTTGATAAGATTGCCAGTTTGAGACATTCTGGATGATGTTTCCTTTCAAGGTTATAAGAAGGCCTAGGCGCATTCCTCTCACCTATTATTTCTTGTTGAGGGCGCGATCTTCATTATCTTGCTAGAGTAAGTTATCGAATTATTGAAGGTTAAAAGGTATCCACTATTTTGTGCATCCAAATCTGGTTGCTGGAGATTGATTGCTTGACTACGATGAATTGGCAATTATCGTAGAGGATCCATCAATTAAGAGGTATAGCCTAAACTTTTTGTTAGAGGTGGAGACTGTTAAAACCACTGGTAGTTCCGTACTCGAGATCCTTCACATTTTCTTGTTTTTCAAGTATCTTACCGTGCCTCTATCTTTGTTTCTTGATTCAATATCAATCTACCATTCGGAAGAGGTGTTCTAACAACAGATCGCAACTAGATTTGATGATGCTACGAATATCAGTAATGATGTTAAGTTATGGTATAATAAAATGTAAATACCTAACAATTGGCGTCTCATCAATGTTTCATTTGATTTTCTATGGTAATCATTACAATTTACGATAAGACTGGGTTCGTGACTCCATTTACCTCATCGTGATCTCAGACTTTTAGTATTATGTGATATTCGCTTATCCTACGAAGACATTCACCATATGGAGGAAATACTCTAGTAGCAGATCTAAGTTAGAAATTTTTATGGTACGGATCTCATCAATGATGGATAATTGGAGTGATATGAACTTGGAAGTTTTATCTGTTAGACGATAGGCTTCGATCTAGAGGGGGTGAATAGATCACAAATTTTACAACAAAAAACTTTGGCAAAAATCTGTTTTCAAAAGTATGGTGCAGCGGAAAAATGACCCGGATCGAATCGTCTAACCGAACCTACTATCAAAAAGCAATATGCGTAACACAAACCAAACGGAGTGATAACAAACGTAAATGTTCAACAATGATCAAGCTACGAATCAATTAAATGCAATGATAATCGCAATTCGTATATCCAGTGAACAAAAACGCAAACAAAATACACACAAACAATTTATCAAACACTTGATGTGCGATCGATAACAATTGGAAATATAGTTTATTTTGTTGATTTTAAAACTATCACAGTCAAAGTGATTGTGATTATATCATCAACAACACCTTTAAAAGATAGTAGAAAATAATTTCCAATCGAATTGATCAAACAACGTCGATAAATTGCGTAATCAACAATAAAAGAAATAAAGAGATGAAGAGAGAGAGAGAGAGAGAGAGAGAGAGAGAGAGAGGGACCAAGATTTGTTTAGGAAGTTCCCTAATCGGCCACGCTATGGGTACGTCTTCCCTCAATTCAAAATCGAATTGAGATAGTGCTATTAACATTTTCTTTACAAAAATGTTTATACAAGAGTGTAGCGTGCAATTTTTGTCGGTGACGCGACCATCTTATCGCCATGGGTTTCTCCTCACTGCAATGGTAGGAGTGGGGTGCTACTTTTTAATTTCTTATTTATCCCGTGAAGCTGGAAGGGAAAGGGAAGCTATCTAAAACTAACCTTGCACGTGAATGTTTAACTGAACAAATGCTTAAAGAGATTCGGGGAGTTCGGTGTCAAGCTATACAATGGGGAGTTGTCAATTACCCATCCTATATGTGGTTATCCACAGGTTATTAGCAATTAGGTTCTGCTTTTATACTTGATGGTGTTTGTCTGTAAATGGGAAAGTTTCTTCTTTGGGAGATATTTGAGAGAGAGAGGGAGTTTTTGATGATTTTGGTGAGGTACTAGACCTCGGTTTTGATTGGTGTGAAGGTACTGGACCTAGAGTTTTTGATTGGTGTGCTCGCTAAGATTTCGCAATCTTATGCCTATGTATTCCCGTTAAAAGAAACAGGGAAATCAGAGCAATCGTAGTTCCTTCTATTCTATGGGAGAAAAAGATGTTTTGGTGTCTTGTTCAAAGCCCAAGATTAAAGCTAAAAGGTTATTTGTGTCTTGTTCAAAGCCCAAGATTGAAGCTAAAGATTTGACTGAGAGAAAATTTGTCATCTCTAAAGGGAGACATCCCGTCTGCTTATCACAACTGTTGGGTGACAGATTATAAAGGAGGATTACTTTAACTAGGATATGAGAATCCAGAAATGCCATAATTTCCTTTATAAGGGATTTGTCCTGAAGGAGAAAACTTTAACTCAGTGTAGAGTAATGCCATTTTTCCTTAGGAGTCTTTCATGCTAAGAAAGGGACAATGGCATGGATGTAAATAATCCAGAGGCTTGCCACTTACAGCAATTAGATGAAAGAGGAAGTTTACCAGGATAAGAGATGGACTACAACTTGGATATTTGAATTAACATGTATGCCACTTATAGCAGTTATCTGGGATTAAGGTTTGTTTTGAATGTCTGTTTTGATGCGTGATATACAGAGAAATGTCTTCCTACAGAGAGGTTTTTGATATCCTCTGAGGGGATTTTTGGTTTTTGTATGTGCCTTGATCAAAGCCCAAGGTTGAAGCTAAGAGATTGATTGACTTCACTGGGGAAGTCCTTATACAAAGCCTAAGAGGAGGCTGGAAAAGACTGATTCAACGAGAGAGTGTTTATCTGTCTTGTACAAAGCCCAAGATTGAGGCGAAAAGAGAATTGACTCTTTTGGGGATATCATTATACAAAGCCTAAGAGGAGGCTAAAGGTTGACTTTCCGGGGAAATATTTTACCTATCTTGTACAAAGCCCAAGATTGAGGCTAAAAGGGGAAACTGACTCTAATGGTGAGAGGTTTTATCTGTCTTGTACAAAGCCCAAGATTGTGGCTGAAAGAAGATTGACTCTATTGGAGAGTATGATTTGTCTTGTACAAAGCCCAAGATTGAGGCTGAAAAGGGGATTAACTCTGCTTAGGGAGATTTATATGGTGTCTTGTACAAAGCCCAAGATTGAGGCTAAAAGATTTTTAACTCACTTAGCTGAGGATATTTAGAGTGTCTTGTACAAAGCCCAAGATTGAGGCTGACTTTACTGAGGAAAACCATTATACAAAGCCTAAGAGGAGGTTGGGAGGAATTGACTCCGCTGGGAAGATAATTATCCAGAGCTTAAGAAAAGGTTATGAAGATTTTGACTTTGCTGGAGAAAGTTTATATATGTCTTGTACAAAGCCCAAGATTGAGGCTGAAAAGAGGCTGACTCAACAAGAGAGTGCTTTTAGGTGTCTTGTACAAAGCCCAAAATTGAGGCTGAAAAGAGATGACTCAACAAGTGAGTGCTTTAAAAGGTGATTGACTCAACAAGAGAGTGCTTTAAAAGGTGACTGACTCAACAAGAGAGTGCTTTTGAGATTAACTCTATTGAGGAAAATCATTATACAAAGCCCAAGAGGAGTCTGTCTTCTGCTGAGGATTATTGAGATCCAGAGGCAGGTCCAAAATTGGGGAATCAACTCTTGCTGAGGGTTACAGAAGAGTTGAGGTATCAGATGCCTTGAGGTTCTGATTTAGGATAGAGTTATACTGATGATAAGCTGGCCCTAGCTGGGGAAATTTAGGATGAAAGACTGAGTTTTAGAACCCATAAGGGTTTTAACTCTACTGGAGATTGGTTAAATGACCAGGGTTTTTTCCTGTGTTTGTAGGGAACTTGAGAATGTCCTTGAGATCCAAGAGGAGATTAGACTGTCCAAGTCTAGTGGTATGGAAAAGTTTATCTCTGTATGATGCCCAAGAGGAGGCAGGTGTTTTAAAGGATGAGAATCAACCCTTAAATTGGTATGAGGTTTTGACTCTTTAGAAAGACTGCTCTAACAAAGGATGACTAAGTTCTGTCATATACTTTTAAGAGGTCTTCAGGGTCCTTGTATTAAGCCCAAGAGAAGGCATGAGAACTTCTAAGAAGCCGGAGGGTCCTTGTACAAAGCCCAAGAGGAGGTTGGGATGCTTTCACCAAGAATTAATCCTCTCTGAGGAAATGAATTTCTTTGACAATTTTCTAATAGTGACAGTCTGAGAAAAGTTTCACCGGGAATAATGCCTTTCTCTTTGTTCCATATTGTATAAGCCCAAGAGAAGGCAAGACTGTATCTGGAATTCCTATGGGAAACTAGTTTTGACTGTTGAAAGAGTGAATACTGACTTTATCTAGTTCTAGACCTAATTGCCGGAGAAAACTCTAAGCAGATAATATACAGGCATATATATATATACAAATGAAATATATACTGTATGTAAAAGAGAAGGTAGAAGGACTTACAGGTGAGCAAGCTTCCAGCACAAACAAATGTATATATATGTGCAAGTATGTAAAAAAAAAAGCTGATAAAACTTACAGGCGAGCAAGCTTCCATTGTAACAGCTGTATGGTTAGTTGTTCAAGAAATTAAATAAAGTTTTGATAACAACTAAGGATTTTGAACCTAAATCAAAAGGGAAATTTGTTTTGAAAAGATTGGGGCTTATACTCAAGGAGAGGCCTAGATGAAAAACAGTAATCGTACCGTTGATCTGAAAATTGTATCGGGACTTATACAACGACTGAGGCCCAAGGAAGGTTTTTTGTACAAAGAGATGGGTCTTACAACTCAAGGAGAGGCCCAAAGGTTTAAAAAAAAGAAAAGAAATGGGATTTATAACACAAGGGTAGGCCCAAATGATTTTGTTTTGAAATGGCGATCGCGCCGAGATTTTGAAAACACTGTGGGACTTATACAATGACTGAGGCCCAAAAAGGTTTTTTATTCACAAAGAGATAGGTCTTACAACTCAAGGAGAGGCCCAAAGGTTTATTTTTGTACAAGTGATGGGGCTTACAACTCAAGGAGAGACCCAAAAATAACAGTGATCTCACCGTTGTTTTGAAAATTGTACTAAGACTTATACAATGATTGAGGCCCAAATTATTTATGTACAAAAGAAGGTTGGGTCTTATACTCTGTTAGAGGCCCAAAAATGTTTAAAAAAAGAAAAGAAATGGGACTTACAACACAAGGGTAGGCCCAGATGATTTTTGTTTAAAAGGCGACGACCACGCCGAGATTTTTAAAATCGTATCGGGACTTATACAATGACTGAGGCCCAAAATAATTTTATTTACAACAAGGATTTGGTCTTACACTCTATTAGAGGCCCAAAGTGTTTGAAAATTTAAAATTGAGAGGAAACCCTAATTTTAAATTAAAATGTCATTTTTCAAAGGAAATTAAATGAAAAAAATGATATAAAATACCAAATATATTCAAAAACAAGTTGTACACTTTGAAAAATATTTTTAAAAATCATGTTTAATTACATGAAAGTTTGAAATTCAATTGGTTTTGAAAGATCAAAGTGGGAATTTCATTTAAAAATGTTTAAAACAAATAAAAATGAAATGAATTACAAAAATTCTAACTATATTAAAAAAATAATATAAATTGGAATTTTTTGTAAAATAAAATATTTAAACATTTTTGTGAATTTTGAGAAAAAGAATCAATTCAAAAACACAAATATTCAGAGAGAAATTAATTTTTGAATCAATTAACAAAAATATCAAAATATTCAAAAATTTAAAAATTTGAAAAAGGGTGCCAAGAACACTAAGTTTTTGCCCGTGTGCTCTGTTTATGCAGATTTGCATTTTCTCACTTTTCTCCATGATTCCTCAATGGGTTTACATGATTCAAGTACCAATCTTGTTCGTTTTTGAACAAGGATCACAACCATATAGTTTAATTGCATTTATATTAAGTATGGAGGAAGAAATCGACAGAAAACCTCAAGAACCCTAATTTCAGCATGAACACAATGAAATTCCATACACGATGGATTCATGGCAATTGATTGAGGGTCATTACTCTACAAACATGCATAAACAAGATAGTAACTAAAAAATTTATTCATGATGCATGGATCATAGAGTTTGAAGGGTTCAAGCCTACCTCTTGCAGCCAGTGATCGAGTTTCATGATGGAGGTGTTGCAGCTAGGTTCCAATGATCTGGACAGCTTCCTTAGGTGCCAAGGAGTGTGTTTGAATGCTTGGAGTGGATTGAAATGAGCTGGAACTGGTTGTGGTACCTCAACTGCAACTCTGTCAAGAACTTGAGCAATTGGTTGGTGATTTTGTGAATCTGATGTTCCAGATGTGATTTTGTGTTATGGATCACTCATATATGATGTTTATGAGGTGTGTGTGTGATTGGTTTGGTTGGAATCACTCTCAATCTCAAAACCTGATAGTGACTTGAGTTAGAAGGCAAAATTGGAGTGAAAGGGAGATTTTGAGAAAAGCATCAGTTTGGGTGCTTTGGTGTACTCAAACTGATCACAAACGAGCTCTATTTATAGTTTGTCAAGTTTGTTTTGGCAGCAATAGTGTGTGACAACTGCAGCAGGTCTGTGGCCAATGTGGATCAAATGGAATCTCAAGTCTCCTCTAGCCATTGACTTGAGGTTAGAGCACAGGCCTATGGTCTTTTGGTTCAGAGATAAGGCTTGACTCATTCAGTTAAGTTTACCTCAGTTCATGCCACCTTGATGCATCCATTGAATGCATTGAAACAAAATTGGAGTCTTGGCACTTTTAGCCTTTTTAGGATGACATAGCTATATGTAGATCCTTGGACTTGGAAGGCTTGAGGATCAGATCATTCCCCTTTAATTTCATCTTCTGATGTGTCCAAGTGGATGAAAAGGCTTGGAGTTGTCCAAATTTTCCAAATCGAGCAAAACACCAAATTCTGCCTTGTACAAGACAATTGGAAATGGTGATTTTGAGGGGATCATATCTCCCAGCTCAGGTTGAGTTATGGGAGGCTCTTATACTTTTTAAAGAGCCCTCATATGATACAATCCATGTGTGATCATAGTTTGTCTTGAAACTATTTGGATCCCATTGAAAAATCCTCATGAACATTGGTGTTCAAAGCTGATAACTTAGGCAGATTTTCACTAAGTGTTGAAAAAGTGTCATTTTCTTCATTTTTGCATTTTGATCACTCCATAACTTAAAATCCATGAAGAATTGGAGTTTGAGGTAGTTGAAGCTTTTGCAGAATGTAGGAAGATCTACAAATCAGGCTTTGGATCACCCAAAATGGCTGCTTGGATCACAAGTTATGATTCTTGGAATTTGGTACCAAAATCATTCAAATTTAGTAACTTAGAAAAATTTTCAATTTTTCAAGATTACCCCTTTTACAAGTTATCTTGGTTTCTTGATCAATTCTTGTTCAACTGACATTATAAGTCCCATTTTATGAAAATATGAATCATAAGGATCATTTTTGCCAAAAAAGTTATGTTTTGACTTTTGGCTCAGGAGCGGTTCGGCGCGTAAAACCCTAATTCCCGACTTTTGAGGAATGCATCCTCTGAGGGTAATTTAACTTTGCAAATGGATCTCTAGGGCTATTTTGAGGATATTGAGTCACATGTTGGAGTCTTGGCTCATCCTCTTGTGAAAATTTCACTCTGGAGGTCCCGGTCGTCCAAAACCCTAATTAGGCGACATCGGGTGTTTCGAGGCTCAAAACACTTGGGATGTCACAACTTTGTGCTTGATTCTTGATGTGGGATTTCTATTGATCCTTTATGGATGTTTTAAGAGGTTAGACAAGTTAAAGATCATGTCATTCCTTAATTGATCTTTTGTCTAAATGTTTTGGGAGGGCTCAAAAACCCTGATTCTTGATTGCGGTGAATGCTCAACCATCTTTGAGAAGATTGATGAGGCATGAAGGTACATCCATATTGTGATAATGATCCTCACAATGATGGGAAATCTTGGTGGTCAAAATTTGGGGTATGATAGATGCCCCTATTTAATTTTCTTGGACCCGAAGGTGTGAATGACAAAGGTATTCGGGCATTCGGGGCGCAAGAGGATTAAATATCGGAATACCCGAAATTTTTACGGTGGTTATGAATGGCAATTCACTCATCCATCTTCTTTTGCTAAGTAATGATACTCAGAAAAGGGTAAAACTTCCCCTCGATCCTGGTTTTCGGCCACAGAACTGGTCTTAGTTTCTGAAATAAACTTCCCCACGATCCTTGTCTTCAGCCAATGAACTGGTCTCAGTTTCTGATATAAACTTCCCCTCGAAATTGGTCTTCAGCCAAGGAACTGGTCTCAGTTTCTGATATAAACTTCCCCTCGATCCTGGTCTTCAGCCAAGGAACTGGTCTCAGTTTCTTCTTGTCAAGTTCCTTCCTTGACAAGGGATGTTATATGTAGCGGTCTTCATCAAACTTCTCATCGAGTTTTCTACTGGGGAGACACTATTTGATGGAAAAAAATGAGGTCAAACTTGTTGGGGACACTCATTGGTCTGAGCTATAGAGGTGTGCAAACTTCTCTGTTGGAGATGCCATTTGTTTACTGGGGAAAAACGAGTCTCTTGAAAGACTTCTTTTTGCTTGGGGATACTACATCATACTTTTCTTCGAGATCTTTTTCGGAGAAATGCCATGTGATGTAATCCAATTTGGAGGTGCTGATGACCTCATGTGATAGCATATTTTCAGAGAGAAACTGCTATATTGCCGAGAGTCTTCGGTTAAAAGGCTTCCTCTGGGGATTGTCCTTAACCCGGGAAAGCGAGAACATCATCTTCAAGGGTGAAGAGTGACATTTGTTGAATGTTTTCTTGCCTTTCAGAGGTTCAAGTTATCAAAGTGGTCGAGGACAGGATCCAATCCAGAAATAAACTGGGGAGAAATTGCTCAGACGCTGCATTTCCTAACGAGGAAAGGACTGACAGCTCCATTGAGAGGACTTTTATCACTTGGGAACAAAACCAACTAGAGTGATAGTGATGCAATATGAATATGAATGTGAATCAATAATGCATGATGTATGTATGTTTATACTGACAAAACTGACGCGACATACAGAATAATAGATGAACACGATTGGATACTCAGCCACGACGGGGGACAAAAAGTATCAATGTTCCAAGATAGCAATCCTGCCTTGCTTAGGAGAAACGGTCCCCGTGGGGAGAAAGAATTGTTCAATCGGTCTTAAGAGATACGTGCTCTGCCGGGGATGTCAGATGAAACATGGTATCTGACATGGTTGATCCTTCATTCAGGTGCACTGGTTTAGAAAGAGTACTTTGATTCTGCACTTTGAGGTTCAATCACATCTGGAGGAGCCATCGATGTTCTTTTTTGAAGTTCAACAGTCAAAAGAATTGCCATCTTTATTTTAAAAGCAGAAAAATTTTGACAAGTAAATTCATTTTTGTTTTATTTCAAGAATCGTTGATCATGTTAAAAATGGCATTCTGTAAAGCTAAAACAAATAAGAATTGCAAACAAAATCACTAGGGCTCAAATTTTATTGACAGGATGGAAATCAGCCAAGCGCGTGATCCCATAGAGTATTACAAAGTTTAGAAAATGGTAATTTAAGGGAAAAGGGCTACATTAAAACATAATGACCGTTATCCTTCTACCAATTTTGAATTATGGACATCCTGAGCTTCTGTCGAAGATGACCTTGACTGGAAGTTCTCTTGATGGATGGCATTACTGCTGGGGATTTAACCTCGTCAGACGTAGTTACTTGCCATTAATCCCTAACTTTTGTTTGGATTGTACTTTGAGATTTCCAATCCACCGGGATGATTTTTTTATTATGTCTCTAATTTTTTCCTGGACCGCCCTTTCGAGTTTTCAATCCACCGAGACTTTTTTATTTTTATTTTTATTTAGGCGAAGTATTTCTTGACTACATCAACATTTGTGGGGTAGGCGAACTCCTCTCCATCCATGGTTGCGAGTCTCATGGCGCCGCCTGAGAAGGCTTTCTTGACCACATATGGGCCGTCATAGTTGTAGTCCATTTGCCCCGGGAATCAGTGAGAAATGATTGTATCTTTTTTAGCACAAGGTCTCCTTTTCTGAAGACACGGGGTCGGACCTTTTTTTCAAATGCTTTCTTCATTTTTTGCTGATACAACTGACCATGGCATAGAGCCACTACCCGCTTTTCTTCGATTAGGTTCAGTTCACCGTGCCTGCTTTGGCACCATTCAGCTTCTGTTAGCTTAGCTTCCATCAATACTCTGATCGATGGGATCTCTACTTCTATGGGAAGCACTGCCTCCATGCCATATACTAGAGAGAAAGGGGTTACCCCTGTTGAAGTGCAGACAGATGTGCGATAACCGTGAAGAGCAAAAGGCAACATTTCATGCCAGTCTTTGTAGGTTACAACCATCTTTTAAACAATCTTCTTGATGTTCTTGTTAGCCGCTTCTACCGCTCCGTTCATCTTAGGCCGGTAGGGAGATGAGTTATAGTATTTGATTTTGAACTCAGCACACAACTCTTTCATCATCTTATTGTTCAAGTTGGATCCATTATCAGTAATGATCTGGCTTGGAACACCATGACGACAGATGATATTGTTTTTGATAAAGCGGACCACGACTTGTCGGGTTACATTGGCGTATGACGCTGCTTTAACCCACTTGGTGAAGTAGCCAATGGTTACTAGGATGAACCGATGTTCGTTTGAAGCTTTGGGTTCAATCATGCCAATCATGTCGATTCCCCATATGGAAAAAGTCTACGGGGAAGAAAGAACTTTCAGATGCGTTGGCGGTACATGGATTTTATCTGAGTATATCTGACACTTCCTCATATATTTATTCTTCCTGTCTTTTCTTGATGCCCCAGGCGGGTACTCTTGTTTCTGAAGGAAGCATTTGATATCGTGATACCAAGGTTTGTCGTCTATGACTGCTTCAATCTTGAAGATGTAGGTGAGCCGTTCTAGGCTCATTATGTCAATCTTAGGTACGTCGTTCCATTGACCTACAGTAATCATGGAAGAGAGAGTGCCTAATGCATCAGCCATGTGATTTTCTTCACGAGGGATATGATGAAACTCGATTCTATTGAAGAATGGTAACAACCTTCTCACGTAGTCTTTGTAAGGAACCAGTCCTGATTGGTATGTGTTCCAATCTCCTTTGACCTGATTGATAACCAGGGCTGAGTCTCCATACACATCCAAGTTCTTAATCCTTAAGTCAATTGCTTCTTCGAGACCCATGATACAAGCTTCATATTCGGCCTCGTTGTTTGTGCACTTGAATGTTAGTTTGGAAGTGAAAGGAATGTGGGTACGCTGAGGTGTTATGATGATTGCATCAATTCTGTTTACATAATTATTGACAGCTCCGTCAAAGATTAGTCCCCATTGGGAACCTGGTTCTGACCCTTCACTAGGTAGCGGTTCATCGCAATCTTTCATTTTCAAATACATGACATCTTTGTCTGGGAAGTCAAATCCGATTGATTCTTGATCATCAATCGGTTGATGAGACAAATGATTGGCTAAAATAATTCCTTTGACGGCTTTCTGAGCGTGGTACTCGATGTCGTATTTTGATAACAGCACTTGCCAACGGCCAATCCTTCCCGTGAGAGCAGGCTTTTCAAAGACATACTTGATCGGGTCCATTTCAGAGATTAACCAAATAGTGTGACAAATCATGTACTGGCGAAGACGTTTGGCTGCCCAAGCGAAAGCACATCAAGTTTTCTCAAGCATAGTATACAGAGTTTCACAGTCGGTAAATTTCTTGCTTAGGTAGTAAATGGCAGACTCTTTTCTTTTTGTTTTGTCTTGTTGGCCAAGTACACAACCCATGGAGTCTTCCAAGACTGTTAGGTATATGATCAGTGGTCTTCCCTCCACTGGAGGTGATAGAATCGGTGGATTCAACAGGTATTCCTTGCTACTGTCGAAGGCTGTTTGGCAGTCTTCTGACCATACACAACTTTGATTCTTTCTGAGCAGTTTGAATATTGGCGCGCATGTCGCGGTCATGAGGAATATAAATCTGGAAATGTAATTCAGACGTCCCAGGAATCCTCGGACTTTTTTTTAGTCTTTGGTGAAGGCATCTCTTGAATGGCCTTGACCTTGTCAGGATCAACCTCAATTCCTTTCTGGCTGACGATGAACCCCAAGAGTTTTCCTGGGCAGACACCAAACGTGCATTTGTTAGGATTCAAGCGGAGTTTGTATTTTCTCAGACGCTCGAATAATTTTGACAAGTGGATCACATGCTCCTCTTCTGTTTTAGATTTGGCAATCATGTCATCGACATACACTTCGATTTCTTTGTGCATCATGTCATGAAACAGAGTAGTCATGGCCCTTTGATCAGTCTCCCCGGCGTTCTTCAAACCGAACAACATTACCTTATAACAAAAGGTGCCCCATGGGGTGATGAAGGAAGTTTTTTCCATGTCTTTCGGCGCCATTTTGATTTGATTATAGCCCGAGAATCCATCCATGAAGGAGAAGACTTTGAACTTTGTTGTACTGTCTACCAGCATGTCTATGTGTGGTAAAGGAAAGTCATCCTTTGGAATGGCTTTGTTCAGATCCCTATAATCTATACACATTCGGACTTTTCCGTCCTTTTTTGGGACTGGGAGTATGTTAGCTAGCCATTGAGGATATTCTGAGGTGGAGAGGAAACCCGCGTCAATCTGTTTCTGCACTTCCTCCATGATTTTGATGGCCATGTCTGGATGAGTTCGTCTCAGCCTTTGTTTTACCGGCAGACATTCTGATTTCAACAGTAGATGATGTTCCACGTTGCTGGTATCTAACTCTGGCATGTCGTGGTAGGACCAACCAAACACATCTGGAAATTCTTTGAGAAGTCTTATCAAGCTTTCTTTGACAATCGGACTAAGCAGTGCCCTAATCTTAACTTCTTTCCTTTCTTCTTTTGAACCCAATTTGACCATTTCCAATGGCTCTTTGTGAGGTTCAATGGACCGTTCCTCTTGTCTGAGTAATCGGGAGATCTCTTCTAGAATTTCTTCGTCCTCTTCTTCTTTAGCTTCAAATACCAGGAATTCAAAGTTGGGAGAAGGCATTGGATCGTATGTTTCAATGGGGTTTAAAATAAGCAATCTTCATGACGTGATGATTTGTTTTTTAGAAGAGATAGAGAGAAATGCAAGAGTGCGTGCAGTGTATTTTCTGAAAAATGCTTGTTTTTATTTTTGAGTTGTTTTTAGGATTACCATTTTCTGAAAAAGCGAAAAGTGAAAATAGAAATAATTGCGGAAATTACAGAATGACGTTTATTTATTTATGATTTTGTCGATTCTTGAACTACAACCCTATAAAACAAAACTCTGTCGCTTCGGGCAAAGCGAAGAGGGACATTTATAGAAAGTGAGCCCTATAAAGACATCTGTTTCACCTGGGCAGGGTGAAAGGTTAAAACAAAGATGGCAATTACTTAGGCTTATGGATGACTTTTGGGACATCGATAGCAACCCATTGGCGGTGAACTCCTTGGTGAATCACAAAGTCTGGTACCTTCTTTCTTGGTTTGTCCTCAGAAATGACGCTGATTTCTGGCGGAGCAGGATCGTTGGAGTCTTCCTCCCAGGCATAGTTGTCGTAAACGAACTCTTCCATTGTATCTTGCACAGTGTTTTCATTTTCAGGCGAATCCCCCCATCCAGTTGGCTGGATGCCTTCGAGCCTGATACGAGAGCTTTCAGGAGCGGTGTACTTGACCAATAAGTCGTACTTGCCACTCGGTTGTCCTAAGGTGTCCCATACTTCTGCGGGAGAAGAGGAGTCATCCTTTTCGATGACGTTGACCTCGAGAAAAGCATAGTTGATAAACTCTTGTCCTGCAATCTTTGCAGATTCATCATTGTGCTGGATATCTTTGGAATGCCCTGAGTAATAATCCCATGATTTGGTGGGGACACAGGTATTCTTTTCAATAATGCTCATCTGATAAGCATCATTTGGCTGACTCTTTTGCCCCAAGTCTTCTGGGTATGGCTGCCAGATAGGCAAGTCATCGAGGGGATCAAAATAGTCACAGTCGAAATTGTCTTTCATCGGAGTGTCCTCCTCTAATGAGTTGGGCAGAGCACGACATCCCTCAGGATCACAATCTTCGTATATCATCTTGACATCTGATCTTGGTATATATCTCGGACTTTGCGTAGGATAGCAAAATGGCGTATGTGTTTCTTCCTGAGACATATAACTGTCCTCGTTGAGATAGGACTTTCACTCTTCATCTGTATCGGAGGAGTCACCCTCATTGATGGTGTGTACTTCTTGAGACACCGGGTGAAGGAAACCTCCATTGTGGAAGAAGTTCTGAATGGGATGAAAACTTTCATCGTTAGTAGCAGTCTGGGTACAGGTTGAGGAAAAACCAAGACCTTTCTTTGTCTTGTTATCCGTTGGAATGACAAGTTGTCCCCATCCTTTGCGTTGTTACTCTCGATCACTTTCAGAGCATCTTTGTATGAGGAAATCGACGCTCCTTTTTCTAATTGATTCTTATTACTCACTGAAAGTGCTTGGAACTGGGTTCCAACAACCTTCTCAGGTTCTACACAGGAGAATGATGATAAGTTGCTTACAATTAACGCTTGCTCTCCACAGACTATGACTAGCTTGTCATTCTTGACTAACTTCAGCTTCTGGTGAAGTGTCGAAGTGACTGCCCCAGCTTCGTGTATCCAAGGTCTTCCTAATAAACAACTGTATGCTGCCCGGATGTCCATGACCTTGAAAGTGACTTAGAAAGTGTGAGGACCGATAGTTATGGGAAGGTCAACTTCGCCGATAACTGTTTTTCTGGATCCATCGAAGGCTTTGACGATGACCTCGCTGCCTCTCATCGGAGATCCTTGAAATGATAGTTGCATCAGACTAGATTTTGGCATAACATTCAGAGCTGACCCTGTATCTACCAGTACGCTGGCTAGAGCATCGTCTTGGCAATTGACTATAATGTTAAACGCCATGTTGTGATTTTTGCCTTCTTCTGGTAGTTCCTCATCACTGAATCCTAAGTTGTTGTAGGAAGTGATGTTGGAGATGATACTATCAAATTGTCTTATCGTCACATCTTGTTCTACGAAAGCTTGCTCTAAGACTTTCAGCAAAGCTTCCCTGTGAGCTTCGGAACTGAGCAAGAGAGATAACATATAGATTCTTGAAGGAGTTTGCAACAGTTGGTCTACAATGTTGTACTCGCTTTTCTTGATGAGCTTCAGCATCTCATCGTTATTTTTTGAAAGGTCGGGATTATTAGATTGAATGACTGGTTGATTGGGAACTTCTGTTTGAGGTTCCTTTTCCTTGGCAGGTCCTCCAACTCCTCGGTTAAAGATCCGACCACTCCTTATTACTCGACTGATGTCAACAATGTTTACGACGGAGGGTAATGGAGTTTTCTTTCCATTTTTGATTGTTGTTGCACCGTACTTGTAAGGGATAGCCTTATCGGGATTGTACGGTATTGGTCCCGGCAGATAGATAACTGCAGGAGCCTTTTGATTTTTCTGACCATCGTAGCCGGCCTCAATTGGTTCAAGGTTGAGAATCTTTCTACTATCAAGAAGGATTCTTGATTCATGGAGTAGAGGGATTATGGCGCATACGTCCTTGGCCATTTCATGATTAGAAATTAAGACAACTTCTTAGCTTTGATCTGGGAGATAGTCTTGTATCCCGTTGGTCGACCCAGAACTTGAACATGGCCGAATCTCTTTCCTGTCCAACTAATTTTGAAGAGTCGCTCGTACAAGGTAGCATCCTTGGTTGTTCTCTAAACAAACTCTACAATGCTCATAATTGTGTGGTGGCACCCAACCACGTCCGTTTTGTATGCAGTGTAACTTTACTAGATCTGTTTCCATCGAGCGGACATCCTGACTTTGATGTCTAGTAGGATTCCCATCCATCATACTAATCTGCTGTGTAGCTTCATCCAAGTAGATTGGAAGTTACAAGTGGTCCAACAAGTGTTGAAGTGTTCTTTGGACGAGTGCACATCCTTGGTCGTCTTTACGACACACTTTATAGCCTTGATAATCATGTGAAGCCAGAAAACCAAGCCTGACTTGCTTAGCGTGTAATTCTACCAGACTGGTATTCGTCAAGCGAATATCAAAGATCTGAATCATATTGACTTGATGAATATTTCTATCATGGTAATCCTGAATCCATCCGAGATCCATCTGACGCTGGAGGGCCTCTTGTACAAAAGAGTAACCCTGATTGTTTATTGAGCAGATCGGACAGGAATTGTAATCGTGCCATGGCAGATCATGGTATTGACTTTGCCTTGAGTGCATTGCCACCAAGTTGACTTTCATCATCAGACACTACTATGAAAAACCCATTTAACAACGGTTGGGAATGACATATAATGACGCGAGCGAGGGCGTTGTTATGTAGATTATCGTTGTATATATGATACTTACAACCACGGCCTAGTTGGCGTTGTAAGAAACTGGAAAGCGCGCTAACTATCACAACAGATTTTACAATACACTGTTGTAATAAACATAATTGTCCTCGGTTTGATTCCCAACAGCGGAGTTTTTATATTTATTTTTTCCTGGACAGCGCGCCAGATATTATAACGGTTATGAAATATAACCGTCGTTAAAGTTTCTGCAAAATTAAAAAATATGATCCTGCTTTTATAATTAATCCCATTTTTTTTACCTGTATTATTGTTCTCCATATCACAGCACAACAGAAAAATACAATTCACGTTTTGTGATAAAGTTTTCATAATAATATTAATCGTATCATATTCATAATATCACATATACCACATTACAGTTTATCAGAACAAACAACCTACGTAAATAAAATATCACATATACCATATTACAGTTTACACACATTACGTAACTTCACATAATTGTAACTTGGTGTATTAGTATCTTGTCTCTTGGTGTCTTGTCTCTTGGCCTGGTGTCTGGACTCAAAATACCTATGATTTCAAATAATTATATACTTGTTAGTAAAAATACTTCTAAACTATAACATACAATTAATATATTATGAATAAATAATAAATTACGTACTTATTAATTTTCCCATATGCCTTTTTCATGATCGAGTCGTATAGCATGCACGACATCTCCATCAACTTCATCATATGAGGTAGGAACTTGTGTTGTGTAAGAAGGTGTGGACGGAATATCAAGACTTTCATCACTAAGAGGAATGTATTTTCCTTGGAGAACGATTGACCATTTCCCCGATATGTCCAATGGATCGGTAACATAGAAAACTTGTTTTGCTTGAGAAGCCATGATGAATGGTTCTGTATTAAAAGATGCCTTGCCAAGGTCGACCCAGGTGAATCCTAAGTCATCAATGTCTACACCATTACTATTATTGGGAACCCACTTGCATTTAAATAAAGCCACTTTGAAAATAACATAATCAATCTCCCAAATCTCATCAATGACACCATAAAATGCGGTAGTTGCCAATACCGGATTTTTATCTTTCGAACTAGAGAAATACATCGATTCGGCTTCAACCATAACCCCACTATTTTGCATTGTACTTCGATCATCTTTTGATATTGTATAAAAGGTATAATGACCAATGTCGTATACACTCCAGGTAATGACACAAAATTTTGGCTCGTACGACATCCATTTAAGTATCTCGGATGCACTACGATCATTAGATACACTTTTATTAAACCAATCCATGAATCTATTGTTATGCTCTATCAACAACAACTTGTCACCCATTTGGGGATTTTTTTTCTTCAAAAGTCTTTTGTGAGTATCTATGAAAGGTTGAACCTCATCTATATTATTCAATATATAGAAATGTGATTGAATAACTACATCCCGAGCCATTGACCTAACATTTAGACCTTGAATACCTCTTCCGTCTGTGTCAGCATGACGAGACTTTGGAATTCCTATAGAATCTGCATCCGACAAATAATTTGTACAAAACTCAACAACTTCTTCTGTGATGTACCTTTCAACAATCAAAGCTTATGGTCGGTAATGATTCTTTGTATATCCTTTAAAGATCTTCATATATCGCTCTATTGGATACATCCACCTTAAATAAACTGGACCACAAATTATGATTTCTCTTACAAGATGAACAAGTAAGTGAACCATAATGTCAAAAAATGATGGCAGAAAATACATCTCCAATTGACACAAGAGTATGGAAGCCTCATCTTCTAATTCATCCAATTTTTTGAAATCAAGAACTTTATTACATATGGCATTGAAGAATAAACACAGTCTCATTATAGTTACTCTCACATTTTTTGGAAGGATCCCATGGATAGCCATTGGCAGAAGTTGTTGCATCAATACATGACAATCATGAGATTTTAAACCAATTAACTTGAGATCTTTCATTGATACATGTTTCTTGATGTTTGATGAGTAACCTTGCGGAACTTTAATACCTTGCAAACACTCGCAGAACATCTTCTTTTCCTTTTTAGAAAGAGTGTGACATGCTGGAGGCAGATAAGTTCTTTTTCCTTTCTTTATTGGAGCCAACTGTTTTCGTATACCCATCTTCTCCATATCAAGACGGGAAGTCTTACTATCTTTAGTCTTTCCCGGAATGTTTAGAAGTGTGCCAATCAAACTATCACACACATTTTTATCCACGTGCATCACATTAAGACAATGTCTAACATCAAGACTTGACCAATATGGAAGATCAAAGAAGATGGACCTCTTTTTCCATATATTTTTTGCAACTTCCCCTTTTTCTTTTCCTCTCTTCCCACCTTTTTCTTTTTCTCTCTTCCCAAAGACAACATTAATGTGTTCCTGCCGTTGATAAACTTCATCCCCGGTTAAAGGTTTAGGAGCCTCACCAAACTCTTGCTCTCCATTAAAAGCCTTTCGCAATCTACGATAAGGATGACCCGATTTTAGAAATTTTCGATGCCCAAGGTAAACGGTCTTTTTCCCAAACTCAAGTTGGTGATAACAAGTATCATCTTCACATATAGGACACGCTTTATGTCCTTTGACATTGTATCCAGCCAAGTTACCGTAAGTCAGAAAGTCGTTAATTGTGCAAAATAACATTGCACGCATATTAAACTTTTCCCCAGAATATGCATCATCAACTTCAACGCCTTCATCCCACAAGAGTCGTAAATCATCAATTAATGGACTTAGATAAACATCTATGTCGTTACCAGGTTGTCGTGGTCCAGAAATCATCATACTTAACAGTATATACTTGCGCTTCAAGCACAACCAAGGAGATAGGTTGTAAATAGTGAAAAGAACAGGCCACGAAGTATGATTAGTGCTCAGATTACCAACGGGGTTGATTCCATCGGTGGCAAGGCCAAGCCTAATGTTTCTTGGCTCGACTCCAAAATTCGGAAACAACAAATCAATTTTCTTCCATTACAACAAATCAGCTACATGGCGAATGTTTCCATCATGAATCCTTTCATCAGCATGCCATCTAATATTCTTTAATCATGAAACTATTGGCAAGTACCATAACACTTTAGCAGGAGGATGCTTCCTACTAACATTGTTATAGTGATCATTGTCATCACCATTGTTAGCCTTCAGCTTGTAACGCGACACATCATATTTCGGACATGGAAACAAGTCTTCATACTCTTTCCGATATAATATGCAATCATTAGGGAAATCATGTATCTTGATATACTCCATACCTAGTAGACACAATATCTTCTTGGCCTCATAGCAACGATCCAAAAATTTGTTATCTTCTGGTAACATTTGTTGTAGCAATTCAAGTAATTCCGTGAAACTTTTATCCGACCATCCATTTTTTGCCTTCAGATTATACAACTTTAACACCGCCGACAATCGTGTGAACTCTGTGCATCCCTTATATAAAGGGGTGTCTTTATCACTACATAAATTATCATAAATATGAGTATTCATAAAAGAAGATTCCCCAAAATCACGGAACATATCCTCTAGTTGATCTTCCATATATTCATCTTCCTCCACTCTTTGACTTTGTGACGCCCGACTTTCCTTATTATCCACCTCACCATGCCACGTCTATATTATATAATTTTGACATATACCATCACAACAAAGGTGATTGTGTATTTCTTTCTTTGTATCCTTTTTGATATTCGCGCAAACAACACAAGGACAATAAAAGATATCATTATTGCCGAGAAGATATTTATCAACGTATTCAAGGAATTCATGAACTCTGTTCTCATAAACTAGACCTAATCTATTGGCTTTCATCCGACTACAATCCATTACAACTTCTGAAATTTATACATGTATAATAATGTGAATGACACACCAAAATCTAATCCAAAAACTCAAGCATATGCATATACAATATGAATAAAGAAAAAATCAATGAAGATGTACTCTCATACTAAACGTAAAGCATATGAAACATCTCATTCTGACTTGAGCATATACAATATGAACAAAGAAAAAAGGAATGAAGATATTGAAGCATACCGTACTTCGAAGCTGTAATCAAATGAACGTAAGGAATGAAGATGTTGAAGAGTACCGTACGTCGAATATGAAGAATCAAATGAACAAAGATGGTCAATATTTGAGCATAAACCAAGAAAAAAGGAATGAAGATGTTGAAGAGTACCTTACTTCGAAGCTGAAGAAGCAAATGAATAAAGACGGTCAATATTTGAGCATAAACCAAGAAAAAAGGAATAAAGATGTTGAAGAGTATCTTACTTCGAAGCCGAAGAAGCAAATGAATGAAGACGGTCAATATTTGAGCATAAACCAAGAAAAAAGGAATGAAGATGTTGAAGAGTGCCTTACTTCGAAGCTGAAGAAGCAAATGAATGAAGACGGTCAATATTTGAGCTCCAAATGAATGGATACGAAGAGGGTAAAGGTTAGGGCGTCTCTAGCTCACTTGTTTGATTAGGGCGTCTTATGAAAGAAATACATAATAAGTTTTGTTTTAATTTATCAGTAAAGCTTTTAATCTCAGCTGGAGAAACAAACTATAGTGGAATCTTAAGTGACACACGCTAAATGTATCCTAAAAAATGGAAAAATGTGTTGCAGGGAATCAAAGCTTGTTACATTTCATTTATTACTATGGTTGTTCATCTTAACCGTTGTAAAATCATTTACAATTTATTTTTTAAATAATGGACTTAAGTGACACACGCTAAATGTACTCTAAAAAATGGAAAAAATGTAGTTGCAGGGAATCGAAGCTTGCTACATTTTATTTATTACTACGGTGGTTTAAGTCAACCGTCATTAAATGACTGTTTATACCCCAGCTTTTGCCTGGGCGCGAAATTTTTAACCTATTACAACGGCATAAAAGGATGCGTTGTAAGCCTGACGTTGTTGTTTTAGCGTTTTGTAGTAGTGAGAATGTTGTGGTTTTGAACAATGTTGGGATTTGCGTAGGCCATATTGACCTCACGGATTCGATGATCTTGAATTCATCCGAGATTCATCTGTTCTTGTAGAGCTAATTGCACTATGGAACATCCTTGATTATTCTTTGAGCAGATATCACACTGGTGATAATTGTGAGGCGGTACATGACCGTACTCGCTCTGTCTGCAATGCATCCCGACCAGATTGGTTCCTAATAGGAGTACATCTCGAATTTGGTAACTGCGGCTAAATTCCTCTTCTATTAAATTTACGGCAGTCTTCTCATGTTGAAGTAACGGGTTCGTCTGAACATTTGGATTAGTATCTTTGAAAGATAGGACCCCGTTCCTGATAAGCTTCTGTACATCGAACTTGAAGCTGAGACAATTTTTGATGTTGTGCCCCAGTCCTCCTTGATGATAAGGGCAAGTTTGATCCGCTTTGAACCAAAAAGGCGGATTTTCCGGTACTGTAAGAAGATACCTAGTTTGGACATGCCCCTTGACCAATAAGAGTGGAAACAGTTCTGCGTACAACATCGGCATAGGGTCAAACCCTGGTGGTCGTGTTGTATGATTATTGTTGTTGTACTGAGGACGAGCCTGCTGAAGAGGCTGTTGTGTCTTTTGCTGATACTGTTATTGATTTGGTTGGCTCTGAGCAACCTGAGGTTGATACGTTCAAGCTGGCGCAGGGTTGATAGCAGGAGTTACTACTGCTACTGGTTGATACCTTTGCCTTTGCTTTTCGAGAGAGATATTACCAATATTTTGCTCTTTTTTCTTTGGGAAATCACTACTGTATCTTTTAGTACTGCTTGATGGCTCTGCATCTTTGACCAGACGTCCTTCTCGGACTGCTTCTTCAAGACGTACTCACATGTTCACCATTTCAATGAAGTCGCTGGGTGCACTGGCGACCATTCAATCGTAATAGAATGAGCTTAAGGTTTTCAAAAAGATCTTTGTCATCTCTTTTTCCTCAAGAGGGGGATAAATCTGGGCGACAATTTCACGCCATCTCTGAGCATATTCCTTGAAAGTTTCCCTGTCTTTCTGCGACATCGCTCTGAGTTGATCTCTGCCTGGTGCCATGCCCAAGTTATACTTATACTGCTGAATGAAAGTTGCCCCAAGATCTCTGAAAGTAACAATCTTGGTGCAGTTTAAACCCATGTACCATTTAAGTGCGGCACCGGTTAAACTGTCTTGGAAGTAATGGATCACTAGCTGTTGATTCTCTGTCTGAGTTGACATCTTTCGAGCGTACATCACCAAATGACTTTGAGGGTAAGAGTTGCCCTTGTATTTTTCAAAGTCAGGCACCTTGAATTTGTGCGGGATTTTCACATTGGGGACCATACAAAGGTCTGCGGCGTCTTTTCCAAATAAATCCTGACCTCGAATGGCATGCAGTTCCTTCTGCATCTCTAGGAATTGTTCCTGGAACTCATTCATCCTTTCGTACATGTCTTTATTTCCAGTAGAGGTTGCTTGTGGAATCTGTCATTTCGGGACAGTGTGTACCACTAGTTGTGGTATAGTCATTACGGCGGTGACTCTTGGTTCTTCTATGCCCCGAAGTTTGTAACCTTCAAGAGTTGCTAGCATCACTCTTGCATCTTCGCTTTCTCAAAGTTTGTAACCTTCAGGCCCAGCAGTTCCTTTTGTAGTTCCTAGGTCTTCAGTGACTGGAGGGATGTATCCTTCAGGGATAAAGTTGATAGGCATGCCCCAGGGGCGATCTTTAGGCATGTTGTACCGAGGATCATATGTCTCCACTATGGGCGTAGATGTAATCTCTGAAATCACAGTCCTTTGTTGTTGCTTCTGAGCTGCTGTCAGAGATTGTATGTCACTATGAAGTTTCCTCAGATCTTCCTTCAGAGCATCGATTTCTTCTCTCAGCTCTCTATTCTCTTCCTCGAGATCGTCCATTTTCTTTTGTCGATTGGCCCGAGTATTGTACGAATGAGACAGTTTGACTCTAGAATCGTGACACATATGTGAGATTCGAAGGTAAGAAGAAAATGTTATGTGAGAATGATGAATGATATGCAAAGTTATATATATTTATTGTTTTCAAAAAAGAAACTTCAACAATTAGATTGCAAATATCATACAGAAAAGGGTGGAGACCCTGTTTTATTGAATTTGAAAGATTGTAGAAATGGAAAATATAGTATTTTACAAAGAGCTGTAAAAGGAAACGTCTAAGCTTATGGATCCTGAGTCCTATCTAAAGAGAGCTCAGATGCTGGTTCTGGTATTTTCCTTTTCTTTGACCGGGGCTCTTCAGCCGTTGTCGGATTGTCAGTCCTTTTCCAAGTGAAAGGAGCGAGCAGATTTCTTCGGTCTTCTTGACTTTCTACAACATGTTGCTCTAATATCTTAATCAGAGCATCCTTTTCTTTTAACAGTTGTTGAATTTTGGTATACTATACATTGAGGATACGATACTTGTTTTTCCAAGAGTTTTTCTCCCGTTGAACTTTGTTAAGAGCTACTTGGAGTTTTTCCATGTCAGACGTGAAGTAAAGGACAGATTCCTTTAACGGAAAAACTTCTTGACGAGGGTAAGGTATCCTCAGCTTAAGAGCTCTAGTTTGTACCCAGTGGAGATAAGGTTCCACGGAGGTACAACTTGGTCTTCCTAGAGACTCTTTTCCTTTCCTGTGAACATGCTGCCAGGCATGCACTATTTCTTTCTTTAGTGCCCTGTCATTTTCCCCTTCCTTGAAGAAAAGACCTTCCAGATGAACATTATGTGGGATATGCCTCATCGGGTATCCGATTTGACGGCGAACTAAAATTGGATGATAATTGATTCCTCCTTTAGTTCCTATGAGGGGTACATTAGGGAAATTTCCACAACTCTCGATGATCTCTATCCCCTCATAAATCCTATCATACCAATCTATGTCAGAGTTGGTAAGAGACATGATCCTCTGTGACCAACGTAGAGTACTCTTGTGATCCCAAAAAGCAGCAGACTTGGGTAAATGGGAAATGATCCATTTGTAAAGCAAGGGTACAGAGCATGTGATCATTCCGCTGCTCTACAGATTCCTTAAGTGCATATAATGACAAGCATCTGCAAGCAAAGTTGGTACGGGGTTTCCAATCAGAAATATCTTAACAACGTTGGTATCAACGAAGTTGTCTATGTTGGGAAAGAGGAATAACCCGTATGTGAGTAGGACAAAGATATCCTCGAAAGCAGTAACGTTCCCTATACTGGCGAAGTACAGGGCTTTCTCCACCAAAAACTTGGTTGGTAAACCTTAGATTCCTCCTTTGGTAGTCATGTGAGTCCTGACTTCTGACTCGTCCAAACAAATGGCTCTTGCGATGACCCGATCCTTTGGAATTTCTTCCAGTCCAAAAAAAGGAGCTTGATCAGTGATAGGTAGATCAGTCAGATAAGAGTATTCTTCTAGCGTCGGTGCCAGTTGGTAATCCGGGAATGTGAAGCAGTGATAAACCGGATCGTAGAACTGAATCAGTGTAAACAGGATTCCTTCAACTACATGGACCCTTAATAGAGATAACAACCATTCGTACTTAGCTCTGAAAGTATCAGGGTTGGTAATCATCCTTGCCAACCCCCTTAAATCCTCTAGTTTTGGAACCTTGAAGGTGTACTTGTGTGTCTTTCATCTACCGAAATTCATAACGCAATCTTTCTCTCTGATATTTGCAATCATTATTTCAGTTTAATTTTGAAAAAAGAGAGAGGAGAAAAGAAAATTTTTTTGAAGAGTTTTTTAAATGAATGCATGAATGCAGCACACAAAAACATTGAAAAAACATGGGTTCAAGGGTTCAGCGTCACGAGCATGGAGTCATGGCTCTACCCATCCCTAAAGGTTGTATTCTGGTAAATTTTTGTACCTATAGAACGGATCCTAAGGTTCCCAAAATCACTGACCCCCTAGAGATATCAACAACAAGCTGGTTCATCCGAACGAGTTGTAGCATCCTATGGTAATCTAATTTGAGTGTAGTATCACGTATCAACTATTTTTGATAGTCACTGCACTACCAAGCCTTCATAAAGTTAATGCCTACTAAATCCTCAGGTTCACAGGCGCCGCATTAGGAAAACTCTGCTTTCAACAACGATCGTGATCAGCAAGCTGAATCTTACGGGCCCTCGCCTGATTTGGTGGTCTACCAGGTTCGCTTATTCGGGATTTGCTCCCTATAAGACCCCCTTTCTATGCTACCCCTTATCTTAGGTTTCTCTCAAACTTTCTAGATGCGACATCCCTCGCATTCCCATTAACAGAAAAATAAACACGGATATAGAGTCGGAAAAGCGATATATATATATATATATATATATATATATATATATATATATATATATATATATATATAATATGTAGAAAATTTCTAAGAACCTAGACCTCTTAGGAATTCTAATCCTAGTCCTAGACAGACAGATAAAATGACTCCCCATCAGAGTCGCCATTTTCCTGTAGCATGCGATTTTTGTCGGTGACACGACCACCTTATCGCCATGTGTTTCTCCTCACCATAATGGTAGGAGTGGGGTGCTACTTTCTGATTTCTTATTTATCCCGTGAAGCTGGAAGGGAAATGGAAGCTATCTATAACTAACCTTGCACGCGAATGTTTAACTGAACTAACGCTTAAAGAGATTCGGGGAGTTCGGGGTCAGGTTATACAATGGGGAGTTGTCAATTACCCATCCTATATGTGGTTTTCCACAGGTTGTTAGCAATTAGGTTCTTCTTTTATACTTGATGGTGTTTGTCTGTAAATGGGAAAGTTTCTTCTTTGGGAGATGTTTGAGAGAGAGAGAGAGAGAGAGAGAGAGAGAGAGAGAGAGTTTTTGATGATTTTGGTGAGGTACTAGACCTTAGTTTTGATTGGTGTGAAGGTACTGGACCTAGAGTTTTTGATTGGTGTGCTCGCTAAGATTTCACAATCTTATGCCTACGTATTCCCGTTTAAAGAAACAGGGAAATCAGAGCAATCGTAGTTCCTCCTATTCTATGGGAGGAAAAGATGTTTTGGTGTCTTGTTCAAAGCCCAAGATTAAAGCTAAAAGGTTATTTATGTCTTGTTCAAAGTCCAAGATTGAAGCTAAAGATTTGACTGAGAGAGAATTTGTCATCTCTAAAGGGAGACATCTCGTCTGTTTATCACAACTATTGGATGACTGATTATAAAGGAGGATTACTTTAACTGGGATATGAGAATCCAGCAATGTCATAATTTCCTTTATAAGGGATTTGTCCTGAAGCAGAAAACTTTAACTCAGTGTAGAGTAATGCCATTTTTCCTTAGGAGTCTTCCATGCTAAGAAAGGGACAGTGGCGTGGATGTAAATAATCCAGAGGCTTGCCACTTACAGCAATTAGATGAAAGAGAAAATTTACCAGGATAAGAGATGGACTACAACTTGGATATTTGAATCAACAAGTGTGCCACTTATAGCAGTTATCTGGGATTAAGGTTTGTTTTAAATGTCTGTTTTGATGTGTGATATACAAAGAAATGTCTTTCTACAGAGAGGTTTTTGATTTCCTCTGAGGGGATTTTTCGTTTTTGTATGTGCCTTGATCAAAGCCCAAGGTTGAAGCTAAGAGATTTATTGACTCCACTGGGGAAGTCCTTATACAAAGCCTAAGAGGAGGCTGGAAAAGACTGACTCAACGAGAGAGTGTTTATCTGTCTTGTACAAAGCCCAAGATTGAGGCTAAAAGAGAATGGACTCTTTTGGGGATATCATTATACAAAGCCTAAAAGGAGGCTGTCTTCTGCTGAGGATTATTTAGATCCAGAGGCAGGTCCAAAAATGGGGAATCAACTCTTGCTGAGGGTTACAGAAGAGTTGAGGTATCAGATGCCTTGAGGTTATGATTTGGGATAGAGTTATACTGATGATAAGCTGACCCTAGCTGGGGAAATTTAGGATGAAAGACTGAGTTTTAGAACCCATGAGGGTTTTAACTCTACTGGAGATTAGTTAAATGACCAGGGTTTTTTCCTGTGTTTGTAGGGAACTTGAGAATGTCTTTGAGATCCAAGAGGAGATTAGACTGTCCAAGTCTACTGGTATGGAAAAGTTTATCTTTGTATGATGCCCAAGAGGAGGCAGGTGTTTTAAGGGATGAGAATCAACCCTTAAATTGGTCTGAGGTTTTGACTCTTTAGAAAGGCTGCTCTAACAAAGGATGACTAAGTTCTGTCCTATACTTTTAAGAGGTCTTCAGGGTCCTTATATTAAGCCCAAGAGAAGGCATGAGAACTTCTAAGAAGCCAGAGGATCCTTGTACAAAGCCCAAGAGGAGGCTGGGATGCTTTTAGGAAGCCTGTGGGTCCAAACTTAAGAAAAGTTTCACCGAGAATAATCTTTTCTTTAGTGAACAGTTCTAGGGTTTGAAGAAATTCAAGAGAGGTTTCACCAAGAATTAATCCTCTCTGGGGAAATGAATTTCTTTCACAATTTTCTAATAGTGACAATCTGAGAAAAGTTTCACCAGGAATAATGCCTTTCTCTTTGTTCCATATTGTAAATGCCCAAGAGAATGCAAGACTGTATCTGGAATTCCTATGGGGAACTAGTTTTGACTGTTGAAAGAGTGAATACTGGCTTTATCTAGTTCTAGACCTAATTGCCAGGGAAAACTCTAAGCATATAATATACGGGCATATATATACAGATGAAATATATACTGTATGTAAAAGAGAAGGTAGAAGGACTTATAGGTGAGCAAGCTTCCAGCACAAACAAATGTATATATATGTGCATGTAGGTAAAAGAAAGCTGATAAAACTTACAGGCGAGCAAGCTTCCATTGTAACAACTGTATGGTTAGTTGTTCAGGAAATTAAAGAAAGTTTTGATAACAACTATGGATTTTGAACCTAAATCAAAAGGGAAAGTTGTTTTGAAAAGTTTGGGGCTTATACTCAAGGAGAGGCCCAGATGAAAAACAGTAATTGTATCGTCGATCTGAAAATTGTATCGGGACTTATACAACGACTGAGGCCTAAGGAAGGTTTTATGTACAAAGAGATGGGTCTTACAACTCAAGGAGAGGCCCAAAGGTTTAAAACAAAGAAAAGAAATGGGACTTATAACACAAGGGTAGGCCCAGATGATTTTGTTTTGAAATGGCGATTGTGGCGAGATTTTGAAAACATAGTGGGACTTATACAATAACTGAGACCCAAAAACGTTTTTTATTCACAAAGAGATGGGTCTTATAACTCAAGGAAAGGCTGATCGCTATTTAGTGTGCCTAAATAAATCTAACTGCAAGTATACAGTCGTATCGCGTAGTTTTAAAAGATTATCGATCCCACAAAGACTAAAAATCGAACGTATCGTTATCTAATGTTACTATGTAAATCTAAGGCTAATCTGATATGGTTTTAGGTTCAAAACAGGAAATTAAAGGGAAATTAAAATTTAGGAATAAACTAGTTATGATTAGGATATCGGTATATAATTCAGTATACCATCGTGGATTTCATTAAACCTAAGCGTATAAAAATTTATCACAATATAATTCTGTAGAAAATACCAGTTTAAAAGCCCTCACCTCACACTCTCGTGGTTATTGCTTCGGACTATACCTTTAAGTCAATATGTCTGCTCTCGCTAGCCCATATGAGTTTAAAAATAATTTTTGAAAACTAATAAGTCCTAATTAACTTTAAAGCGCTCTCGCTGTTTTTAAAACTAATGCTCGATTTCAGCTCTCCGGGTAAAATCTCACACTCTCGTGGTCTTGACCTTAACCTTTGTTACCTTTTTACTCTCGTAATAAAAGTTGGTTTTAAATTAAGAAATCGAAGCCAGAAAATAAGTTGATTTATGATTTTAGCTTAGAAATATTTAATCCATTCCGGTTACTTAATTACATACCGATAAAATCGGTTTAGCTCGACATACTAATTAAAATAAACATGAATGCGGATAAACAATTAAACATAAACTCAGACATAATAAAAGAAAAACAATTGCTATAAATTGAAATGATAAAAACCTGGTAAATGCAGTCTAAGCAATTCCTCCACAGATCGGCAGGCTTTTGCTTGAATAAATGGAAAAAACAAAATGATGAAGGCAGGAAACAAAAACTTAAACTAAGGTGCAATAGTTCCTCAATGTGAGAAACTATTACTTTGTTCAGTAATAAGGGACAAGGAAAATGGTAAAGGAAACAAAACAAAACAAGAATGTAATTCTGAAAATAATTCTGCAGCAATACGGTACTTCGGAAAGGAAAAATGACCACCCCTTGTTCTTGGAATCCTTCTCATATATACAGGCTCAGCTATGGCAGTAGTTGGAGAAAATGTAGGAACACCACTGTGTCAGTTACTTGGTTTGGAACCTAGAAATCTTCGGAGAAAATGTAAACGTGTGAAATCTGAAATTCTGAAGTTTCGTGACCAAGTCTGTGCTTAACGTATTAATTTTGTTTTGATTCCATGACGGTCGTGAGGAAGCTGTGACGGGCGTGATGTATTTGAAATCCATGACGGTCGTGAGGGAGCTGTGACGGTCGTCACACCAGCAAAATGTGATTTCTGCTATTTTCTTCTATTTTCTTGCTGGTTCTGCTTCTTTTCTACACTTTGCATACTTTTAACTTGGAAACTGAAATACCTGCGAAAACACTTAAATATTTTCATAATAATCGGAGATTAGACGGAAATGAAATAAGATTTTAACATAAATCTAAGAAAAAATATGATATGTTTTCGTGTTATCAAACTCTCCCACACTTGAATCTTTGCTTGTCCTCAAGCAATCAATAAGTTAAAATCGGACAAACTTCATCAAATGCACATACATGGTACACCAATGGAATTGAAAATGTTAGTGGGTTTCTCGTTAGTAAGACAGGTACTTGTATAGAACATTAAAGATACAATAATGACACATAGCAACAAGCATGATCATAGACCTCTCTTTTGTACAATCCAGTTCTAATCATTCTATTATAACTCAACCCAAAGCTTTCGTGTCTGTTTCACTCGGTTTCATTCTAACGCAATCACATTAAGCCCTTTGCCTTTTTCACGCACGTAGTGGAGTAGCCGGTTAGTGACTTTGATCCCTTTTTGCATGGGGCCTGATACACGAGTGTGGTAACCCTTTATCCATCCTATTCGTAGATTGCGGAGGATCGAACCGTAGTTCGCCCTACCAAGTCCAGAATCAGGTACCTCTGAACCAATCAACAACGGATTTATTTCTTTTCTTGTAAGTTTTCACAACTGTAAGAATTGTTGCATATTCTATATTTCTTGGCAGACAAATAAGAAAGAATCTTCTTTTCATGATTGGGCATCAAACACTTATATTCATCGGCTCCCCACATGGTTTTGTGGTTTAGACGGTGCTGACTGCTAATATAAACTATTAGGGGTTACTTTAGGACTGAACTCAAGGTATCGGTATAATAAGTATTGAAACTGATATCGCATACGCAAGAGGTCTAAGGTGTCAAGATGGTATCGATCTTGTTAGCACTTTCCCAACTTCCTAACATAACTTAAAGCGTGGTATGTCACGATGTGCATTAATCATAAATTTTTTTGTTATGGCAGAATAAAATGGGGAAATCGGATACTGAACGAAAATTCTCATATATTGACTTTGATAAGGGAAAAAGGAAAATACAAAAAAGGGAAATAAAATGAAAATAGACTAGTTCTCCCACACTATATCGGACATTGTCCTCAATGTTGCGATATAAAGGGGAACAACAAGAAAAACTAGAAAGAAAAACAAAATAAATCAAGGTGTTCCACGTCTTTTGCCTCTAGGGCGCCCTCGTCCATGCTGTGCCACATGATCTGGAATGCCTACGTGATGGATGTAATCATGTAAGTCCTGCACTCGCAATGTCAAGGCACCCATCTCATTGATGACACCGTCGAGCCTCTGACCTTGGCTGACTTGCCCTTGCTGGATTTGATGCATGAGAGTCATCATTTCATTGTGTTGCTCCTGTTGCTGTGCTTCTCTCTGGGCAGCCAGCTGGTTTTGTTGCTGTATTGCTCTTAAGATTTCTTCATTTGTAACGGGGTCTTGGTCTGGTCAGCTGCGACGTCGGGAGGTGGAAGGAGCATCATGGGCAGGCGGTGGTTGGTTTTCTGGGGTGGTGTGGTCCATCTCTTGTTCCATCTCATCAACAGGGGCATGATTTTGATCATCATGTGCAGCCGCATTTTGCTCGGGGGCATTCAAATCAAAGAGCCAATTGGCCATATTCTGAGGGTCAATGCGGTTCCTGCAAGGCATAATGATACTTCTAACTGTTCTTGCGCGGACCATTGGATGGTATTTGCCATCTCTTCTTAGTTTGATGAGGTGTGAGTTGCGGCAGTAGTCGATGTCGAGCAACACCGGAGGCACGGAAGGTAATCTATTAAGCTCGTCCCCCAAGTTCAAACTTAGAGCAATAGAAGTGACAATCCCTCCAAAATAGAAGGGTTTGGAACCTCTAGCACAGTTTGCGTGGATGTGTGCTAACAGAAAAGGAGCGGCATTGATAGGCTCGGGGTTGAACACACAATGGAGGAAAAAGAGTTCTTTTGAGTTCACCTTGTGGTTGTTGTCCCTTGCAAAAATAGTGCTTCCTAATGTGCGGTGAACATATCTGATGGCTGGGTTATGGATATATGTTGCGTTGAGGCTTTCCCAGCTATCGACCGTTGTTCCAGTCAATCTATTCCAAAGATCAAATGCTGCTTGGAAAAATGTTTCCTGTGGCACCCGGCAATGAACATTCCCGCCATGGTGGAAACCAAGCATCTCGGCAAGTTGATTTTGGCCGATTTTATACTCAGAACCAAACATGCGGAACGTGGCTACGCCGGTGAGTTGGTTCGTTTCTCCAGAAGGTGTTACGTATGTGAACGAACTCAGAAACTCGGGCGTCAGGGCTTCGTAGGTAGGTTGGCTTTGAGTACAGAGCTGCCATAGGCCAGCATTCTGGAGTATCCATTTAACTCCCTCAAGCATTCCTAATTCTTCGAGACATGCAATGTCTACATAGCGAGTTGGTTGCACGGGACGTTGGTAGAAGTTGATGTAATTAGTCCTCTGACGTTCACCGGCTGCTCCTTCTCTGAAATTTACGGTTGTAAGGTCTGGAGTTTGTCTTGCCATGGTGGGTTCACAAAGAAACAAGGTATGGAAGAAAATAGGTTTTTGGAGAAAGAGGGTTTGTGAGAAAAATGGTGTACGAGTGTGGTTAAATAGTGAGTGGGAAGACGAATGGTAATGGAAATTATGAAATTCGGTCAAATGTGTAGTGGTATGACGGTTTTGGAATTTTGGAGGCAGTGGGACGGTTGTGTTTGAATTGGAAGAAAGAAGAAGAAGAAGAGGGGAATGTTTCTGTTTTAACACAGAACGCATCCCAAACCCACATGACAGTCGTCATGGGACTGTCACGGTCGTGACAGCTCCAAAATCTGGGGGTTGACAGCAGTTTTGACAGCAAACATTCAATTCTTTTCTTTTTCGTTACAGGAAATTTATTAGCACATATGGTAACACTATAATGCATACATAAACATAAATAAAATGACAAAATAAATTAGAAACAAAATAGAATATGACAGGAGCAAATTTATTACCATCAAGATCATTATTAAGCAATAAATTGAATTATTCATTAAAACCAGAAAATATGCTAGCAAAGACTAGCAGTGTATTCAATCATAAATAAAAACTGAATGTAAATTAATTTGTTCCCGACATAAAAAAAGGAAAAACTGAAAATAAAGTGAATTGTTTCCAAAGTAAAAGCAGTAAAACATGAGAAAGCAGTGCTTCAATAATCTAGCCAAGGCGTTTCTTCAAATATGCAATGGCTTGGTTCAAATGATCAAATTGCTCTACCGTGAGATCCATAAGGCCGACAATATCCTGTCGCATGGTGTTCAGTTCACCCTTTACTGAGGTGATCTCTTTGTGATAGTCATCCAAAGTTTTAAGGATGGTAGTCAGATTTGCAGCATTAGCATCAACCTTAGGAGTGGCAGTGTCATCTTCATTTTGGTAATCCATAAAGTCAAAGTCATAATAATTAGGAGGTGTCTTAGGATCAATATCAGGCTCGGGAAATGTTTCTTCGGGTTCAGGCTGTGGTTCGTCCAGGTCGTATAGCCAGTTATGTTTGTTATGCACACTCGTGCGCTCATGATTTGGTAAAGTAAAATGTGGCACAACTACATTATTTATTAGGAGTTGGATATGATGTGGACCAAGGTCTCTAATCATGGCTCTATTGAAACAGAAGGTAATATTCATAGGCCTAAAGTTTCCAAAAGGGTTAATTTCAGAGAGACGTGTCCTAAATCCCATAGCATCGGCTATTTTAGTCACTAGACCACCTATTAGAATCGGGTTGTTTTCATTTCAGATAATTTTGCAAAAGTTATTAAACATGAAGGTAAGTCCGTTAACCTCTCGAGACTGAAATGCACAAAAGATAATGAAGAGTTCATCCTTAGAAACGGTATTGTCATTCTCAGGCTTTCCAAATAGGGTGTAGGCTAGGATCATGTGGAAGTATTGGATGGCTGGGTTATGAATCTCAGTTGACAGCATAGGGTTCATGTCATAATCATGTTTTCCTGAAATTCTACCCCAAAAAGCATTAAGCTCACCTACAAACATCAAATCCTCTTGTACCACGGAGAAAACGGTGGGTCCTTCAGGGAAACCTAAAAGGTCCGACAGTTCCTTAATGGTAAACTGGCAGTGGTATCCAAACAACCTAAAAGTAATTCGGCCCCTAGTAATGCCTTTTCCACAGTAAGGATTGTAACTCAATGAACTTAGGAATTCTAAAGTCAGTCTACGATAAGTCTTGTGTTTCTTCTTAGCAAAACCCTCACATCCTAGTTGGTTAAACAGGAAATCAATACTCTTACCTAAACCTAAGGAGGTCATGGTGGGTCTATGGGCAAATTTTGTCAAGGCGAAGGGTCGAAGAGACAAAGCCTCATAGCGATGTCGCTGAGCTGCATCTCTGAATTCTACCAACATATTATCTTTGTTCTCCATTTTTTTAAGTGATTAAGCAAGAATGAAATCAGGAGAGGGGAACAGAAAATGTAGAAAGACTTTGTAATCCTGTATTTTGCAATTATATGATTAGCACAACAATTTCCAAAAAAGTTTAAGAAAATATAAATGAAACTAGAAATTTGAAAACAAAATAGAATTTAGAAAATGTAAAGAACTAAAAAAAATTAGAAAGAAAGAAAAAGAACAATCATCATGGGTTGCCTCCCACTAAGCGTCGTTTTTAACGTCGTAAGCCTGACGAAAACAAATAGATAGTTTAGTTAGGGGGGGTCAGCGGGCAACTCTAAAAGTCTAAGACTATTTAAATAGTCTCTATTTTCAATACTATGATAATGCTTTAAACATTTCCCGTTTACTATGAATGGTTCGCTATTCCTACCCTTAATTTCTATCGCTCCGCTTTGTAACACTTTTGTTATTTCAAAGGGACCGGACCATCTTGATCTCAGTTTCCCAGGAAAGAGTTTAAGTCTTGAGTTAAATAGGAGCACAATGTCTCCCACACTGAATTCTTTTCTAGATAAACGCTTATCATGCCATTTCTTAGTTCGTTCCTTGTATATCTTGGCGTTTTCATAAGCGCCTAGCCGTAGTTCTTCTAGTTCGTGCAGATCTAGGATTCGCTTTTCACCTGCGGCTTCGTACCTTAAGTTTAGGGTTTAATGGCCCAATAGGCTTTGTGCTCTAATTCCACTGGTAAGTGGCAGGATTTACCATAAACTAGTTTGAAAGGTGTAGTTCCGATTGGTGTTTTGTAGGCCGTCCTATATGCCCATAAAGCTTCATTAAGTTTAGATGACCAATCTCTTCTAGAGGTGGCGACGGTCTTCTCTAAGATTTGTTTTATCTTTCTATTCGAGACCTCAACCTGTCCACTAGTTTGTGGATGATATGGTGTTGCTACGCGGTGTCTTACTCCATACTTCGATAGTAGCTTGTCAAATATTTTTGATATGAAGTGGGATCCACCGTCACTTATGACAAGTCTTGGCACACCAAATCTGGGAAATATCGTGTTTTTAAAAAGCTTTATGACTACTCGTGTGTCATTTGTAGGAGAAGCTATAGCCTCAATCCATTTTGAAACATAGTCGACAGCCACGAGTATATATTTATTTCCAAAGGATGATGGGAAAGGCCCCATGAAATCAATCCCCCGTACATCAAAGACTTCTACTTCCAATATGCCTTTTTGGGGCATCTCATCGCGTCTTGATATGTTACCAGTGCGTTGGCACCGGTCGTAGTTTAGTATTGCAATGTGGACATCCTTCCAAAGGTTGGGCCAGAATAGGCCGGATTGCAGAATCTTAGCGCATGTCTTTGAAGTACTTGCATGTCCTCCATAAAGAGCAGAGTGACATTGAGAGACGATGTCTTCTATTTCAGTTTCAGGGACGCAACGACGGAAAATACCGTCGGCTCCTCTCTTAAAGAGCATAGGTTCATCCCAATAATAATGTTTTAGATCATGAAAGAATTTTTTCTTTTGTTGATAAGATAAGTCTGGTGGAAGTACTCCAGCTGCTAAGTAGTTGACTATGTCAGCATACCATGGCAATATTGTGTGTGAGTTAATTTCTTCCACAGCTTCTTCTATTTTTGGTTCATTTAAATGTAGTTTAGACATATCACTTTCAAGTTGGGCTATGAGTCGTTCATATGGGAAATCGTCATTAATAGGGGCTGGCTCTGGTTTTATGCCATCTAATTGGGATAAGTGGTCTGCTACTACATTTTCAGTTCCTTTCTTATCTTTGATCTCTAAATCAAATTCTTGTAAAAGCAGGATCCACCTTAGCAGTCTAGGTTTTGCATCCTTTTTTTAATAAACACCTAATAGCCGCATGGTCTATATAAATGATGATCTTCGCTCCCACTAGGTAAGAACGGGATTTGTCAATGGCGAAAACCACGGCTAGAAGTTCTTTTTCTGTGGTGGCGTAGTTCATTTGCGTAGGGTCTAAGCTTCTACTTGCATAGTAAATAGCATGGAGTTTTCTATCCCTCCTTTGTCCTAAAACTGTACCTACGGCATAATCACTCGCATCACACATGATTTCAAATGGTAGTCTCCAATCTGGTGGTTGTATGATAAGTGCGGTGACGAGAGCCGTTTTTAACTGTTCAAACGCTTTTAGACATTTCTCATCAAAGATAAATTCAACGTCTTTCATTAATAGACCGGTAAGAGGTTTAGTAATTTTCGAGAAATCTTTTATGAATCGTCGGTAGAAACTGGCGTGTCCTAAGAAACTTCGTATTTCTCGTACGGTTTTCGGAGATTGAAGATTTTCTATAATTTCTATCTTGGCTTTATCAACTTCAATCCCTCTATCAGATACAACGTGACCAAGTACGATTCCTTAATTTACCATAAAATGGCATTTCTCCTAGTTTAATACGAGATTGACTTTTACGCATCTTTCAAGTACCATTTCTAGGTTCGATAGACATCCTTCTAAACTCTGCCCACAAACAGAAAAGTCATCCATAAACACTTCCATAATGTCGTCTATAAAATCAGTGAAAATTGACATCATGCATCTTTGGAATGTTGCGGGAGCGTTACATAGTCTAAACGACATTCGTCGATAAGCAAATGTACCATGGGGACATGTGAAGGTTGTCTTTTCTTGGTCATCAGGATGTATCGGGATTTGAAAGAATCCTGAATAACCATCTAAATAGCAGAAGTAAGAATGTTTTGCCAATCGTTCCAACATTTGGTCAATGAATGGTAGTGGGAAATGATCTTTACGAGTGGCTTTGTTCAATTTTCTATAATCGATACACATTCTACTTCCAGTTACAACTCTTTGTGTTATAGATTCACCTTTTGCATTCTTAACAACTGTAACACCTCCCTTCTTTGGTACGACATGTACTGGGCTAACCCATTTACTGTCTGATATCGGGTATATAATTCCTGCTTCTAAAAGTTTTTTCACTTCATCCTTGACTACAGTGCTTAAGATTGGATTGATCCATCTCTGGTGTTCTGTAGAGGTCTTACAGTCTTCCTCTAGCATAATGCGATGCATACAGATAGAAGGACTTATTCCTTTAAGGTCAGCGATGTTATAGCCTAACGCAGTTGGGTATTTTCTTAAGACATCTAAAGGTTTCTTGGTTTCGGTCTGTCCTAAGTCTGCATTGACTATCACAGGTCGTTCGAGTTCTGCGTACAGGAATTCATACCTTAAATTATTGGGTAGTGTTTTCATTTCTAGAGCTGGTTTCTTCGGGCAAGGCAGATGATCTGGTGTAAGTGCTAAACATTCGCTTAGGCTATCGTCCTGATAAGGTTCACGCCAGTTATCATCTTAAAAAATCGGAGGTATTGGAATTTTTAGAATATCTGAGTATGTGGTTGGTTCCATCTCTATTTCTCTTACGCACTCATCTATGACATCTAGTAGATAACATGTGTCGTCTATAGCTGGAGCTTGTAAGAATTGTGTCAAAATAAACTCAACCTTCTCTTCACCAACTTCAAAAGTTAGCTTACCCCTCTTCACGTCTATAATGGCTCCAACGGTAGCTAAGAATGGTCTTCCTAGTATGATAGGAGTAGTGGAGTCTTCTTTAATATCCATGATTATGAAATCGGTAGGGATGTAGAATTGTCCTATGTGAACTGGAACATTTTCTAGTATACGAACTGGGTATTTAATAGAGCGGTCAATTAATTGAACAGACATCTTAGTTGGTCTTAAGTCTCCCATATCAAGCTTCTTGCATATGGATAAGGGAATTACACTAATACTGGCTCCTAAGTCGCATAGAGCTTTGTCTATGACGAACTTTCCAATTACACAAGGTATGGAGAAACTACCTGGGTCTTTCAGCTTAGGAGGCATATTGTTTTGAATTATTGCGCTACACTCAGCAGTAAGTGTAACTATTTCGTTATCCTCAATCTTTTTCTTATTGGATAGGATTTCTATAAGGAACTTAGCATATGAGGGCATCTGAGTGATAGCTTATGTGAAAGGTATTGTCATGTTCAACTGTTTCAGAAGTTCAACAAATTTCTTAAATTGCCCTGCAGTTTTAGAATTTGCAAATCTTTGAGGATACTGAATAGGTGGTTTATAGGGTGGTGGAGGCACATAAGGTTTTTCTTTGTTTACGGCCTCTTGTTCATTATCTTCCTTTTCCTTGGGTTCATTTTCCTTCTCTGTATTGGGCTTTTGGTACATGGCTGGATTCTGAAGTCTCGGATCAATGGGTCCGTCTAGTTCTTTACCGCTTCTCAATATAACGGCATTTGCATGTCCTTTCGGATTAGGTTGTGGCTGTCCAGGAAATGTTCCAGCAGGAGCAGCAGTAGGTGCTTGTTGTTGTGCCACTTGTGAAATTTGTGTTTCAAGCATTTTGTTGTGGGTGGCTAAAGCGTCTACTTTGTTTGCTAATTGCTTAATCTGTTCACTAGTGTGTATGTTTTGATTCAGGAAGTCTTTGTTTGTTTGAGCCTGGGTAGCTATAAAGTTTTCCATCATTAGTTCAAGGTTGGACTTCCTAGGAACATTAGGGGCAGCTACGGCAGCCTTTTGGTAACCTGGTGGTGTAGCAGGTGCTTGACCAGGTGCATACAATGCATTGTTGTTTTTGTAGGAGAAGTTTGGATGATTCTTCCAGCCCGAATTGTAGGTATTTGCATAAGGGTTCCCTTGAGCATAATTCACTTGGTCACTGGAGACTCCTGCCAAAATTTGACATTCAGTGGCGGCATGTCCAGATGTTCCGCATAATTCGCAATTTTGAGCTACGGCAGCCACGGTGGCTGCAGGCGTTATGGTCAAGTTATCAATCTTTTGGGCAAGGGAATCTACCTTAGCATTGACACGATCAAGGCTACTAACCTCGTACATTCCACCTTTTGTTTGGGATTTTTCTACTGCAGTTCTTTCTCCTCCCGATTGGTAGTGGTTTTGAGCCATGCTTTCGATCAGTTGATAGGCTTCTTCATATGGTTTATCCATAAGCGTACCACCAGCGGCGACATCTATTGTCAATCTTGTATTGTACAAGAGACCATTGTAAAATGTGTGGATGACTAGCCAATCTTCAAGACCGTGATGCAGACACATCCTCATCATGTCTTTGTATCTTTCCCATGCTTCGTAAAGAGATTCGTTGTCCTTCTGTTGAAAACTATTAATTTGGGCTCTCAGCATAGCTGTTTTGCTTGGGGGAAAATATCGTGCTAAGAATACCTTTTTCAACTCATCCCACGTAGTAACGGAGTTTGATGGCAAGGATTGCAACCAAGCCCAAGCTTTGTCTCTTAATGAGAAAGGAAAAAGACGTAGTCTTATCGTGTCTGCAGTTACACCATTTGCCTTCACTGTTTCTACGTACTGCACAAACTTGGTCAAATGTTCGTTAGAATCTTCTGTAGGATTTCCAGAAAATTGATGTTGTTGTACGGCTGACAGCAATGAGGGTTTCAACTCGAAATCGTTTCGGTTGATAGCAGGGGCAGCAATGCTGTTATGTGGTTCTTGCTCAGATGGGGTAGCATAATACTTAAGAGGACGGTTCTGTGGTCCTTCGGCCATGTTTCGTTCTTTTACTGGTTCAGGAGTATGAGCAAGGAGATCGGGAATATTGTACTTGCATTGATATTCTAGTATTCTGCGTCTTAAATGTAAGAAATGCTCTAATTCGGCGATTGGCGGTTACAAGTCTTCGCTTTGTGAGCGAGTACTTGGCATACAATCGAGAAAAAGGGAAAATTGGGTTTTTTTTTTGCCTTAGTCTATACGGCGCAACAAAGGAGTTACGATATCGACTTAATTAGTCCCCGGTAACGGCGCAAAAAACTTGATCGCTATTTAGTGTGCCTAAATAAATCTAACTGCAATTATACAGTCGTATCGCGTAGTTTTAAAAGATTATCGATCCCAAAAAGACTAAAAATCGAACGTATCGTTATCTAATGTTACTATGTAAATCTAAGGCTAATCTGATATGGTTTTAGGTTCAAAACGGGAAATTAAAGGGAAATTAAAATTTAGGAATAAACTAATTATGATTAGGATATCAGTATATAATTCAGTATACCATCGTGGATTTCATTAAACCTAAGCGTATAAAAATTTATCACAATATAATTCTGTAGAAAATACCAGTTTAAAAGCCCTCACCTCACACTCTCGTGGTTATTGCTTCGAACTATACCTTTAAGTCAATATATCTGCTCTCGCTAGCCCATATGAGTTTAAAAATAATTTTTGAAAACTAATAAGTCCTAATTAACTTTAAAGCGCTCTCGCTGTTTTTAAAACTAATGCTCGATTTCAGCTATCCGGGTAAACTCTCACACTCTTATGGTCTTGACCTTAACCTTTGTTACCTTTTTACTCTCGTAATAAAAGTTGGTTTTAAATTAAGAAATCGAAGCCAGAAAATAAGTTGATTTATGATTTTATCTTAGAAATATTTAATCCATTCCGGTTACTCAATTACATACCGATAAAATCGGTTTAGCTCGATATACTAATTAAAATAAACATGAATGCGAATAAACAATTAAACATAAACTCAGACATAATAAAAGAAAAACAATTGCTATAAATTGAAATGATAAAAACCTGGTAAATGCGGTCTAAGCAATTCCTCCACAGATCGGCAGACTTTTGCTTGAATAAATGGAAAGAACAAAATGATGAAGGCAGGAAACAAAAACTTAAACTAAGGTGCAATAGTTCCTCAATGTGAGAAACTATTACTTTGTTCGGTAATAAGGGACAAGGAAAATGGTAAAGGAAACAAAACAAAACAAGAATGTAATTCTGAAAATAATTCTGCAGCAATACGGTACTTTGGAAAGGAAAAATGACCACCCCTTGTTCTTGGAATCCTTCTCATATATATAGCCTCAGCAATGGCAGTAGTTGGAGAAAATGTAGGAACACCACTTTGTCAGTTACTTGGTTTGGAACCTAGAAATCTTCGGAGAAAATGTAAACGTGTGAAATCTGAAATTCTGAAGCTTCGTGACCATGTCTGTGCTTAACGTATTAATTCTGTTTTGATTCCATGACGATCGTGAGGAAGCTGTGACGAGCGTGATGCATTTGAAATCCATGACGGCCGTGAGGGAGCTGTGACGGTCGTCACACCAGCAAAATGTGATTTCTACTATTTTCTGCTCTTTTCTTGCTGGTTCTGCTTCTTTTCTACACTTTGCATACTTTTAACTTGGAAACTGAAATACCTGGGAAAACACTTAAATATTCTCGGAATAATTGGAGATTAGACGGAAATGAAATAAGATTTTAACATAAATCGAAGAAAAAATACGATATGTTTTCGTGTTATCAGAGGCCCAAAGGTTTATTTTTGTACAAGTGATGGGGCTTACAACTCAAGGAGAGGCCCAGAAATAACAGTGATCGCACCGTTGTTTCTAAAATTGTACTGGGACTTATACAATGACTGAGGCCCAAATTATTTATGTACAAAAGAGGGTTGGGTCTTATACTCAGTTAGAGGCCCAAAAATGTTTTAAAAAAGAAAATAAATGGGACTTACAACACAAGGGTAGGCCCAGATGATTTTTATTTAAAAGGCGACGACTGCGCCGAGATTTTTAAAATCGTATCGAGACTTATACAATGACTGAGGCCCAAAATAATTTTATTTACAACATGGATTGGGTCTTACACTCTATTAGAGGCCCAAAGTGTTTGAAAAATTAAAATTGAGAGGAAACCCTAATTTTAAATTAAAATGTCATTTTTCAAAGGAAACTAAATGAAAAAAATGATATAAAATACCAAATATATTCAAAAACAAGTTGTACACTTTGAAAAATATTTTGAAAAATCATGTTTAATTACATGAAAGTTTGAAATTCAATTGGTTTTGAAAGATCAAAGTGGGAATTTCATTTTAAAATGTTAAAAACAAATAAAAATGAAATTAATTACAAAAATTCTAACTATATTAAAAAAATAATATAAATTGGATTTTTTTGTAAAATAAAATATTTAAACATTTTTGTGAATTTTGAGAAAAAGAATCAATTCAAAAACACAAATATTCAGAGAGAAATTAATTTTTGAATCAATTAACAAAAATATCAAAATATTCAAAAATTCAAAAATTTGAAAAAGGCGCCAAGAACACTAAGTTCTTGCCCGCGTGCCTTGTTTATGCAGATTTGCATTTTCTCACTTTTCTCCATGATTCCTCAATGGTTTTACACGATTCAAGTACCAATCTTGTTCGTTTTTGAACAAGGATCACAACCATATAATTTAATTGCATTTATATTAAGTATGGAAGAAGAAATCAACAGAAAACCTCAAGAACCCTAATTTCAGCAAGAACACAATGAAATTCCATACACGATGAATTCATGGCAATTGATTGAGGGTTATTACTCTACAAACATGCATAAACAAGATAGTAACTCAAAAATTCATTCATGATGCATGAATCATAGAGTTTGAAGGGTTCAGGCCTACCTCTTGCAGCTGGTGATCGAGTTTGATGATGGAGGTGTTGCAGCTAGGTTCCAATGATCTGGATAGCTTCCTTAGGTGTCAAGGAGTGTGTTTAAATGCTTGGAGTGGATTGAAATGAGTTGGAACTGGTTGTGGTACCTCAACCGCAACTCTGTCAAAAACTTGAGCAATTGGCTGGTGATTTTGTGAATATGATGTTCCAGATGTGATTTTGTGTTATGGATCACTCATATATGATGTTTATGAGGTGTGTGTGTGATTGGTTTGGTTGGAATCACTCTTAATCTCAAAACCCGATAGTGACTTGAGTTAGAAGGAAAAATTAGAGTGAAAGGGAGATTTTGAGGAAAGCATCAGTTTGGGTGCTTTGGTGTACTCAAACTGATCACAAACGAGCTCTATTTATAGTGTGTCAAGTTTGTTTTGGCAACAATAGTGTGTGGCAACTGCAGCAGGTCTGTGGCCAATGTGGATCAAATGGAATCTTAAGTCTCCTCTAGCCATTGACTTGAGGTTAGAGCATAGGCCTATGGTCTTTTGGTTCAGAGATAAGGCTTGACTCATTCAGTTAAGTTTGCCTCAGTCCATACCACCTTGATGCATCCATTGAATGCATTGAAGCAAAATTGGAGTCTTGGCACTTTTTAGCCTTTTTAGGATGACATAGCTATATGTAGATCCTTGTACTTGGGAGGCTTGGAGATCAGATCATTCCCCTATGATTTCATCCTCTGATGTGTCTAAATGGATGACAAGGCTTGGAGTTGTCCAAATTTTCCAATTCAAGCAAAACACCAAATTCTGCCTTGTACAAGACAGTTGGAAATGGTGATTTTGTGGGGATCATATCTCCCTGCTTAGGTTGAGTTATGGGAGGCTCTTGTACTTTTTAAAAAGCCCTTATATGATACAATCCATGTGTGATCATAGTTTTTCTTGAAACTATTTGGATCCCATTGAAAAATCCTCATGAACATTGGTGTTCAAAGCTGATAACTTAGGCAGATTTTCACTAAGTGTTGAAAAAGTGTCATTTTCTTCATTTTTGTCATTTTGATCACTCCATAACTTAAAATCCATGAAGAATTGGAGTTTGAGGTAGTTGAAGCTTTTGTAGAATGTAGGAAGATCTAAAAATTAGGCTTTGGATCATCCAAAATGGCTGCTTGGATCACAAGTTATGATTCTTGGAAGTTGGTACCAAAATCATTCAAATTTAGTAACTTAGAAAAATTTTCAATTTTTCAAGATTACCCCTTTTACAAGTTATCTTGGTTTCTTGATCAATTCTTGTTCAAATGACATTATAAGTCCCATTTTATGAAAATATGAATCATAAGAATCATTTTTACTAAAAAAGTCATGTTTTGACTTTTGGCTCCGGAGCGGTTCGGCGCGTAAAACCCTAATTCCCGACTTTTGAGGAATGCATCCTATGAGGGTAATTTAACTTTGAAAATGGATCTCTAGGATTATTTTGAGTATATTGAGTCATATGTTGGAGTCTTGGCTCATCCTCTTGTGAAAATTTCACTCTGGAGGTCCTGGTCGTCCAAAACCCTAATTCGGCGACATCGGGTGTTTCGAGGCTCAAAACACTTGGGATGTCACAAGTTTGTGCTTGATTCTTGATGTGGGATTTCTATTGATCCTTTGTGGATGTTTTAATAGGTTAGAAAAGTTGAAGATCATGTCATTCCTTGATTGATCTTTTGTCTAAATGTTTTGGGAGGGCTCAAAAACCCTGATTCTTGATTGTGGTGAATCCTCAGCCATCTTTGAGAATATTGATGAGGCATGAAGGTAGATCCATATTGTGTTAATGATCCTCACAATGACGGGAAATCTTGGTGGTCAAAATTTGGGGTATGACAAAGAGATGAAGAATGCAAACACAAAAAACCCTATTTTTTAGTGTTGATTCTTCCACCTCCAACCCTTGATCAAATCTTGATCAAGTGGCCAACAATGCAGCTACAATCCTCCGATTATCCCGAGCACGAAACTTGTTGAAACCTGATATTCCAGAACACAATTCACTATCTCGCGCTACTCCCTTGCAAAGAAACCACCTTGTCCCAAGGCTTTCACTCGGTCGAATCTATGTTGACGTGATCTCGTTCATAACCTTCAAATCAACCCGATCTTGAAGGAAAAATCCACCTTGGTTCTCTTATTTGAAACACACAAAGCCCCAACCCAACATTTTCGGTTACCCCAAACCTAATTGGACGTTATCAACCCAAATCTAGATGGTCACTGTTGAAAAGTAATTCAGTGGGGGTTTTTATTATCGTATCCGCAGGGATTGAGTGATATTACCGCCGTTTTACAGTTGAAATCGTTCTAAACTTAGGGTAAGAGAGAGTTTGGTTGATTGGTAATGGAACGTTTGCATGAAAAGTTAATAACAGCGGTAAAAGAAATTGGTTTTAAAATGTTTGGTAAAAGCATAGCAAGATTAGGGTTCGATAATTCGTTTCATACGTATTTACTCGATAGAGTATGCGAACTTGTTAACAATGAATATAATCACATATCCTCTCACATGTTTATCTCTAACACATGTTGTGAGATTTACCATATTGATCCTTAGATGATCTCTCACTCTAACTATCAATATGATAACATTAAAAGGTCAATATTTATGAACATCAACTCTCAAAACTATCTCTAGCCTCATGATTGTTGATGGATTAAAACTTAGGTCAAGTCTTAGAACATATTTCTTAATCATGAACCAAAACAAAGTAAAAATCATACAAACAAAGTTTTTCACCGTATATTAATCATCAACAAGGTTCACAAACTATTTATCAAGATCAATACATACAAAAGAAAGGATTACCTACCACTAATCTTGACACAAAAGGTGTTTATCTACCAATGGACATGGTAGCTTGATCAACAAGTAAGAGACAAGATTTTGGTGCATCAATCTTTAATGGATCAAGGATTAAAGCATAAAAGCTTTGGATTCTAAGAACAATAAGTAAAGATGAAGTTTTTAAGCTCCAAGAGTGTTTCTAGGTTACAATGATCCTTGCAAAAAGTGTTATATCACAAAATATCTTCAAAACAACCTAAAAACTACTTTCTGCCCAGGAAAATTCGCCGGGCGAAAGCCTTCTTCCACCGGGTGAAGCCTTCAAGTGAGGCAACATGACAGCTACAGTGCCAGCTGGTCCATCAGAAAATATCTTCCTTCGTCGGGCACAGCATTCCTTCGTTGGGCGAATCCAAATTCGCTGGGTGAATCACCCAGCTAGCCAAGCTCTTAGCTACTGGAATTGGAGTTTCAAAACATCATTTTCTCTCGCCGCTGCTTCGCTGGGTGAAGCAGTCTTCCTTCACTTCATGCTCGTCAGGCGAAGCTTGCTCTAGTTACAGTCACATGCATTTTTCGTTTCCCCGTGTTTTCTTCCGCATCGAGCTGCAACCTTTTGTCATATGTTCCCTACAATATCAACAAACACATCAAACTATCTAATATTCACATCAATGCAAGAATTGCTCAATCAATAAGTCATTTTATGATTAAAGCAATAAAAAGAGCTTAAAGGTGTCAAATTTGGATATAAAAACTAGCATTTCTTGACACCTAACAAACTCTCCCCAACTTGCATCTTTGTTTGCCCTCAATCAAAGAAAATTATCAAAAATTCATAAGAAAAGATCTCACACACCCAACCAACCGATAACACGCATGGTTCAAACTCGGAAAAATGCACGCACAAGCTATTACTAAGCACTCATAGGATCAAAACATGAATATGACTTAAATCCTAATCACAAAATTACACAATGCAACATCAAGTACCCTCGAGCTCAAATTAAATCACCTAATATACTCACACGCATTATGCACAATATTATTTACACAGGACAAAACACACTCACAAGCAATCGTGCCACATCCAAAACAATTTATGCAATCATCTTATAATTCATAAAAAACTATGGAAACCAAGATCACAAAAGGACTTTTATCGGTTGTAACTTGGCTGAGGCTAAAAACTAGGGACATATGTACATGGTCATTGAATCAAGAAAGGGTAAAAACTATGAAGATCATTTCTTTTTCAAATTTTTCATTTTTGTTCACTCCTTATTCCTTTATTTCACAATGCATTCTCTTCTTTTGATTTTCTTTTCTTTTTGTGCTTTTTGTTCTTTTTCTTTCTTTTTTTTTCGATTTCTTTTTCTTAGAATACATTGTATCACCAATTCCTTTTTCTCTTTTCAAAATAAACATTCTCCCCAACTTCAACATTGCTATAAACTTAGATTAAATGCTCTTCAAAACGGGTTAAAATTCGGGTTCATGATTCATAAAAAAAAAATCTTTTAGGCTCAAAAGAGGTTTCAAATACGTGCACACTCACAAGGTGACTTGAAGTGTTTTTGGAATGGTAGTTATACTCAAAGTGCTCAAACATTGCCTTGATCATTTCTATGTTTCCATAATTTCAAAACAAACTAGCAAGATTAAACATAAATTATCCGAGTTAAACAACGACTACTCGAATCCCTCTAAATTTGTGAACAGCAAAGGCAACTCACATTTGTGGTTATGTCCTAATTGATTCAAAATGACATCGAGTTTACAAAATAATGCTTTGACCAATTTTTCAAAAAGTACAATTTCAAATTCACATTATGATTCTACAAAGTTAATTTCACACCTTGATTGTGTCTCATGCTAAGAAATTTATCATCACCACATGCTAAAGGCAATAAGGCCTCTAAAAGGAATTTCTTGTGTCAACAACTTACTTTCCACACATCAAAGGCAAACCAAAACAACAACTTTGTACAAGAAAAATAAACACTTAAAACATAATTTAAATCCTACTATTAAAACTGAATTTAAATCAAAACACCATAAATTATCATTAACTAACTTGGTGTTTTCACACCCAAAATGTGCTTTGCCCTTCAGGCATACATCCAAAATCACAAAATTCTCGCCTAAGAGATGAACATAATAAACCACTTACTAAAAACTGAAACTAAAAACTGAAATTAAATGACAAAAATTAAAAATCCTTCACTTTGAAGCCTTGTCCGAACAACTTCCTAACCATCAAAATCATCAAATTCATCCCTCATGTCCACATTGACAGCATCACCGCCAACAGTTCCAGCAACATCATCACCACCACCAGCTCTAGCTGTGCCTGCCCCCTCCAAAAAGAAAGGCAGCATGTCCCCAGGCTAATTTGTATAAGCGTTGTAGTCCTCCCATGAAGGAAACAAAGTGACCTCCATGGGGCTTCTCTGGTACTGGTAAATCTGCTGCATACAATTAAAACTAAATTCATTAGACATGTGGATCGATGCACCCATGTCCCACGAGTAATTAAAAGCGGCCCTCATCCTAGGGTCCCAAGTAGAAAAATCCATAGCCTCAGTTGGCTCACTAGCTTGAGCCTGAGAACTTTCACCAACAGCCCCCCTCTTCTTTTTCTACCTCGTAGCCAACTTTCCTTTGCAATACCTATCAATATAATCATCATCAATGAGTCCCCTCCTTTTTTCATTCACAACATTAGGCTCAAGCACCCATTTCTTATTGCACAAAGATTGAACAAGGCATGGAAAAATGATTGGCGCAGAAGAGTGAACTCCGGGCCTCCTAGTATTCTCCACAAAAATTTTCATTTCATTTGTTATCACCTGAGCTATGTCCACTTCCAAGTTCTCTATAATGCAATACATGAGCAACCCGGTCTCAAGAGGTACAGATGACCTATGAAGTCTTGGCCTAACATTGTAAGTTAGCAAGAAAAGTATAGCTTGAGCTTCCGGAGTCATATCTTCCCTATTGTACCGGATTGGCTCACCCTTATCATTCAACTCCACACTCTTTCTCGGATATAGAATTGAACTTGAAATTTTCTCATGGTCAAGGTTGTTTGAGCAACTAGGTGTAGGCGTCTTTTTCAAGAACTCCTAAAGTACACGACTTACCCCACAAGTTGTTGATTTCGTCACGGCTAAAGTAAATTTCTTTTCCCCTCACATAAGTTTCGAACTTGAAGTGCTCTCCCTCCGGTTGCAACGCATTTGTGTAAAACTCCCTTACCAACTCATGACTAACACGATCAACCAGGTTCAACAGAGATTCCACTTCTTACTTTCAAAAAAATAGTCTGAACCCTTCGGTAATCCCCCTCGTGATTCAAGATGAATTTCCTCTCCGAAATGATTTGCCTTCCCTGCAGGCTAGCAATTCTGGCTGCATGCACAACACTAAGAAAACGACACTGATCAAACTCAGCTAGAGGAGCAGAACCACTAGCAGCGGCTCCCTTTCGTTTCTTGGCAGCAGTTGGTTTCACTCTTGGAGCCATATGCAAAACATAACAAAAACAACCCAGAACAAAAGTAGAAATCATGTTAGACTAAGATTCAATCGAAAAAGAAAATGAATCCAAACTGCAGAAACAAAATAGAACTGAAATTGGCTTTCGCTGCTGCTTCTCCCGGCGAAGCTGAAGTGAAGCTTCGCCGTCTGCTCGGCAGGCAAAAACCTGCAAACACAGCTTCTTTTACAAAACCACAGTTCTGTTTTTTCACCAATCTTCTTCATCAATCCAACACATACCAAAACACAAAAAGCCAGAAATAGCAACATGCAAAGCAACAACAATATTACTACTCCTAAATCTAAAGTTTTCACTAGCAAACCCTAACCACATGCTTCTACTATAATAAATAAGAAGAAGAATTTAACAAAAATTAAACCATTAAAATCTAACCTTGAAAGTGAGTTGAGAGTTCACAAAGATTGAAAGAGAAAAAGAGTTGCAAGAGAGGGACTTAGGGTTTAAGTTTGTGGTAAGAGAGAAATAGACCAAATGAGGAAAAAATATAAAGTGAACTAGAAACCTTTTTATAGTGGGGACTGTAGCGCGAATTTTTAGACGTGGTTGCGAAGCACTATCGCTTTGGGGTACTACAGCTCGATTCATTTTTTATCCTATTGAAGCTGATGAAGGAAGGGAAATAGATGTCTCCAATTAACCCTGATTGCAAACTGAGTTTGAACAGATGACTGTTGGTTCACAGATGCTACAAAGATTGTGGGTCTCTCTTAGGTTATTTTGTTAAAATAGTGCCCGGGCGATTGGTGGGAGGTTAAGACTGATGCTTTTCGATTGATATGTGAAGGTACGGGATTTGGGGCTTTGGATTAGTGTGCTCGCTAAGATTTTTCTTTCAATCTTATGCCTACGTATTCCCGTTTACTGAAACAGGGAAATCAGAGCGATCGTAGTTCCTCCTATTCTATGGGAGGAAATGGTGTTTTGGTGTCTTGTTCAAAGCCCAAGACGTGAAGCTGAAAAGGTGGTTTATATCTTGTTTAAAGCCCAAGATGTGAAGATGAAAAGGTGTTGTCTTCAGAGAGAATTTGTCATCTCTAAAGGGGTCTGTTTGTCACAACTGTTGGGTGACTGACTATAAAGGAGGATTACTTTAATCGGGATATGTGAATCCTAGCAATGCCATAATTTCCTTTATAGGGGGTTTTAACCTGAAGGAGAAGAGTTTAACTCAGTGTAGAGCAATGCTATCTTTCTTTAGGAATTTCTCATGCTAAAAGAGGGACAGTGGCGTGGATGTAAATAATCCAGAGGCTTGCCGCTTACACCGATTAGATGAAAGGAGTTGTTGATGTTTGTATCCTGTGAGCGAGGCACAATTTTGGTGCTAAAAGGTTTATTGACTCAACTGGGGTTTGTCTTATACAAAGCCTAAGAGGAGGCTATTGGCCCAACAAGAGGGTGTTTTTGTGTCTCGTACGAAGCCCGAGAGGGAGGTTAAAAGGAGTTGACTCAACAAGAGAGTGCTTTTAGATGTGTCTTGTACGAAGCCCAAGACGGAGGCTAAAGGTTGACTCAACAAGAGAGTCTTTTATGCTCAACAAGAGAGTGTTTTTGTATCTCATACAAAGCCCGAAATGGAGGCTGAAAGGTGTGACTCAACAAGAGAGTGCTTTTATATGTGTCTTGTACGAAGCCCAAGACAGAGGCTAAAGGTTAACTCAACAAGAGAGTGTTTTTGTATCTCGTAAGAAGCCCGAGATGGAGGCTAAAAGGATTATTGACTCAACAAGAGAGTCTTTTTGTATCTCGTACGAAGCCCGAGATAGAGGCTAAAAGGATTGCTGTTTCAGTTGAGTGACAGGTCCAGTAGGTTGGTTAAAAGAGAAAATCAGTTCTTATAAAGAGACTGATGAAAGGTAAGGCTATGCTTTGGGATTGATTAGAGGATCGGGGTTATTTCCTGTTCTTTAAGGAAATGGGGAATCCAGAGGGTATTGGAGACTGTCTGAGTCTACTGGTGTTTTTCCCTACTTGAGAATGCCTTCGAGACTCAAGGAGATTAGACTGTCCAAGTCTAGAGTTTTATCTTTTGTACTATGCTTAAATAAATAGTAGTAGTACGTTCACGGTAGAAAGATCAAGACTCTTTGAAAGATTGTTCTATTAAGATGGCTAATTTATGTTCCTATACCTCTAGGAGGTCGTCGACACAATTTGTACGAAGCCCAATAGGAGGCTGGAAACTTTTAAGAAGTCGATGGACAATTTGTATGAAGCCCAAGAGGAGGCTCTATTCCAGAAGGAAGAATCCTTATACGAAGCCTAAGAGGAGGCTGTGAATACTTCTAAGAAGCCGTAGGGTCCTTGTACAACGCCCAAGAGGAGGGGGGATGCTTTTAGGAAGCCTGTGGGTCCCCAAACCCCGAGAAATTCAAGACAGGCTATTCACAGAGAATAGATCAAGCTAGGAAAGTCCGAGAATTTGGAAGAAACTCAAGAGATGCCATTCATGGAGAAAAGATCATCTCTGGGGAGTAGAGTTTCTTTGACAATTTCTAAGGGTGACAGTCTGAGAAAGGGTTCAAAAAGAATCTGCCTTTCACATCTCCATATTGTTTAACCCCAAGAGGAGGGAAGACTATGTCTGGTAATCCTATGGGGATCTAGTTTTGTCTATTTAAGAGTGACCAACAGGGCTTAGTGCTAGACGTAGTTGTCGGGGAAACTCTAAATATCTATACTAGTATTACACAGCTGGTATGAGTTTATGAAAGAAGACTTACAGTGAAACAGCCCCACAATACAGTTATATGTATATGAAAGCGGATAAAGAAAGCATATAAACACTTACTCGGTTGTAGAGCTTCCATGTTGTTTGGTTAGTTGTTCAACAAAGAAAGATTGAAAACAACAGTATATTCAAAATTAAAGGAGAAAGTATTTTGAAAAGATGTTGGGGCTTACAGCTCAAGGAGAGGCCCAAGGTTTATCCGTGATCGCACTGTCGTTTTGTACAGAGGGACTTATACAAGTGACTGAGGCCCAAGAAAGGTTTTCTGCACAAGGGGATAGGTCTTACACTCTCTCAAGAGGACCAAGTGTTTAAAGAAAAAGAATGGGGCTTACAACACGAGGGTAGGCCCAGATGATTGGTTTTTTTATTGGCGATTACGCCGAGGTTTTCTTTTAACGCAGGGGGACTTATACAATGTCTGAGGCCCAAAAAGTTTTGGTTAAAAGGGGATTGGGTCTTACACTCTAATAGAGGCCCAAAAGATTTATTTTTGTATAAGTGGTGGGGCTTACAGCTCAAGGAGAGGCCCAGGGTCATTTGTTTGAAAATGGCGATCGCGCCGAGATTTTCGAAAACGCGGTGGGTCTTATACAATGTATTGAGGCCCAAAATGGTTTGGTTTTCAAAAGGGGTTGGGTCTTACACTCTAATAGAGGCCCAATGATTTTGAATGGTTCTTATAGTTCAACGAGAGGCCCATGGTTTGTTTTTCAAGGGACGATGATCGCGTCGAACTTTTTGAAATACAATGGGACTTCTACAATAAGTGAGGCCCAAAAATAGGTTTGTATTTACAAAGGATTGGGTCTTACACTCTATTAGAGGCCCAAAAGTGTTTGAAATTGTTTGATAAGGGTGAAAATCAAAGAAACCCTAATTTGTTATTCTTTAAAAGTAAATATTTAAAGAAAATCAAATAAAATACCAAATAAGTTTGAATAAACCATTTGTAATTTTTGTTTAAGGTTTGAGAAATGAGGGATTAATCACAAGGTTAATTAAAACTCACTTGGTTTTGATTTTCAAAGTAAATATTCACTTTTAAAATGTTTAAAAACATTAAAAAGGAATTTATTCACAAAAATACTAATTATATTAAATAAATGATATAAACTTAATTTTTTTGTGGAATAAAATATTTCAACATTTTTGTAATTTTTTACAAAAAGAACCAATAAAAAATAATTAAAATTGAAGGAGTTATTAATTTTCCCATTAATTAATAAAACATGAAAATATTGGGAAAAATAGCAAAAATGTGAGAAAACACAAAATGGCATGGGTGGGGTTTAAACCCACGACCTCAAGGCTATAGGGTGTGCGTCTTACCACTGGGGTGGTGATACATCCATTGCTTGAAGTGAAACCACAAATATACAAGGCATGCCTTGTTTTCTAGGCCTGGCCAAGGCAAGGCAAGGCAAGTTTTGCCAAGAAACGGGAAGGTCCATAACTTTCTCATTTCTCAATGGTTGGGGACAAAATTTATATGCATCTGGCCTAGAATTTCACAAGGAATCCAATGGTGGTGGTATTTTTTTCAGATCATACTCCCTCCTCAAAACTCGATAGTGGTTTTGAAAAAGGCCTATAATTGCATTTTCTATGCTACACTTTGATACAGGCATGAATTACATGATGAATTGGTCCAAACACAACATATATAACATGTATGAGGTGTGTATGATCAGTGGACTTCAAAGCAATGCATATTTTGGAAAGTTCAAGTCATGATGCTTACCTCTTTTTGAGCTTTTGGAGTTTTCTGTGCAATCTGCCAAACTTCTTGTTCCAAAAATGGTTTGATGCTTTGGACACTCTCAAATGATCTCTTAGAAGCTTTGAGGATGGTTGGAATCAGCTGGAACCTGCAAAAACACAAACTGGCCCTTTCTTGCAAAAGGGGTTAAAATTACCAAAATAGCAACTCTCTCAAATGGTGTTCCAGATGGGGGGAACCATTTGGGACAGTTCAAGGATCTTATTTGGAGTGTGTTTGAGGTTTTATCTGGTTTGGAAAGTGACTGAATCAAGACATGGCTTGAAAAATGCACAAAATGCCTATTTTGAGGTTTTGAGAGATGACTTTGTGATTTTGGTGTTACAGGTCATTTTTGATAGTTTGGATCACCTACATATGATGTTTATGAGGTGTTAGGATCATGATTTGTGATGGAAATGCTCTCTAACTCAAAACTCAGAGTTACCTTGCTAAAGAAGGCATTTTGGCCTAAAGAGAGGGATTTTGAGGAAAGCATCTGTTTGATGGCTTTGGTGTACTCAAACTGAGCACAAATGAGCTCTATTTATAGTAGAGCAAGTTTGTTTTGGGATCAATAGTGAATGGCAACTGCAGCAGAGTATTGGCCAATGGTTGCACTTTGGAATCCAAGTCTCCTCTAGCCATTGACTAGAGGTTAGGGCACAGGGATGTGGTTCCCTTGGTCTTGGATAAGTCTTGACTGAATTCAGTTGCAAATGGCTCAGTCCATGCCACCTTGGTGTATGCATTGAATGCTCCAATCCAAAATTAGAGTCTTGTCCCTCTTTTAGGCAATTCTAGGTTTGGCATGCTACTTCTTGTTCCAAGGACTTTGAAGGCTTGGCTCAGTGTTTGTCCCCTTTAGATTTGATCCTCAGATGTGTCTAAAGTGATGACAAGGCTTGGAATTATCTGATTTTGCCAAATCGAGCAAAAATGCAAAATTCTACCTAGCCTTGGCAGTTTTCAGCAAGACATATTGCCATTGTCATATCTCATGGCCCAAGTGGAATTTGGTGGTGTTCTTGGCCATTTTGGAAAGCCCTCATATGATACAACAACTATTTGATCATATTTGGTTTTGATACTTTTTTGATCCAAGTGAAAAATGCCCCTACATTTGAAAAAAAGTGAAGGTAGATTCTGACTTAGTAAAAATTTCACTAAGTGTTGGAAAAAATTGACATTTTCACTTTTTGTGATTTTGATCATTCCATAACTCAAAATCCATGAGGAATTTGGAGGGAGGTCAATTTTAAGCTTTTGTAGAGGGTAATGATATCTACAAATCAAGCTTTGGATGGGGAAAATGGCTTTGTGGTTTAGGAGTTATGATCCTCCAAAGTTGGTACCCTTGCCACTTTGTTCATAACTTAGAAAATTTTCTAAGTTTTTATGGTTACCCCTTTTACAAGTTATCCCACTTTTCTTGATTTTTCTTGATGAATGATGATTCAAATCATACATTAACATCATTTTAGGGTTAAAAAACCATTTTTGTGAAAAATCTCAAAAAGTCAAAGTTGACTTTTGTGCACAATTGACTTTTTGTTAGATGAATTCCAAACTGTGTGATCCTTTAGGAAATCATGTCCTTGACCTAAATCAAACTTGATGGAAATGTTCCATGGGTGTTATAGGGTATATTGAATCATGTCCTAGGGTTTGGGAGCATGTCCTGGTCAAAAGTCAAAGCTACAATTGACTTTTCTCGCAAAACCCTAACTGTGGTACTGATGAAATTGAGACTTGCTGCTCAAGCTTCCTGGATCAATCCATTGTTACAAATGGATCAATAATGGTATGTTGGAGACCCTCAAACCCTCTCTTGAGGTATTGGCTCATGATTTGTCCCAAAAGTCAACATAGGAGTGAATTAGGTCAAGAAACCCTAATTCCTGATTTTTGATGTATGCATCCCCTGAGGTCAAATTGACTTGATGCTTGGACCCATGAGGTTCCAAGGAGTATTTTAGGATATGATTTGAAGCATTGGCTCATGCCCAGAGGAAAATTTTCATCTGGAGGCCCTGGTCGACCAAACCCTAATTTGGTGACACTGGCGATCTTGAGACTTGATCCACCTGGAAGGAAGCAGCCTTGTGCTTAATCCTTAAAGTGGGAGTCCTCTTGATCCCTTGTGGATATTTGAGAGGCTAGACAAGTTAAAGATCATGTCATTCCTTGATTGATCCTTTGTCTAAGAACTCTGAGAGGGCTTGAAACCCTAAATTTGATTGTAGTGGATGCTCACCCATCTTTGGGGAGACTGATGAGGTATGATGGTTCCTCCATATTATGATGATGATTTTCACAATGATGGGAAATCTTAGTGGTCAAAATTTGGGGTATGATAGATGCCCCTATTTAATCTTCTTGGACCCGAAGGTGTGAATGGCGAAGGTATTCGGGCATTCGGGGTGCAAGAGGATTAAATATCAGAATACCCGAAATTTTGATGGTGGTTAAGAATGGCAGCTTGCGCATCCTTCTTCTTTTGCTAAGCAATGATGCTTAGAAAAGGTAAAAACTTCCCCTCGATCCTGGTTTCCTACCAAGGAACTGGTCTTAGTTTCTGAAATAAACTTCCCCTTGATCCTAGTTTCCCACCAAGGAACTGGTCTTAGTTTCTGAAATAAACTTCCCCTCGATCCTAGTTTCCTACCAAGGAACTGGTCTTAGTTTCTGAAGTAAACTTCCCCTCGATCCTGGTTTCCCACCAAGGAACTGGTCTCAGTTTCTTTTGTCAATAAACTTTCTTGACAAGGGACGCTATTCGTAGCGGTTTTCCTCAAACTTCTCGCCGAATTTTCCTGGGGAGATGCCATTTGATAGAAAATATTTTGAAGTCAGAGTTGCTGGGGAACCCAGTCGTCTGAGTTGTAGAGGTGTACAAACTTCTCTATTTGGAGACGCCATTTTCCGACTCTACTGGGGAGAACGAGTCTCTTGAGAAACTTCTTTCACGCTTGGGGATATTATATCATACTTTTCTCGGAGATCTTCTCGGAGAAATGCCATATGACGTGATCCAATTTTGAGGTGCTGATGACCTTTTCATCAGCGGTTTTTTGGAGAAAAACGGTTGCATCGCCGAATCTCTGATTAAGAGGCTTTCTCTAGGAATTTTCCTTAATCCGGGAAAGCGAAAATATCATCTTCAATGGCAAAGAGTGACATCGGTTGAAGTTTTTCTGGTCTTTTAGAGGTTCAAGTTATCAAAGTGGTCAAAGGCCAATTCTGATCCAGAAATAAACTGGAGGAGAGAGATCGTTCAGATGCAACATTTCTTGACGAGGAAAGGACTTGACAACTCGATTGAGAAGACTGTCACCATTACCGGACAACACCGACAGGAGTGATAGTGATGCAATATGAATGTGAATGCAAATCAATAATGCATGATGTATGTATGTATATGCTGACAAAACTGACGCGCCATACAGACTAATAGATGAACATGACTGGATACTCGGCCATCGCGGGGCGAAGAAGTACCGCTGGTTCAAGATAGCAATTTTGCCTTGCTTAGGAGAAACGGTCCCTGTTGGGAGCGACGCTGGTCGGGCTTAGGAGATGGGAACTCGACTGAAGAGGTCAGATGGAGCATTCGCATTTAACATAGCTGATCCTTCATTCAGGCATATTGGTTTAGAAGGAGTACTTTGATTATGCACTTTGAGGCTCGCTTACTTCTGGAGAAGCGATCGATGTTCTTTCGATGTTCAACCGTCAAAAGAAATTGTCGTCTTTATTTTTAAAAGCAGAACAATTTTAACAAGTAAATTCATTTTTGTTCCGTTTCAAGAATCGTTGATCATGTTAAAATGTCGTTCTGTAAAGCTAAACAAATAAGAATTGCAAACAAAAGCACAAGGGCTCAAATTTTATTGATAGGATGGAGATCAGCCAAACGCGTGACTCCATAGAGTATTTACAAAGTCAAAAAACGGTAATTTAAGGGAAAAGGGCTACATTGAAACATAACAACCACTATCCTTCTACCAACTTTGAATTCTGGACATCCTGAGCTTCCATCGAAGATGACCTTGACTGGATTTTCTGATGGATGGCATGACTGCTGAGGAGTTGAACTGATCAGACGTAGTTACTTGCCATTATCCCTAACTTTTGCCTGGATTGTACTTGGAGATTTCCAATCCACCGGGGTGATTTTTGATCATGTCTCTAATTTTTGCCTGGACCGCCATTTCAGGTTTTCAATCCACTGAGACGTTTTTTTTTTAGTTTAGGCTAAGTATTTCTTAACTACGTCAATATTTGTGGGGTAGGGAAATTCTTCTCCGTCCATGGTTGCAAGTCTCAAGGCACCACCTGAGAAAGCTTTCTTGACCACGTAGGGGCCGTCATAATTCGGAGTCCATTTGCCCCGAGAATCAGTGAGAAATGATTGTATCTTATTGAGCACAAGGTCTCCTTTTCTGAAGACGCGAGGTCGAACCTTTTTGTCAAACGCCATCTTCATTCTTTGTTGATACAACTGACCGTGGCATAGTGTCGTGATTCGCTTCTCTTCGATCAAATTGAGTTCGTCGTGTCGACTTTGACACCATTCAGCTTCTATAAGCTTAGCTTCCATCAATACCCGGATTGATGGGATCTCTACTTCTATGGGAAGCACTGCTTCCATGCCATATACTAGAGAGAAAGGGGTTGCCCCTGTTGAAGTGCAGACAGATGTGCGATAACCGTGAAGAGCAAAGGGTAGCATCTTGTGCCAATCTTTGTAGGTTACAACCATCTTGTGAATAATCTTCTTGATGTTCTTGTTAGCCGCTTCTACCGCTCCGTTCATCTTTGGTCGGTAGGGAGATGAGTTATGGTGTTCAATCTTGAACTCTACGCATAACTCTTTCATCATCTTATTGTTCAAGTTAGATCCATTATCAGTAATGATCTGGCTCGGAACACCATAACGGCAGATGATATTGTTTTTGATAAATCAGACCACCACTTGTCGGGTTACATAGCATATGACACTGCTTCGACCCACTTGGTGAACTAATCAATGGCTACCAGGATGAACCGATATCCGTTCAAAGCCTTAGGTTCAATCAAGCCAATCACGTCGATCCCCCATATGGAAAAAGTCCAAGGGGAAGAAATAACTTTGAGATGTGTTGGTGGTACATGGATTTTGTCTGAGTATATCTGACACTTGTGACACTTCCTCATGCACTTGTAGCAGTTAGATTCCATGGTCAACCAGTAGTACCCTGCTCTTAGAATTTTTCTCGCCATTGTATGTCCGCTGGCATGAGTTCCAAAGGATCCTTCGTGAATTTCTTTCATCAGCATGTCTGCTTCTGGTCTATCTACACATCGAAGCAAGACCATGTCAAAGTTCCTCTTATAGAGTGTATCGCCGCTCAGAAAGAAACTGCCTGCCAGCCTTCTGAGGGTTTTCCTGTCCTTCCTTAGTGCCCCAGGTGGGTACTCTTGTTTTTGAAGGAAGCATTTGATATCATGATACCAAGGTTTGTCATCTATGACTGCTTCAATCGTGAATATGTAAGCGGGCCGTTCAAGGCGCATTATGTCGATCTTAGGTAGGTTGTTCCAATGACCTACACTAATCATGGAAGAGAGAGTGCCTAATGCATCAGCCAGGTGATTCTCATCACGAGGGATGTGATGAAACTCGATTCTGTTGAAGAAAGGTAATAACCTTCTTGCGTAGTCCTTGTAAGGCATCAATCCTGATTGGTATGTGTTCCAATCTCCTTTAATCTGATTGATAACCAGGTCTGAGTCGCCATATACGTCCAAGTTTTTGATCCTCAAATCAATCGCTTCCTCGAGACCCATAATACAAGCTTTGTATTCGGCCTCGTTGTTTGTGCACTTGAACGTCGATCTGGTGGTGAAAGGAATGTGGGTACCCTGAGGGGTGATAATGATTGCCCCAATTCCGTTTCCGTAATGATTGACAGCTCCGTCAAAGATAAGCCCCCATTGGGAACCCGGTTTTGGCCTTTACTAGGTAGCGGTTCATCGCAATCTTTCATTTTTAAATACATGACATCTTCGTCTGGGAAGTCGAACCCGATTAATTCCTGGTCGTCAATCGGTTGATGAGCCAAATGATCGGCTAAAACACTTCCTTTAACGGCTTTCTGAGCGTGGTATTCGATGTCGTATTCTGACAGTAACATCTGCCAACGGGCAATCCTTCCCGTGAGAGCAGGTTTTTCAAAGACATACTTGATTGGATCCATCTCAGAAATCAACCAAGTAGTGTGACGAATCATGTACTGGCGCAGACGTTTGGCTTCCCAAGCCAAAGCGCAGCAAGTTTTCTAAAGCATAGTGTACCGAGTCTCGCAGTCGGTGAATTTCTTGCTCAAATAGTAGATGGCAAACTCTTTCCTTTTAGTTTCATCTTGTTGGCCAAGTACACATCCCATTGAGTCCTTTAGGACTGTGAGGTAGATAATCAGTGGTCTTCCTTCCACTGGAGGTGATAAAATCGGAGGGTTCAACAGGTATTTCTTAATACTGTCAAAGGCGGTTTGACAGTCCTCTGTCCAAATGCAGTCCTGATTCTTTTTGAGTAATTTGAAAATCGGCGCACATGTCGCGGTCATGAGGAATATGAATCTGGAGATGTAGTTCAAACGTCCCAGGAATCCTCTGACTTGTTTTTCATTTTTCGGAGAAGGCATTTCTTGAATGGCCTTGACCTTGTCAAGATCAACCTCGATTCCTTTCTGGCTGACGATGAACCCTAAGAGTTTCCCTGAACGGACACCGAAGGTGCATTTGTTGGGATTCAAGCAGAGTTTGTACTTTCTCAACCGCTCGAATAGCTTTGACATATGGGTCACATGCTCCTCTTCTGTCTTAGATTTGGCAATCATATCATCGACATATACCTCGATTTCTTTATGTATCATGTCATGAAAAAGAGTAGTTATGGCCTTTGATAGGTTGATCCGGCGTTCTTCAAACCGAACAGCATCACCTTGTAACAAAAGGTATCCCAGGGGGTAATGAACGAAGTTTTCTCCATGTCTTTTGGCGCTATTTTGATCTGGTTATAGCCCGAGAATCCATCCATGAAGGAGAAAATTTTGAACTTTGTTGTACTGTCAACCAGCATGTCAATGTGTGGTAAAGGAAAGTCGTCCTTTGGACTAGCCTTGTTTAGATCTCTGTAATCCACACACATTCTGACTTTTCCGTCCTTTTTTGGAACAGGTACGATGTTGGCTAACCATTGAGGATATTCTGATGTGGCGAGGAAACCCGCGTCAATCTGTTTCTGTACCTCCTCTTTGATTTTGATGGCCATGTCCGGGTGAGTCCGTCTCAACCTTTATTTTACTGACGGACATTTCGATCTCAACGGTAAATGATGTTCCACGATGCTGGTATCCAACCCTGGCATATCCTGACAGGACCAAGCGAATACATCGGGGAACTCTTTAAGAAGCTTTACCAAACCCTCTCTGGCATTTGGACTGAGCAGTGCCCCAATCCTGATTTCTTTTCTCTGTTTTTCCAAACCTAAGTTTACCGTTTCCAACGGCTCTTTATGAGGTTCAATGGACCTTTCCTCCTGTCTGAGTAATCGGGAGATCTCTTCTGGAATTTCGTCGTCATTTTCTTCTTCAGCCCCAAATACCGGGAACTCAAAGTTGGGAGAAGGCATTGGGTCGTATGTTTCAACGGGGTTTAAAACAAGCAATCTGCATGATGGTATGATTTGTGTTTAGAAGAGATAGAGAGAATGCAAGAGTGTGTGCAGTGTATTTCTTTGAAAAACTGCTTGTTTATTATTATTGATTTGTTTTTTTTTTAGGATTACCATTTTCTGAAAAAAGAGAAAAGAGAAAACAGCAATAAATGCGGGAATTACAGAACGACATTATTTTATTCATGAACAAGTCGATTCTTGAAATTACAGCCCTATAAAACAAAACTTTGTCGCTTTGGGTAAAGCGAAGAGGGAAATTTACAGAAAGTGAGCCCTATCAAAACATCCGTTTCACCTGGGCGAGGCGAAAGGTTAAAGACGGCAATTACTTTGACTTATGAACAATCTTAGGAACATCGACAGCAACCCATTAGCGGTGAACTCCTCGGTGAATCACAAAGTCTGGTACCTTCCTTGATTTATCTTCAGAAATGACGCTGATTTCTGGTGGAGCAGGATCATTGGAATCTGTCTCCTAGGCAGAATTGTCGTAGGAGGATTCCTCTGTTGCATTTTGTATAGCATTTGTGCTCTCAGGTATATCTCCCCATCCAGTTGGCTGGATGTCTTCGAGCCTGATACGAGAGCTTTCGGGAGTTGTGTACTTGACCATATAGTCGTATTTCCCACTTGGTTGTCCCAGGGTGTCCCACACTTCTTTGGAACTGGATGAGTCATCCTTCTCGATGACGTTGACCTATGGAAAAGCATAATTGATGAATTCAAGTCCTACAAATGTTGAAAATTCATCGTCGTATTGGACGTTTTCTGAATGACCTGATTGTTGATCCCATGACATGGTGGGGACGCAGGTATTCTTTTCAATGATGCTTAGCTGATTTTCATTGTTCGGCTAATTTTATTGCCCCAAGTCTCCTGGGTACGGTTGCCACATTGTCAGGCCATCCATCGGGCCATAATAGTTGTGGTCAAAATTGTCCTTCATCAGAGTGTCCTCCTCTAATGAGTTTGGTGGAGCACGACATCCTTCCGGATCACAATCTCCGTATATCATTTCGACATCTGACCTGGGTATAAATCTCGAACTCTGTGTAGGAAAGCAAAAGGGAGTCTGCGTTTCATCCTGAGACGTATAACCGTCCTTGTTAAGATAGGACTCCCATTCTTCCTCCATATTAGAGGAATCATCTTTATTGATGGTATGCACTTCTTGAGGCACTGGGTGAAGGAAACCTCCACTGTGGAAGAAGTCTTGAATGGGATGAAGACTTTCATTGTTGGTAGTAGTTGTCTGGGTACAGGTTGCAGAAAAACCAAGACCATTCTTTGTTTTATTGTCAGTAGGAATGACTAGCTGTCCCCATCCTGTTGTATTGGTACTCTCGACTGCTTTGATAGCATCTTTGTATGAGGAAATGAAAGTTCCCTCTTCGGATTGATTCTCCTTGCTCACCGATAGTGCTTGGAACTGAGTTCCAATAACCTCCTCGGGTTCTACACCAGTAGATGATGATAAGTTACTCACGAGCAAAGCTTGTTCTCCACAGACCGTGACGAGCTGCTTGTTCTGGACGAACTTTAACTTTTGGTGGAGGGTCGAGGTGACCGCCCCAACCTGATGTATCCAAGGTCTTCCTAATAAACAACTATACATTGCCCAGATGTCCATGACCTGGAAAGCGACTTGGAAAGTGTGATGACCAATAGTTATGGGAAGGTCGACTTCGCCGATAACCGTTTTTCTAGACCCGTCAAATGCTTTGACGACGACCTCACTGATTCTCATCGGGGGTCCTTTGAAGGATAATTGCATCAAAGTGGACTTCGGCATAACATTCAGGGCTAACCCTGTCTCTACCAGTACGTTGGCTAAAGCATCATCCTGGCAGTTGACCGTGATATTAAGCGCCATGTTATGACAGCGACCTTCTTCAGGTAATTCCTCATCACTAAATCCCAAGTTATTGCAGGAAGTGATGTTAGAGACAATGCTATCGAACTGTCTGATTATTACATCCTGTTCTATAAAGGCTTGCTCCAAGACTTTCTGTAGAGCCTCCCTGTGCGCTTCTGAATTGAGTAAAAGTGACAACACAAAGATCTTTGAAGGAATTTGTAACAGTTGATCAACAATGTTGTATTCACTCCTTTAGATGAGCTTCAGCATCTCATCGTTGTCTTTCAAAAGGTCGGGATTACTGGATTGACCGACTGGTGGATTGGGAACTTCTGTCTGAGGTTCCTTTTCTTTGTTAAATTCTCCAACTCCTCAGTTAAAGATTCGACCACTCCGTGTTACTTGACTGATGTCTGCAATATTCACGACGGAGGGTAATGGAATTTCCTTTCCATTCTCGACTGTTGTTGCACCGTATTTGTAAGGGATAGCCTTAGTTGATTCATACGGTAATAGTCCCGGTAGATAGATGACCATGGGAGCCTTCTGATTTTTCCGACCATCGTAAGCAATTTTGATCTGTTCCTGGTTGGGAACTCTCGATTTGTCAAGTAGAGGGATGATGGTACAAACATCCCTAGCCTTCTAATGATCAGAGATTACGACAACGTCCTTAATTTGATCAGCGAGGTAGTCCGGCGCCCAGTTGATTGGTCCGGAACCCGGATATGGGCGAATCTCTCTACGATCCACCTGACCCTGAAGAGCTGCTCGCACAAGGTAACATCCTTAGTTACTTTCTGAACAGACTCTACAACGTTCATAGTTGTGTGGTGGCACCTGGCCACGCCCGCTTTGATGTCGAGTAGGGTTCGCGTTAGTAATACTAATTTGCTGGGTGTCTTCATCCATATAGATTGGAAGCCACCAATGGTTCAACAAGTGCTGAAGGGTTTCCTGGACAAGGGCACAACCTTGATCGTTTTTGCAACCCGCCCTACAGCTCTGATAATCATGTGATACCAGGAACCCGAGCCGGACCTGTTTAGCATGTAACTCCACCAGGCTGGTATTCATCAAGCAAATATCGAAGATTTGAATCATGTTGATCTGATAGGGATTCCTATCATGGTAGTCCTGGATCCATCCAAGATCCATCTGACGCTGGAGGGCCTCTTGTACAAAAGAACATCCCTGTTTGTTTACCGAGCAAGTCAGACAGGAACTGTAATCGTGCCGAGGCAGATTATGATACTGGCTTTGCCTGGAGTGCATCGCCACCAAGTTGACATTCATTGCACGGAAGTCGTGGTCCTGAATGATGTTAGAATTCGTGTAAACCATGTTAACTTCACGAACTCGGTGCTCTTGGATCCATCCGAGATCCATCTGTTCCTGTAGAGCTTATTGCACCACATAACATCCTCGATTGCTTTTAGAGCAGATATCACACTGGTGATAGTTATGAGGTGGCACATGGCCATATCCACTTTGTCTGCAATGTATCTTGACCAGATTGGTCCTTAATAAGAGTACATCATGAATTTGATAGACGTTGTTAGTCTCTCCCTCTATCAAATTAACTGTAGCTTTCTCATGTTGAGGCAGCGGGTTTGTGAGAACATTCGGATTCGTATCTTTGAAAGTTAAGACCCCGCTCCTAACAAGCTTTTGCACGTGGATTTGAAATTGAGACAGTTCTCTAGGTTATGCCCTGGTCCTCCTTGATGGTAAGGGCAAGTCTGATCCACCTTAAACCAAAAAGGCAGATTTTTCGGTACTGTAAGAGGGGACTTTGTCTGGACATGCCCCTTAGCCAGTAGTAACGGAAATAGTTATGCGTACAATACGGGTATAGGATCAAATCCTGGTGGCCGCATTGTACGATTGTTGTTGTATTGAGGACGAGCCTGCTGAAGAGACTGTTGTGTCCTTTGCTGATTAGGTTGGCTCTGCGCAACCTGAGGTTGATACGTAGAAATAGGCGTAGGATTGATAGCAGGAGTCACAACCGCTACTGGCTGATAACGTCGCCTTTGATTTTCGAGAGATATTCCCAATATCTTGCTCTTTTTTCTTAGGGAGGGAACTACTGTATCGCTTTGTACTACTTGATGATCCAGTGTCTTTGATTAGATGTCCTTCTCGGACGGCTTCCTCAAGACGAACTCCCATACTGACCATCTCGGTAAAGTCACTGGGCGCACTGGCAACCATTCTGTCGTAATAAAATGAGCTTAAGGTCTTTAAGAAGATCTTTGTCATCTCTTTTTCCTCAAGAGGTGGACAAATTTGAGCGGCAATTTCACGCCATCTCTGAGCGTATTCCTTAAAGGTTTCCTTGTCCTTTTGTGACATTGATCTGAGTTGATCTCTGTCAGGTGCCATGTCCATATTGTATTTATATTGTTGGACAAAGGCCGTGCCAAGATCTCTGAAAGTGCTAATCGTAACACGGTTTAAATCCATGTACCATTTTAGGGCGGCACTGGTTAAACTATCCTGAAAGTAGTGAATCAGTAAATCTTGATTCTCTGTCTGAGCTGACATTCGTCGAGCGTACACCACCAAGTGACTCTGAGGGCAAGAGTTACCCTTGTACTTTTCAAAGTCGGGCACCTGGAATTTGTGCGGGACTTTCACATTAGGGACTAAACAGTGGTTCGCTGCGTCCTTTCCAAATAAATCCTAACCGCGAAGGGCCTGCAGTTCTTTCTGCATTCCCAAGAACTATTTCTGGAACTTATTCATTCTTTCGAACATGTTGTCGTTTCCACCAGAAGGTATCTGTGGAATCTGTCCTTCCGGGACAGTGTGTACCACGGGCGGTGGTATAGTCATTATGGCGAGACTCTCGGTGCCTCCCGAAGTTTATAACCTTCGGGAGTTGTTGTCATGCCTCTGGCATCTTCGCTTTCCCGAAGTTTGTAACCTTCAGGCCCAGCGGTTCCTGCTGCGTGTAGCGAGCGATTTTGGACGCGGTTCTTAAGCGCTGGTCGCTCTCTGCGGTTTGAGCTTTGACTACAGGTCGATTCATTTTTTATCCTATTGTGAGCTGAATAAGGAAGGGAAATAGATGTCTCCAATTAACCCTGCTTTGCATACTGAGTTTAAACAGCGGTCTGTTAGGTTACGGATGCTATCAATGTGGGGGGGCCTTTGTATTGGTTATTTGTATTTTCACCAATACGGTTTTCTTTCTTTTTATCTAGACGGAAGGTTTCTAGCGGGGAACAAGGATTAGGATGTTAAGACTGATGCTTTTGAATGACTGCTTTTAATTGATGGAGATATGGGATTTGGGTTTTTTGTTGATTGCGCTCGCTAAGATCTTTTCTTTCGATCTTATGCCTACGTATTCCCGTTTACCGAAGCAGGGAAATCAGAGCGTTCGTAGTTCCTCCTATTCTATGGGAGGAAATGGGTGTTTTTGGTGTCTTGTTTAAACCCTAAGACGTGAAGCGAAAGGTGATTTGTATCTTGTTCAAAGCCCAAGATGTGAAGCTGAAAAGTCTATTTGTGTCTTGTTCAAAGCCCAAGACGTGAAGCTGAAAGACCTCGACTTTAGAGAGAATTTGTCATCTCTAAAGAGGGGGAAGGAGAATTACTTTAACTGGGATACGCGGATCCGAGCAATGCCATAATTTCCGAAGAAAGGGTTTTAACCTGAAGGAGAAGACTTTAACTCAGTGTAGAGCAATTCCATCTTTCCTTAGGAATTTCTCATGCTAAAAGAGGGACAGTGGCATGGATATAGATGATCCAGAGGCTTGCCGCTTACAGCGATTAGATGAAAGGAAAGGAGTTGTTGATGTTTGTGTACTGTGAACGAGGCACAGCTTTGATGCTAAAAGGTTGATTGGATCAACTAGTGGTTTTCTTATACAAAGCCTAAGAGGAGGCTAATTTCCACTAGGAAAATCATTATACAAAGCCTAAGAGGAGGCTATTTTGTGTCTCGTACAAAGCCCGAGAGAGAGGCTAAAAGTTTTTGACCCGACGATAGAGTCTTTGTGTCTCGTACGAAGCCCGAGATAGAGGTTATTGTTTGTTTGACTCTACGAGGGAGTCTTTGTGTGTCTCGTACAAAGCCCGAGATAGAGGCTAAAAGTTTGACTCAACAAGAGAATCTTTTATACTCAACAAGAGAGTGTTTTTGTATCTCGTACGAAGCCCGAGATGGAGGCTAAAGGTTTGTTTCAGTTGAGTGACAGATCCAATATACTGATTTTAAAAGAGAAAATCAGTTCTTATATGAGCAACACTGTACTCAGGGATTTGATTTGAGGATCAGGGATCTTCTCTTTGAGGAAACGGGAAATCCAAAGGGTATTGAGATTGTCCGAGTCTGCGGGTTTCCTTCCTATTTAAGGAAGGGGGTCACTTGAGAATGTCTTTGAGACTCAAGGAAGTTAGACTGTCCAAGTCTAGAGTTTTTTTTTTGTACTATGCTATGAGAAACAGTAGTAGACTCTATGAAAGGACTGTTCTATGAGGATGACTAGGTTCTGTTCCTATACCTCTAGGAGGTCGTCGGGATAATTTGTACGAAGCCCAAGAGGAGGCTGGAAACTTTTAAGAAGCTGACGGGTCCTTGTACAAAGCCCAAGAGGAGGCTATCATTCCCGAAGGAAGAGATCATTATACGAAGCCTAAGAGGAGGCTGTGAATACTTCTAAGAAGCCGTAGTGTCCTTGAATAATGCCTAAGAGGAGGCCGATGCTTTTAAGAAGCCCGTGGGTCTATCATCTCCTTTCCATTAGGAGAGATAACTCTTTTAAAGATAAAAACCACTGGTAAACGTGCGAGGTTTACTATCCAACGACTTTTAGCTTTTGAAGAGGGTTCCTTAGTTAAGGTCCAAGATTATGACCGTAGTGGGTACCCAAACCCCGAGACATTCAAGGCAAGCTATCCACAAGGAATAGATCAAGTCAGGAAAGTTCGAGAATTTGGAAGAAACTCAAAGATGCCATTCACGGAGAATACATTCATCTTGGGGAGTAGAGCTTCTTGACGATTCCTAAGGAGGACAGCCGAAGAGAAGACTGTATCTGGTGCTCCTATTGGGGATCTAGGCGTCTATTTCTACGAATATATGAAACGGCGTCACCTAGTTCTAGACGTAGTTGCCGGGGAAACTCGAAATATCTATACTATTATTATACAGTAGATATGAGTTTATGAAAGGAGACTTACAGTGAGCAGCCCCACAATACAGTTTATAATATGAAAGCAGTAAATGAAAGCGATAACCACTTACTCGGTTGTAGTGCTTCCATGCTGTTTGGTTAGTTGTTCAACAAAGAAAGATTGAAAACAACAGTATATTCAAAATCAAAGGAGAAAGTGCTTTGAAAAAGAAAGATTTGGGGCTTACAGCTCAAGGAGAGGCCCAGGGTTTTATCAGTGAGCGCACTGTTGTTTTGTACAGAGGGACTTATACAAGTGACTGAGGCCCAAAATGTTTTCTGTACAAAGGGATGGGTCTTACACTCTCTCAAGAGGCCCAAAAAGGTTTAAAGAAAAGAGAGGGGCTTATAACACGAGGGTAGGCCCAAATGATTTTTCGTTTAAAAATGGCGATCGTGCCGAGGTTTTCTTTTAACGCAGAGGGATTTATACAATAAGTGAGGCCCAAATGATTTTGGTTAAAAGGGGGTTTGGGTCTTACACTCTAATAGAGGCCCAAAGTGTTTTGAATGGGTCTTATAGCTCAAGGAGAGGCCCAATAGTTTTTTTTATTTTTAAACGGGCGACGATCGCGCCGTTTACTTATACAGAGGGACTTATACAATGAGTGAGGCCCAAAAAGTTTTTGTACAAGGGGGGATGGGTCTTACACTCTCTCAAGGGGTCCAAAAAAGGTTTGAAAGTGATTTATGAGGGTTGAATTAATCCAAAACCCTAATTTGTTTTCAAAATGTATTTAATTGAATAAAAAATTCAATTAAAATGATCAAAAATTGTTTAACACATGGAAAACAAATTGTGATCTTGGATTAATGCTTCAAAAATTAAGTATTGACCTACAAAATAATTAGAAAGATTTAAAAGTTGCAAAATCAATGTAGAAAAAATATTTAAAATGTCAAAAACAATTAAAATATTAATTCTTTGCAAAAATATCAATTATATGAAATAAATAATATTTTTGGGATTTTTTGATAAAATAAAATATTTTAACATTTTTGTGAATTATTAAAAAAAAGAATCAACTCAAAATCATTAAAACTCAGAGAGAAATTAATTTTTGAATCAATTAAACAAAATCACAAAATTCAAATATTTGAATTATTCAAAAATGGCGCCAAGAACAAGCTGAAGAACACGCGCGTGTTCTTGGTTTCTCAGATTTGCATTTTCTATCCAATCTCCATGAGTACGTAATCATATCATGCAATCCACATATCATTATGCTCGCCTCAACCTCACGATCATTTCTATGTACTTTAATTTCATTTAAATTAAACATACAACAAGAAATCACGAAGAGACCTCAAGAACCCTAATTTCTGCATGAAGGCTAGGATTTTTGATACACGATTCAAACAATGCAATTAATTGAGGGAAAACATTCCATGCATGATTATGAACATATGGCCAAATTATTATGCGAGGAAATATGCATAGATTGAGAGATGACCAAGTATGTGATTACCTCCAAGTCGTGACAGCAAGTTCAAAGTGATTTTTGATTTGGAGGTGTTACAGATGAGTGGTGATGATCTGAACAGCTTCCCTACACCCTATGGATTGTGTTTGGATGGTTGGACTTGATTGAAATTGGCTGGATCATTTTGTGGCACCTCAGCTGCACTTTGGTTAAAACCTTGAGCAACCAGCTGGTGATTTTGTGAAATCTGTGTTCCAGATGTTATGTGAGTGTTTGGATCACTTCTATATGATGTATGTGAGGTGTGTGAGTGATTGGTTTGATTGGAATTGCTCTCAAACTCAAAACCCGATAGTGACTTGCCTTAGAAGGCAAAATTGGAGTGAAAGAAGAGATTTTGAGGAAAGCATCTGTTAGATGGCTTTGGTGTACTCAAACTGACCATAATTGAGCTCTATTTATAGTAAAGCAAGTTTGTTTTGCAAGGAATAGTGCATGGCAGCTGGTAAGTAGGTTTGGCCAATGTTGGCAAATGAAAATCCAAGTCTCCTCTAGCCATTGACTAGAGGTTAGGGCACAGAGCTTTGGTTCCCTTGGTCTTGGATAAGTCTTGACTGATTTTAGATGAGAATGGCTCAGTCCATGCCACCTTGATGGTTCCATTGAATGCCTCATTCCAAATTTGAAGTCTTGTCCCTATTTTGGCCACTCTAGGTTCAACATGCTATTTCTTGTTCCATGGACTTTGGAGGCATGGCTCAGTGATTGTCCCCTTTAGATTCAATCCTCTGAGGTGTCCAAGTAGATAGGAGCAATTGAATTTGGCTGATTTTGGCAAATCGACCAAAGTTACAAATTCTGCCTTGCCTTGACAGATTTCAGCAAGGCAACTTGGCAATGTTGTATCTCATGGTGTAGGTTGAATTTGGCAATGTTCTTGGCCATTTTGGAAAGCTCTTACATGATACAACAACTGTTTGAACAAGTTTGGTTTTGATCTCTTTTGATTCCAAGTGAAAAATCCCCCTACATTTGGCAAAAAGTGAGGCAGAATCTGACTTAGTGAAAATTTCACCAAGTGTTGGAAAAAGTGACATTTTCACTTTTCAGCTACTTTGATCACTCCATAACTCAAAATCCTTAATGAATTGGAATGACTTGTAGTTGAAGTTTTTGTAGGTGATAATGAGGGCTACAAATCCATCTTTGGATGAGAAAAAATGGCCTTGTGTTTTAGGAGTTATGGTCCTCCAAAGCTGGTACCTTTGCCACTTTATTTTTAACTTAGAAAAATTTCTAAGTTTTATGGTTACCCCTTTTACAAGTTATCTCACTTTTCTTGATTTTTCTTGATGAATGATGATTCAAATCATACATTAACATCATTTTAGGGTTAAAAATCCATTTTGGTGAAAAATCTCAAAAAGTCAAAGTTGACTTTTGTGCACAGTTGACTTTTTATCAAATGAATTCCAAACTGTGCAATTCTTCAGGAAATCATGTCCTTGGCCTAAATCAAACTTGATGGACATGTTCCATGGGTGTCATAGGGTATATTCAATCATGTATTAGGGTTTGGGAGCATGTCTTGGTCAAAAGTCAAAGTTACAGTTGACTTTTCTCTTAAAACCCTAATTGTGGTGCAGATGAAATTGAGACTTGTTGCTCAAGCTTCTTGGATCAATCCATTGTTCCAAATGGATCAATATGGTATATTAGAGACCCTCAAATCATGTCTTGAGGTCTTGGCTCATGGTTTGTCCCAAAAGTCAACTTAGGGGTGAATTAGGTCAAGAAACCCTAATTCCTGATTTTTTATGAATGCATCCCCTAAGGAAAAATTGACTTGATGCATGGGTTCATGAGGTTCAATGAAGTATATTAGGTCATGTTTTGGATCATTGCCTTGTGCCCAGATGAAAATTTCCATCTGGAGGCCCTGGTCGACCAAAACCCTAATTTGGTGACACTGTCGATCTTGAGACTTGATCCACCTAGAAGGGAGCAGCCTTGTGCTTAATCCTTGAAGTGGGAATCCTTTTTGATCCATTGTGGATATTTAAGAGATTAGACAAGTTGAAGATCAAGTCATTTCTTGATTGATCCTTTGTCTAAGCACTCAGAGAGGGCTTGAAACCCTAATTTTGATTGTATTGGATGCTCACCCATCTTTGGGGAGACTGATGAAGCATGATGGTTCATCCATATTGTGATGATGATTTTCACAATGATGGGAAATCTAAGTGGTCAAAATTTGGGGTATTACAGATGCCCCTATTTAATCTTCTTGGACCCGAAGGTGTGAATGACGAAGGGATTCGGGCATTCGGGGTGCAAGAGGATTAAATATCGGAATACCCGAAATTTTGATGGCGGTTATGAATGGTAGCTTACGCATTCATCTTCTTTAGCTAAGCAATGATGCTTAGAAAAGGTAAACTTCCCCTCGATCCTGGTCTCCTACCAAGAACTGGTCTCAGTCTCTTTTGAAATAAACTTCCCCTCGATCCTGGTTTCCTACCAAGGAACTGGTCTCAGTTGTGGAAACAAACTTCCCCTCGATCCTGGTTTCCTACCAAGGAACAGGTCTTAGTTTCTGATTTAAACTTCCCCTCGATCCTGGTTTCCTACCGAGGAACTGGTCTTAGTTTCTGATTTAAACTTCCCCTCGATCCTGGTTTCCTACCGAGGAACTGGTCTTAGTTTCTTTTGTCAATAAACTTTACTGACAAAGGACGCTATTCGTAGCGGCATTCCTTCAAACTTCTCGCCGAATTTTCCTGGGGAGATGCCATTTGAGTGGAAAAAGTTTTGATGTCAGACTTGCTGGGGAACCCATTCGTCTGAGTTGTAGAGGTACACAAACTTCTCTGTTTTGGAGACGCCATTTGTCGATTCTACTGGGGAAAGCGAGTCTCTTGAGAGACTGTTTTCGTTTTGGGTTACATCATACTTTTCTCAGGATCTTCCCGGAGAAATGCCATATGATGGGATCCAATTTTGAGGTGCCAATGACCTTCTCATCAGTGGTTTTTCGGAGCAAAACTGGCGTGCTGCCGAATCTCTGATCACGAGGCTTTCTCTGTGGATTTTCTTTAATCTGGGAAAGCAAGGATATCATCTTCAATGGAGAAGAGTGATGCTTATTGAAAGTTTTCTCTGGCTTTTCAGAGGTTCAAGTTATCAAAGTGGTCAAGGACCAACTTCTTTCCAGAATTAAATTGGAAGCGAGGTTGTTCAGACACAGTATTTCCTGACGAGGCAAGAATTGACAACTCGATTGAGAGGACTTCTACCACTAGGGGACAGGACTGACTAGAGTGATAGTGATGCAATATGAAATGTGAATGCAAATAAAAAATGCATGATGTATGTATGTATGTGCTGACAAAACAGACGCAACATACAGACTAAGAGATGAACACAATTGGATACTCGGCCATCGCGGGGCGAAGAAGTACCGTTGATTCAAAATAGCAATTCCACCTTGCTTAGGAGAGATAGTCCCGTTGGGAGCTATGTTGATCGGGCTTAGGAGATGAGAACTCGGCCGAGGATGTCAGACGAAACAAGGTCTCTGACACAGTTGATCCCTTCATTCAGGCGAACTGGTTTAGAAGGAGTACTTTGATTCTGCATTTTGAAGTTCGCTTACTTCGGGAAAAGCGATCGATGTTCTTCTGATGTTCAACAGTCAAAAGAAATGCCATCTTTAATTTAAAAGCAGAAAAAGTTTAACAAGTAAATTTATTTTTGTTTTATTTCAAGAATCGCTAATTAAGTTTAAACAACGTCGTTCTGTAAAGCTAAAACAAGTAAAGAATTACAAACAAAAGCACAAGGGCTCAAATTTTATTGATAAGATGGAGATCAGCCAAACGCGTGATTCCAAAGAGTATGTACAAAGTTAGAAAATGGTAATTTACAGGGAAAAGGGCTACGTTGAAACATAACGACCACTATCCTTCTACCAACTTTGAATTCGGGGCATCCTGAGCTTCCGTCGAAGATGACCTTTGACTGGAGATTTCCTCTGATAGATGATGTTGTAACTGCTGCTGAGGGACTTGCCTCTGTTGAACATAGTTACTTGCCATTATCCCTAATTTTTTCCTGGATTGTACTATGAGATTTCCAATCCATCGGGATGATTTTTTTCATGTCTCTAACTTTTGCCTGGACCGCCCTTTCGGGTTTTCAATCCACCAAGACGTTTTTTTTAGGCGAAGTATTTCTTGACTACATCAACATTCGTGGGGTAAGCAAATTCCTCTCCGTCCATGGTTACAAGTCTCAAGGCGCCGCCTGAGAAAGCTTTCGTGACCACATAGGGGCCATCATAATTTGGGGTCCATTTGCCCCGAGAGTCAGTGAGAAATGATTGTATCTTCTTGATCACGAGGTCTCCTTTTCTGAAAATACGAGGTCGGACCTTTTTGTCGAATGCCCTTTTCATTCTCTGTTGATATAAATGACCGTGGCATAGTGCCGTGATTCTTTTTTCTTCGATCAGGTTCAGTTCGTCGTGTCGACTTTGACACCATTCAGCTTCGGTGAGCTGAGCTTCCATCAATACCCGAATTGATGGGATCTCTACTTCTATGGGGAGCACTGCTTCCATGCCATATACTAGAGAGAAAGGGGTTGCCCCTGTTGAAGTGCGGATAGATGTTCGATAACCGTGAAGAGCAAAGGGTACCATTTCGTGCCAATCTTTATAGGTTACAACCATCTTTTGAACGATCTTCTTGATGTTCTTGTTAACCGCCTCTACCGCTCCGTTCATCTTGGGTCGGTAGGGAGATGAGTTATGGTGTTCGATCTTAAACTCTGCGCACAACTCTTTCATCATCTTATTGTTCAAGTTAGATCCATTATCAGTAATGATATCGCTTGGAACACCATAACGGCAGATGATATTGTTTTTGATAAATCGGACCACCACTTGTCGGGTTACATTGGCGAATGACGCTGCTTCGACCCACTTGGTGAAATAATCAATGGCTACCAGGATGAACCGATGTCTGTTTGAAGCCTTGGGCTCAATCATACCAATCATGTCGATTCCCCATATGGAAAAAGGCCACGGGGAAGAAAGAACTTTGAGATGTGATGGCGGTACATGAATTTTGTCGGAGTATATCTGACACTTGTGACACCTCCTCATGTACTTGTAGCAGTCGGATTCCATGGTCAACCAATAATACCCGGCCCTGAGAATTTTTCTCGCCATTGTGTGTCAGTTGGCATGAGTGCCAAAGGATCCTTCATGAATTTCTTTCATGAGCATGTCTGCTTCTGGTCTGTCGATACATCGGAGCAAGACCATGTCAAAATTTCTCTTATAAAGAGTGTCACCGCTCAGGAAGAAGTTTCCAGCCAATCTTCTGAGGGTTTTCCTGTCTTTTCTAAGTTCCCCAGATGGGTACTCTTGTTTCTGAAGGAAGCATTTGATATCGTGATACCAAGGTCTGTCGTCTATGACTGCTTCAATCGCGAAGATGTAAGCGGGCCGTTCAAGGCGCATGATGTCGATCTTAGGTATGTCATTCCATCGACCTACACTAATCATGGAAGAGAGAGTGGCTAATGCATCAGCCATGTGACTCTCATCACGAGGGATGTGATGAAAGTCGACTTTGTTGAAGAAGGGTAACAACCTCCTTGCATAGTCTTTGTAAGGAATCAATCCTGATTGGTATGTGTTCCAATCTCCTTTTATCTGATTGATAACCAGGGCTGAATCGCCGTATACGTCCAAGTTTTTGATCCTTAAATCAATCGTTTCTTCGAGACCCATGATACATGCTTCGTATTCGGCCTCGTTCTTCGTACATTTGAACGTAAGTCTAGCAGTGAAAGGAATGTGGGTACCCTGAGGGGTAACAATGATTGCCCCAATTCCGTTTCCATAATGATTGACTACTCCGTCAAAGATAAGTCCCCACTGGGAACCTGGTTCTGGCCCTTCACTGGGTAGCGGTTCCTCGCAATCTTTCATCTTTAGATACATGACATCTTCGTCTGGGAAGTCAAACCCGATTGATTCTTGATCGTCAATCGGTTGATGAGCCAAATGATCAGCTAAAATACTTCCTTTAACGGCTTTCTGAGCGTGGTACTCTATGTCATATTCTGATAACAGCATCTGCCAACGGGCAATCCTTCCCGTGAGAGCAGGTTTTTCGAAAACGTACTTGATTGGATCCATTTCAGAGATTAACCAAGTAGTATGACGAATCATGTACTGGCGAAGACGTTTGGCTGCCCAAGCCAAAGCGCAACAAGTTTTTTCAAGCATCGTGTACCGAGTTTCACAATTGGTGAACTTCTTGCTCAGATAGTAAATGGCAGACTCTTTCCTCTTAGTTTCGTCTTGTTGGCCAAGTACACATCCCATTGAGCCCTCTAGGACTGTGAGGTAAATGATCAGTGGTCTTCCTTCCACTAGAGGTGATAGGATCGGAGGATTCAACAGATATTCCTTGATACTGTCGAAGGCGGTTTGGCAATCTTCTGACCAAACGCAATCCTGGTTCTTTTTGAGTAATTTGAAAATCGGCGCACATGTCGCGGTCATAAGGAATATGAATCTGGAGATGTAGTTCAAACGTCCCAGGAATCCTCTGACTTGTTTTTCAGTTTTCGGAGAAGGCATTTCTTGAATGGCCTTAACCTTGTCAGGATCAACTTCAATTCCTTTCTGGCTGACGATGAACCCTAGTAATTTCCCCGAACGGACACCGAAGGTGCACTTGTTAGGATTCAAGCAGAGCTTGAATTTTCTTAGACGTTCGAACAATTTTGACAGATGTTCAACGTGCTCATCCTCTGTTCTTGATTTTGCAATCAAATCATCGACATATACCTCGATTTCTTTGTGTATCATGTCATGAAACAGAGTAGTCATGGCCCTTTGATAGGTTGCCCCGGCATTCTTCAAACCGAACGGCATTACCTTGTAACAAAAGGTACCCCATGGGGTAATGAACGAAGTTTTCTCCATGTCTTTCGGCGCCATTTTGATCTGATTATAGCCCGAGAATCCATCCATGAAGGATAATACTTTGAACTTTGCTGTGCTGTCAACCAGCATGTCAATGTGTGGTAAAGGAAAGTCGTCCTTCGGACTTGCCTTGTTTAGATCTCTGTAATCAACACACATTCTGACCTTTCCATCCTTTTTGGGAACGGGTACGATGTTGGCTAACCATTGAGGATATTCAGATGTAGCGAGGAAACCCGTGTCGATCTGTTTCTGTACCTCCTCTTTGATTTTGATGGCCATGTCCGGGTAAGTCCATCTCAACCTTTGCTTTACTGGCGGACATTCCGATCTTAGCAGTAAGTGATGTTCCACGATGTTGGTATCCAACCCTGGCATATCCTGATAGGACCAAGCGAATACATCGGGGAATTTTTTGAGAAGCTTTATCAAACTTTCTTTGATAGCTGGACTAAGCAGTGCTCCGATCCTGATTTCTTTTCTCTCTTTTTCTGAACCCAAGTTTACCATTTCCAACGGCTCTTTGTGAGGTTCAATGGACCTTTTCTCTTGTCCGAGTAGTCGGGAGATCTCTTCTGGAATTTCGTCGTGATTTTCTTCTTCAGCCTCGAATACCGGGAACTCAAAGTTGGGAGAAGGCATCGGATCGTATGTTTCAACGGGGTATAAAACAAGCAATCTGCATGACGTGATGATTCGTGTTTAGAAGAGATAGAGAAAATGCAAGTGTGTGCAGTGTATTTATTTTACTGCTTGTTTTTATTTTTGAATTGTTTTTTAGGATTACCATTTTCTGAAAAAAGCGAAAAGAGAAAACAGCAATAAATGCGGAAATTACAGAACGACGTTATTTTATTAATGAACAAGTCGAATCTTGAAACTACAGCCCTATAAAACAAAACTCACTCGCTCTGGGCAAAGCGAAGAGGGAAATTTACAAAAAGCGAGCCCTATCAAAACATCCGTTTCACCTGGGCAGGGTGAAAGGTTAAAGATGGCAATTACTTTGACCGACGAACGACCTTCGGAACCTCGACAGCAACCCATTGGCGGCGAACTCCTTGGTGAATCACAAAGTCTGGCACCTTCCTTGATTTGTCTTCAGAAATGACGCTGATTTCTGGTGGAGTAGGATCATTGGAATCTGTCTCCCAAGCAGAGTTGTCGTAGGAGGATTCCCCTGTTGCATTTTGCATAGCATTTGTGCTCTCAGCTGTATCTCCCCATCCAGTTGACTGGATATCTTCGAGCCTGATACGAGAGCTTTCGGGAGCAGTGTACTTGACCCTAAAGTCGTATTTTCCACTTGGTTGTCCCAAAGTGTCCCAAACTTCTTTGGAACTGGAGAAGTCGTCCCTCTCGATGACGTTGACCTCAGGAAAAGCATAGTTGATGAATTCTAGTCCTGCAAACGTTGCGAATTCATCTTCATGTTGAGTAGTTTCCGAATGACCTGAGTGTTGATCCCATGACATGGCGGGGACACAGGTATTCTGTTCAATGGCGCTCAGCTGAGTTTCATTACTCGACTGACTTTCTTGCCCCAAGTTTCCTGGGTAAGGCTGCCACATTGGCAGACCATCCATCGGGCCATAGTAATTGTGATCAAAGTTTTCTTTCATCAGAGTGTCTTCCTCTAATGAATTTGGCGGAGCACGGCATCCTTCCGGATCACAATCTCCGTAGATCATTTTGACATCTGATCTTGGTATAAATCTCGGACTTTCTGTAGGAAAGAAAAAAGGCATAGGCACCTCTTCCTGAGACATATAGCCGTCCTTGTTAAGGTAGGACTTCCATTCTTCATCTGTGTCAGAGGGATCTTCCTCATTGATATCATGAACTGTCTGAGACACTGGGTGAAGAAAACCTCCACTGTGGAAGAAGTTTTGAAGGGGATGAAGACTTTCATCGTTGGCGGCTGTCTGAGTACAGGTCGCAGAAAAACCAAGACCCTTCCTTATTTTATTGTCAGTGGGAATGACAAGCTGTCCCCATCCTTTTGTATCGGTACTCTCGACCGCTTTGATAGCATCTTTGTATGAAGAAATTGAAGTTCCTTCTTCAGATTGATCGTTCTTGCCCACCGATAGTGCTTGGAACTGAGTTCCAATAACCTCCTCGGGTTCTACACAAGCAGATGATGATAGGTTACTCACAAGCAAGGCTTGTTCCCCACAAACCGTGACAAGTTGATCATTCTTGATGAACTTTAGCTTTTGGTGGAGGGTTGAAGTAACCGCTCCAGCCTGATGTATCCAAGGTCTTCCTAATAAACAACTGTATGTTACCCGGATGTCCATGACCTGGAAAGTGATTTGGAAAGTGTGAGGACCAATAGTTATGGGAAGATCAACTTCGCCGATAACTGTTTTTCTGGATCCGTCGAATGCTTTGACGACGACCTCGCTGACTCTTATCAGAGGGCCCTTAAATGATAATTGCGTCAAAGTGGACTTCGGCATAACATTCAGGGCTGACCCTGTGTCTACCAGTACATTGGCTAAAGCATCGCCCTGGCAGTTAACTGTAATGTTGAGCGCCATGTTATGACGACGACCCTCTTCAGGTAATTCCTCATCACTAAATCCCAAATTATTGCAGGAAGTGATGTTACAGACAATGCTATCGAATTGTCTGATTGTTACATCCTGTTCCACAAAGGCTTGCTCCAAGACTTTCTGTAGAGCCTCTCTGTGTGCTTCTGAACTGAGTAACAGTGATAATACTGAGATCTTTGAAGGAATCTGTAACAGTTGATCAACAATGTTATATTCACTCCTTTGGATGAGCTTTAGCATCTCATCTTTGTCTTTTGAAAAGTCGGGATTACCAGATTGACTGACTGGTGGATCAGGAATTTCTGCCTGAAGTTCCTTTTCTTTGTTGGATTCTCCAACCCCTCGGTTGAAGATTCGACCGCTCCGTGTTACACGACTGATGTCTGCAATATTCACAACGGAGGGTAATGGAATTTCCTTTCCATTCTCGACTATTGTTGCACCATATTTGTAAGGGATTGCCTTAGCTGATTCATACGGTAGTGGCCCCGGTAGATAGATGACTATGGGAACCTTCTGATTTTTCTGACCATCATAAGTAACCTTGATCCGTTCCCGGTTGGGAACTCTAGATTCGTCAAGTAGAGGGATGATGGCAAAAGCATCCCTGGTCCTGTGATGACTAGAGATTGTGACAACATCCTCAACTTGATCGGCAAGGTAGTTCGGCGTCCAGTTGATGGGTCCAGAACCTGGATATGGACGAATTTCTCCATGATCGACCTGACCCTGAAGAGCTGGTCTCACAAGGTAACACCCTTGGTTACTTTCCGAACAGACGCTACAACTGTCATAGTTGTGTGGTGGCACCTGGCCACGCCCACTTTGAATACAATGTAACCTCACTAGGTTACCTTTCATTGATTGGACATCCTGACTTTGACGACGAGTAGGATTCCTGTTATTGATACTAATCTGCTGAGTATCTTCGTCCATATAGATTGGCATCCACCAGTGATTTAACAAGTGCTGAAGTGCCTCCTGGACAAGGGTACAACCTCGATCGTTTTCGCAACCCGCTTTACAATTTTGATAGTCATGTGATATTAAGAATCCAAGTCGGACCTGCTCAGCATGTAACTTTACCAGGTTGGTATCCATTACGCGGATGTCGAAGATCTGAACCATGTTGATTTGATAGGAGTTCCTATCATGGTAGTCTTGGATCCATCAAAGATCCATCTGACGCTGGAGGGCCTCTTGCATGAAAGAGCATCCCTGTTTGTTTACCGAGCAAATCAGACAGGAACTGTAATCATGCCGCGACAGATTATGATACTGGCTTTGCCTTGAGTGCATCGCCACCAAGTTGACATTCATCGCACGGATGTCGTGGTTTTGAATGACGTTGGAATTCGTGTAAACCATGTTAACTCCACGAACTCGGTGCTCTTGGATCCATCCAAGATCCATCTGTTCCTGTAGAGCTGATTGCACTACAGAACATCCTTGATTGTTTTTAGAGCAGACATCACACTGGTGATAATTATGAGGTGGCACATGGCCATATCCACTCTGTCTACAATGCATCTTGACCAGATTGGTCCCCAATAAGAGTATATCGTGAATTTGATAGACATTGTTAGTCTCTTTCTCAATCAGATTGACTGCAGCTTTCTCGTGTTGAGGCAGCGGGTTCGTAAGAACATTAGGATTCGTATCTTTGAAAGATAAGAGCCCGCTCCTAACAAGCTTTTGCACGTCGGATTTGAAATTGAGACAAGTCTCAATGTTATGCCCTGAACCTCCTTGATGATAAGGGCATGTCTGATCCGCTTTGAACCAAAAAGGCGGATTTTCCGGAACTGAAAGGGGAGACTTAGTCTGAATGTGCCCCTTAGCCAGTAGTAATGGAAACAACTCTGCGTACGTTACGGGTATAGGATCAAATCCTGGTGGCCGTATTGTACGGTTGTTGTTATATGGAGGACGAGCCTGCTGAAGAGGTTGTTGTGTCCTTTGTTGGTCAGGTTGGCTCTGCGCAACCTGAGGTTGATACATAGGAACAGGCGCGGGCCCGATAGCAGGAGTTACAGCTGCTACTGGCTGATAACGTCGCCTTTGCTTTCCGAGAGAGATATTCCTAATATCTTGCTCTTTTTTCTTAGGGAGAGCACTACCGTATTTTTTAGTACCGCTCGTCGATCCAGTGTCTTTTACCAAACGTCCTTCTCGGACGGCTTCCTCAAGACGTACGCCCATGCCGACCATTTCGGTGAAATCACTGGGCGCACTGGCAACCATTCGGTCATAGTAAAATGAGCTTAAGGTCTTTAAGAAGATTTTTGTCATCTCTTTTTCCTCAAGAGGTGGACAAATTTGAGCGGTAATTTCACGCCACCTTTGAGCATACTCCTTAAAGGTTTCCTTTTCCTTTTGCGACATCGATCCTAGTTGATCTCTGTCGGGTGCCATGTCCAAATTGTATTTGTATTGTTGGACGAAGGCAGTACCAAGATCTCTGAATGTACTGATCGTAGTACGGTTTAAGCCCATGTACCATTTGAGTGCGGCACCGGTTAAACTATCCTGGAAGTAGTGAATCAGTAGGTCCTGATTCTCCGTCTGAGCTGACATCCGCCGAGCGTACATCACCAGATGGCTCTGAGGGCAAGAGTTACCCTTGTATTTTTCAAAGTCGGGCACTTGGAACTTGTGCGGGACTTTCACATTTGGGACCAAGCAGAGGTTTGCGGTGTCCTTTCCAAATAGATCCTGACCGCGAATGGCTTGTAACTCTTTCTGCATTTCCAAGAACTGCTCCTGGAATTCATCCATTCTGTCAAACATAGTTTCCTTCTTACCAGAAGGTGTCTGTGGAATCTGTCCTTCCAGGACAGTGTGCACCACAGGGGGTGGTATCGTGACTACGGCAATAAGTCTTGGTGCCTCCCGAAGTTTGTAACCTTCAGGAGTCTTCAGTATGCCCCTAGCATCTTCGCTTTCCCGAAGTTTGTAACCTTCAGGCCCAGCGGCTTCTGTTGCGATTCCTTGATCTTCAGTGATCGGCGGAACATATCCTTCCGGGATATAGTTAACAGGCATGCCCCAAGGACGATCTTTCGGCATCTGATACCTAGGATCATACTTTTCTATGATGGGCGTTGAGGTGATCTCTGAGATCACAGTTCTTTGTAGCTGAGCTTCTGCCATGGCTTGCATGTCGTTACGAAGCTTTCTCATATCCTCTCTCAGAGCGTCGAGTTCTTCTCTCAACTCTCTATTCTCTTCCTCAAGATCATCCATCCTTTTCTGACGATTGGCCCGAGTATTATACGAATGAGACAGTTTGACTCTAGAATCGAGACATAAACGTGAGATTCGTAGGGAAGAAGAATACGCGATGTGAGAATGATGAATGCAATGATTATATTAATTGTTGTTTTTTGGTTTAATCAAAATAAACATCGACAATTAGATTGCAAATATCAAACACTGGGGAAACCCCTTTTTATTGAATTCCAACGGATTACAGAAATGGAAATACAGTAGATTACAAAGTGCAGAAACAGAAACCTAAACTAATGGGTCCCGAGTCCTCTCTGAGGAGAAACCGGGTGCTGATTCTGGTATCTTCCTTTTCTTTGACCGGGGCGCTTGGGCCGTTGTCGGGTTGTCATTACTTTGCCAAGTGAAAGGAGTGAGCAAATTCCTTTGGTCATCTTGATTCTCTACAGCATGCTGCTCCAAAATTTCAATCAGAGCATCTTTCTCTTTTAGTAGTTGCTGTATTTGGATACACTCTACGTCGAGGGTGCGGTACTTGTTCTTCCAAGATCTTCTTTCCTTTTGAACTTTGTTGAGAGTAACCTGAAGCTTTTCAGTTTCCGTCATGAAGTACATGAAATTTTCCCTTGGTGGTAGAATTCTGTAACGAGGATAAGGCATTTTTAGCTTGAGAGCTCTGGTTTGTACCCAATGGAGATAAGGCTCCATCGAGACACAGTCCAGTTTTCCTAGAGACTCTCGTCCTTTCTTATGAACCTGTTTCCAAGCTTGCACTATTTCCATCTTTAGTGCTCTGTCACTTTCTCCTTCTTTGAAGAAAAGACCTTCCAGATGAACACCCAGTGGGATGTGTCTCATCGGGTATCCCAATTGACGAAGAACTAATATCGGATGATAGTTGATTCCTCCTTTAGTTCCTATGAGGGGTACGCTGGGGAAGTTTCCAAAACGATCAATGATTCTGATTCCCTCATAAATCCTATTACACCAATCTATATCAGAGTTGGTAAGAGACATGATCTTCTGCGACCAACGTAAGACACTCTTGCAATCCCAAAAAGCAGCAGACTTGGGCAAGTGAGAGATAAACCATTTGTAGAGCAGAGGTACACAGCATGTGATCTCCCCTCCGCTGTACAAATTTCCCAAGTGTACAGAATGATACGCATCTGCGAGCAAAGTCGGCACAGGGTTTCGAATGAGAAAAACCTTAATAGCGTTGATATCGACGAAGTTATTGATGTTGGGAAACAAAAATAACCCGTAGGTGAGCAAGACAAAGATGCTTTCAAAAGCAGTCCTGTTCCCTATACTAGCGAATTATAGAGCCTTTTTTGTCAAGAACTGGGCTGGCAAACCTTGGATGCCACCCTTAGTGGTCATGTGAGTCCTGACCTCAGACTCGTCCAAATGAATTGCTCTTGCAATGATCTGATTCTTTGGAATTTATTCCAGTCCAGAAAATGGAGCTCGATCTGTAATGTGTAGATCAATCAGATGAGAATACTCCTCCAGCGTTGGTGATAGCTGGTAATCCAGGAATGTGAAACAGTTATAAACCGGATCGTAGAACTGAATGAGCGCGTCCATGATCCCCTCAATCACATGGACTTTTAACAGTGGTAGCAAACCACCGTGCTTGGCTCTAAAAGCCTCTGGGCTAACGATCATCCTTGCTAACCTTCTCAAATCCCCTAGTTTTGGAACCTTGAAGGTATACTGGCGAGTTCTCCTTCTACCGAAATCCATTAGCGTAATCTTTTTCTCTGATATTTGCAATCACAGTCTTAGTTTAATTTGAAAAACAGAGAGACTAGAAGAGAAAGTTTTTTTTTTTGAGTTTTAATGTTTTATTAAATGGATGCATGAATGCAGCACACAAAAACATAGAAAAAACATGAGGTCAGAGGGTCGTTGCCATGAAGTCAAGGCTCTACCCATCCCCAAAGGTTTATACTAGGGTGATTTTTGTACCTGTACTCATTATCATCAGCTCCTCCCAGGAAGGCAGACAACAAGCGGATCGCCAGCGAGTTGTGTGCAATCTTAGAGTAAGTGCTATTCACCGAGAATAGATCACCAGCCTCAAATGAGGGTAGTATCGCGTAACAACTATTTCCGATAGTTTCCGCACTACGAAAGGGTTTGGCTCTTCAGCTTCTCAGACTTATCAACCGGCCCATTGGCTAGAAGAGTGAATGGGTTGCGTTGGTCAGCCTCCACTGAGGTTGATGGTCGACCCCGTCGCCATCACTTATCTTAAGTGTATACTCATTCTTTCCACATACGGCATCACCCGCATTCCCATTAGCAGAAAAATAAACATGTATAGCAATTAGGAAAAGCAGTATATATATATGTTCTAATCATCCTAGACTTATAAAGCTAAGGATCCTAAGTTCCTGACAGAAATGGCTCCCCGGCTGAGTTACCACTCTGTAGTTTTTCACACAAGAGGTGAAAAGGAAGACCGTGTCTAGATCTAACTTTGAAATGCCCCACGGTGGGCGCCATTTTTCTGTAGCGAGCGATTTTGGACGCGGTTCTTAAGCGCTGGTCGCTCTCTGCGGTTTGAGCTTTGACTACAGGTCGATTCATTTTTTATCCTATTGTGAGCTGAATAAGGAAGGGAAATAGATGTCTCCAATTAACCCTGCTTTGCATACTGAGTTTAAACAGCGGTCTGTTAGGTTACGGATGCTATCAATGTGGGGGGGCCTTTGTACTGGTTATTTGTATTTTCACCAATACGGTTTTCTTTCTTTTTATCTAGATGGAAGGTTTCTGGCGGGGAACAAGGATTAGGATGTTAGGACTGATGCTTTTGAATTACTGCTTTTAATTGATGGAGATATGGGATTTGGGTTTTTTGTTGATTGCGCTCGCTAAGATCTTTTCTTTCGATCTTATGCCTACGTATTCCCGTTTACCGAAGCAGGGAAATCAGAGCGTTCGTAGTTCCTCCTATTCTATGGGAGGAAATGGGTGTTTTTGGTGTCTTGTTTAAACCCCAAGACGTGAAGCGAAAGGTGATTTGTATCTTGTTCAAAGCCCAAGATGTGAAGCTGAAAGGTCTATTTGTGTCTTGTTCAAAGCCCAAGACGTGAAGCTGAAAGACCTCGACTTTAGAGAGAATTTGTCATCTCTAAAGAGGGGGAAGGAGAATTACTTTAACTGGGATACGCGGATCCGAGCAATGCCATAATTTCCGAAGAAAGGTTTTTAACCTGAAGGAGAAGACTTTAACTCAGTGTAGAGCAATGCCATCTTTCCTTAGGAATTTCTCATGCTAAAAGAGGGACAGTGGCATGGATATAGATGATCCAGAGGCTTGCCGCTTACAGCGATTAGATGAAAGGAAAGGAGTTGTTGATGTTTGTGTACTGTGAACGAGGCACATCTTTGATGCTAAAAGGTTGATTGGATCAACCAGTGGTTTTCTTATACAAAGCCTAAGAGGAGGCTAATTTCCGCTAGGAAAATCATTATACAAAGCCTAAGAGGAGGCTATTTTGTGTCTCGTACAAAGCCCGAGAGAGAGGCTAAAAGTTTTTGACCCGACGATAGAGTCTTTGTGTCTCGTACGAAGCCCGAGATAGAGGCTATTGTTTGTTTGACTCTACGAGGGAGTCTTTGTGTGTCTCGTACAAAGCCTGAGATAGAGGCTAAAAGTTTGACTCAACAAGAGAATCTTTTATACTCAACAAGAGAGTGTTTTTATATCTCGTACGAAGCCCGAGATGGAGGCTAAAGGTTTGTTTCAGTTGAGTGACAGATCCAATATACTGATTTTAAAAGAGAAAATCAGTTCTTATATGAGCAACACTGTACTCAGGGATTTGATTTGAGGATCAGGGATCTTCTCTTTGAGGAAACGGGAAATCCAAAGGGTATTGAGACTGTCCGAGTCTGCGGGTTTCCTTCCTATTTAACGAAGGGGGTCACTTGAGAATGTCTTTGAGACTCAAGGAAGTTAGACTGTCCAAGTCTAGATTTTTTTTTTGTACTATGCTATGAGAAACAGTAGTAGACTCTATGAAAGGACTGTTCTATGAGGATGACTAGGTTCTGTTCCTATACCTCTAGGAGGTCGTCGGGACAATTTTTACGAAGCCCAAGAGGAGGCTGGAACTTTTAAGAAGCCGACGGGTCCTTGTACGAAGCCCAAGAGGAGGCTATCATTCCCGAAGGAAGAGATCATTATACGAAGCCTAAGAGGAGGCTGTGAATACTTCTAAGAAGCCGTAGTGTCCTTGAATAATGCCCAAGAGGAGGCCGATGCTTTTAAGAAGCCCGTGGGTCTATCATCTCCTTTCCATTAGGAGAGATAACTCTTTTAAAGATAAAAACCACTGGTAAACGTGTGAGGTTTACTATCCAGCGACTTTTAGCTTTTGAAGAGGGTTCCTTAGTTAAGGTCCAAGATTATGACCGTAGTGGGTACCCAAACCCCGAGACATTCAAGGTAAGCTATCCACAAGGAATAGATCAAGTCAGGAAAGTTCGAGAATTTGGAAGAAACTCAAAGATGCCATTCACGGAGAATACATTCATCTTGGGGAGTAGAGCTTCTTGACGATTCCTAAGGAGGATAGCCGAAGAGAAGACTGTATCTGGTGCTCCTATTGGGGATCTAGGCGTCTATTTCTATGAATAAATGAAACGGCGTCACCTAGTTCTAGACGTAGTTGCCGGGGAAACTCGAAATATCTATACTATTATTACACAGTAGATATGAGTTTATGAAAGGAGACTTAAAGTGAGCAGCCCCACAATACAGTTTATAATATGAAAGCAGTAAATGAAAGCGATAACCACTTACTCGGTTGTAGTGCTTCCATGCTGTTTGGTTAGTTGTTCAACAAAGAAAGATTGAAAACAACAGTATATTCAAAATCAAAGGAGAAAGTACTTTGAAAAAGAAAGATTTGGGGCTTACAGCTCAAGGGGAGGCCCAGGGTTTTATCAGTGAGCGCACTGTTGTTTTGTACAGAGGGACTTATACAAGTGACTGAGGCCCAAAATGTTTTCTGTACAAAGGGATGGGTCTTACACTCTCTCAAGAGGCCCAAAAAGGTTTAAAGAAAAGAGAGGGGCTTATAACACGAGGGTTGGCCCAAATGATTTTTCGTTTAAAAATGGCGATCGCGCCGAGGTTTTCTTTTAACGCTGAGGGACTTATACAATAAGTGAGGCCTAAATGATTTTGGTTAAAATGGGGTTTGGGTCTTACACTCTAATAGAGGCCCAAAGTGTTTTGAATGGGTCTTATAGCTCAAGGAGAGGCCCAATAGTTTTTTTTATTTTTAAACGGGCGACGATCGCGCCATTTACTTGTACAGAGGGACTTATACAATGAGTGAGGCCCAAAAAGTTTTTGTACAAAGGGGGATGGGTCTTACACTCTCTCAAGAGGCCCAAAAAAGGTTTGAAAGTGATTTATGAGGGTTGAATTAATCCAAAACCCTAATTTGTTTTCAAAATGTATTTAATTGAATAAAAAATTCAATTAAAATGATCAAAAATTGTTTAACACATGGAAAACAAATTGTGATCTTGGATTAATGCTTCAAAAATTAAGTATTGACCTACAAAATAATTAGAAAGCATTAAAAGTTGCAAAATCAATGTAGAAAAAATATTTAAAATGTCAAAAACAATTAAAATATTAATTATTTGCAAAAATATCAATTATATGAAATAAATAATATTTTTGGGATTTTTTGATAAAATAAAATATTTTAACATTTTTGTGAATTATTAAAAAAAAGAATCAACTCAAAATCATTAAAACTCAGAGAGAAATTAATTTTTGAATCAATTAAACAAAATCACAAAATTCAAATATTTGAATTATTCAAAAATGGCGCCAAGAACAAGTTGAAGAACACGCGCGTGTTCTTGGTTTCTCAGATTTGCATTTTCTATCCAATCTCCATGAATACCTAATCATATCATGCAATCCACATATCATTATGCTCGCCTCAACCTCACGATCATGTCTATGTACTTTAATTTCATTTAAATTAAACATACAACAAGAAATCACGAAGAGACCTCAAGAACCCTAATTTCTGCATGAAGGCTAGGATTTTTGATACACGATTCAAACAATGCAATTAATTGAGGGAAAACATTCCATGCATGATTATGAACATATGGCCAAATTATTGTGCGAGGAAATATGCATAGATTGAGAGATGACCAAGTATGTGCTTACCTCCAAGTCGTGACAGCAAGTTCAAAGTGATTTTTGATTTGGAGGTGTTACAGATGAGTGGTGATGATCTGAACAGCTTCCCTACACCCTATGGATTGTGTTTGGATGGTTGGACTTGATTGAAATTGGCTGGATCATTTTGTGGCACCTCAGCTGCACTTTGGTTAAAACCTTGAGCAACCAGCTGGTGATTTTGTGAAATCTATGTTCCAGAAGTTATGTGAGTGTTTGGATCACTTCTATATGATGTATGTGAGGTGTGTGAGTGATTGGTTTGATTGGAATTGCTCTCAAACTCAAAACCCGATAGTGACTTGCCTTAGAAGGTAAAATTGGAGTGAAAGAAGAGATTTTGAGGAAAGCATCTGTTAGATGGTTTTGGTATACTCAAACTGACCACAATTGAGCTCTATTTATAGTAAAGCAAGTTTTTTTTTGCAAGGAATAGTGCATGGCAGCTGGTAAGTAGGTTTGGCCAATTTTGGCAAATGAAAATCCAAGTCTCCTCTAGCCATTGACTAGAGGTTAGGGCACAGAGCTTTGGTTCCCTTGGTCTTGGATAAGTCTTGACTGATTTTAGATGAGAATGGCTCAGTCCATGCCACCTTGATGGTTCCATTGAATGCCTCATTCCAAATTTGAAGTCTTGTCCCTATTTTGGCCACTCTAGGTTCAACATGCTATTTCTTGTTCCATGGACTTTGGAGGCTTGGCTCAGTGATTGTCCCCTTTAGATTCAATCCTCTGAGGTGTCCAAGTGGATAGGAGCAATTGAATTTGGCTGATTTTGGCAAATCGACAAAAGTTACAAATTCTGCCTTGCCTTGACAGATTTCAGCAAGGCAACTTGGCAATGTTGTATCTCATGGTGTAGGTTGAATTTGGCAATGTTCTTGGCCATTTTGGAAAGCTCTTACATGATACAACAACTGTTTGAACAAGTTTAGTTTTGATATCTTTTGATTCCAAGTGAAAAATCCCCCTACATTTGGCAAAAAGTGAGGCAGAATCTGACTTAGTGAAAATTTCACTAAGTGTTGGAAAAAGTGACATTTTCACTTTTCAGCCACTTTGATCACTCCATAACTCAAAATCCTTAATGAATTGGAATGACTTGTAGTTGAAGTTTTTGTAGGTGATAATGAGGGCTACAAATCCATCTTTGGATGAGAAAAAATGGCCTTGTGGTTTAGGAGTTATGGTCCTCCAAAGCTGGTACCTTTGCCACTTTATTTTTAACTTAGAAAAATTTCTATGTTTTATGATTACCCCTTTTACAAGTTATCTCACTTTTCTTGATTTTTCTTGATGAATGATGATTCAAATCATACATTAACATCATTTTAGGGTTAAAAATCCATTTTGGTGAAAAATCTCAAAAAGTCAAAGTTGACTTTTGTGCACAGTTGACTTTTTATCAGATGAATTCCAAATTGTGCAATTCTTCAGGAAATCATGTCCTTGACCTAAATCAAACTTGATGGACATGTTCCATGGGTGTCATAGGGTATATTCAATCATGTATTAGGGTTTGGGAGCATGTCTTGGTCAAAAGTCAAAGTTACAGTTGACTTTTCTCTTAAAACCCTAATTGTGGTGCAGATGAAATTAAGACTTGTTGCTCAAGCTTCTTGGATCAATATGGTATATTAGAGACCCTCAAATCATCTCTTGAGGTCTTGGCTCATGGTTTGTCCCAAAAGTCAACTTAGGGATGAATTACGTCAAGAAACCCTAATTCCTGATTTTTGATGAATGCATCCCCTGAGGCAAAATTGACTTGATGCATGGGTTCATGAGGTTCCATGAAGTATATTAGGTCATGTTTTGGATCATTGCCTTGTGCCCAGATGAAAATTTCCATCTGGAGGCCCTGGTCGACCAAAACCCTAATTTGGTGACACTGTCGATCTTGAGACTTGATCCACCTAGAAGGGAGCAGGCGTGTGCTTAATCCTTGAAGTGGGAGTCCTTTTTGATCCATTGTGGATATTTAAGAGATTAGACAAGTTGAAGATCAAGTCATTTCTTGATTGATCCTTTGTCTAAGCACTCAGAGAGGGCTTGAAACCCTAATTTTGATTGTATTAGATGCTCACCCATCTTTGGGGAGACTGATGAAGCATGATGGTTCATCCATATTGTGATGATGATTTTCACAATGATGGGAAATCTAAGTGGTCAAAATTTGGGGTATTACACTGCGGTCCCCTGATCCTCATTGATCAACGGGATATATCCTTCCGGGATATAGTTAAGTGGCATGCCCCAGGGACGATCTTTCGGCATTTTGTACCTAGAATTGGACTTTTCCACTATGGGCGTTGAGGTGATCTCCGAGATTACAGTCCTTTGTAGCTGAGCTTCTGCCATGGCTTGCATGTCGTTATGAAGCTTTCTCATATCCTCTCTCAGAGCGTCGATCTCTTCTCTCAACTCTCTATTCTCTTCCTCGAGATCGTCCATCTTTTTCTGACGATTGGCCCGAGTATTGTACGAATGAGACAGTTTGACTCTAGAACCGAGACACAAACATGAGATTCGTAGGTAAGAAGAATATGTGACGTGAGAATGATGAATGCAATGATTATATTAATTGTTTTTTTTTGTTTAATCAAAATAAACTTCGACAATTAGATTGCAAATATCAAACAGTGGGGAAACCCCATTTTATTGAACTCAAAGGATTGCAAAAATAGAAATATAGTAGATTACAAGGTTCGGAAACAGAAACCTAAGCTAAGGGGTCCCGGGTCCTCTCTGGGGAGAAACCGGGTGCTGATTCTGGTACTTTCCTTTTCTTTGACCGGGGCTCTTGGGCTGTTGTCGGGTTATCATTCCTTTGCAAAGTGAAAGGAACGAGCAAATTCCTTTGGTCATCCTGATTATCCACAGTATGTTGCTCTAAAATCTCGATCAGAGCATCCTTATCTTTTAACAGTTGCTGTATTTTGGTACACTCTACATTGAAGGTGCGGTACTTGTTCTTCCAAGACCTCCTCTCCTGTTGAACTTTGTTGAGAGTAACCTGAAGTTTTTCCGTTTCAGTCATTAAGTACATGACGGATTCCCTCAGCGGAAGAACTCCGTGACGAGGATAAGGCATCTTTAGCTTGAGAGCTCTAGTTTGTACCCAGTGGAGATAAGGCTCCACCGAGACACTGTCCGGTTTTCCTAGAGAATCTCATCCTTTCTTATGAACATGTTTCCAAGCGTGCATTATTTCTGTCTTTAGTGCCCTGTCATGTTCTCCTTCCTTGAAGAAAAGGCCTTCCAGATGAGCATTACGCGGGACATGCCTCATCGGGTATCCAAATTGACGACGAACCAATACTGGATGGTATTTGATTCCTCCCTTAGCTCCTATGAGGGGTACGTTGGGGAAGTTTCCACAACGGTCAATGATCCTAATCCCGTCATAAATCCTATTGCCCCAATCTATATCAGAGTTGGTAAGAGACATTATTTTCTGCGACCAACGCAAGGAACTCTTATGATCCTCAAACGCAGCAGACTTGGGTAAATGGGAGATAAACCATTTGTATAGCAGGGGTACACAGCATGTGATCATCCCTCCACTGTACAAATTTCCTAAGTGTACAGAATGATACGCGTCCGCGAGTAAATTTGGCATAGGGTTTCCAATGAGAAAAACCTTAATGGAGTTGATATCGACGAAGTTATTAATGTTGGGAAACAGAAATAACCCGTAAGTGAGTAAGACAAAGATGCTGTCAAAAGCAGTTATGTTCCCTATACTAGAAAAGTACAGATCCTTCTTCATCAGGAACTGGGCTGGCAAACCTGGGAGCCCACCCTTAGTGGTCATGTGAGTCTTGATTTCTGACTCATCAAAATAGATTGCTCTTGCAATGGTCTGATCCTTTGGAATTTCTTCCAGTCCAGAAAATGGAGCTCGATCAGTAATGTGTAGATCGGTTAGGTGAGAATACTCCTCCGGCGTTGGTGCGAGCTGGTAATCCGGGAATGTGAAACAGTGATAGACTGGATCGTAAAACTGAATGAGTGCCTCCATGATTCCTTCAATCACATGGACTCTTAACAGAGGTAGCAGACCTCCGTACTTGGCTCTGAAAGCTTCAAGGTTAGTGATCATCCTCGCTAATCCTCTCAAATCTTCTAGTTTTGGAACCCTGAAGGTATACTTATGAGTTCTCCTTCTACCGAAGTCCATGAGCGCAATCTTTTTCTCTAACATTTGCAATCATTGTCTTAGTTTAATTTGAAAAAGAGAGACTAGAAGAGAGGTTTTTCTTTGATGTAATGTTTTTTAGATGAATGCATGAATGCAGCACACAAAAACATAGAAAAACATGGGGTCAAAGGGTCGGTGTCATGAAGTCAAGGCTCTACCCCCCCCCCCCCCCCCCCCCAAAGTTTTATACTAGTATTTTTGTACCTACCTCTCAAAATCATCAGTTCTTGTCGAGAAAACACCAGCGGGCTGGGAACCGTGCTAGGTGATGTTTTTCGAAGAACCATCAGAAGAGGGTAGTATCGTGTGACAACCATTTCCAATAGTTTCCGTACTACTAAAAGAGGTTTTTCCTAGGTGTATACTCAATCTTTCCACATGCAGCATCACACGCATTCCCATTAGGAGAAAAATAAACACAGATATCAATTAGGAAATGTAGTATATATATTTGTCCTAAAGTCCTAGACTTTAAAGAGCTATGAATCCTATGTTCCTGACAAAAATGGCTCCCCGGCGGAGTCGCCATTCTGTGGTACCTTCCCAACTTTAAAGGTTTTGACCTAAGATCCTAGTGAAGTCAAAAGAAGTCCTGTCCCAGTGAAATCCCCAAGAAAGAAGGAAAGAAAGAAGGGCCCCACGGTGGGTGCCACTTTTTTGTGGCACTTTTTAAAGTTTCTACTTAAAAGATGGGAAGAGAACAAGATCTCGTGCTCCCCAGTGAAGTCACCATTTTTCTGTAGTGCAAATTTTTGGACGTGGTTACGAAGCACTATCGCTTTGGGGTACTATAGCTCGATTCTTTTTTAATCCTATTGAAACTGATGAAGGAAGGGAAATAGATGTCTCCAATTAACCCTGCTTGCAAATTGAGTTTGAACAGATGACTGTTGGTTCACAGATGCTACAAAGATTGTGGGTCTCTCTTAGGTTATTTTGTTAAAATAGTGCTCGGGCGATTGGTGGGAGGTTAAGACTGATGCTTTTCGATTGATATGTGAAGGTACGAGATTTGGGGCTTTGGATTAGTGTGCTCGCTAAGATTTTTCTTTCAATCTTATGCCTACGTATTCCCGTTTACTGAAACAGGGAAATCAGAGCGATCTTAGTTCCTCCTATTCTATGGGAGGAAATTGTGTTTTGGTGTCTTGTTCAAAGCCCAAGACGTGAAGCTGAAAATGTGGTTTATATCTTGTTCAAAACCCAAGATGTGAAGCTGAAAAGGTGTTGTCTTCAGAGAGAATTTGTCATCTCTAAAGGGGTCTGTTTGTCACAACTGTTGGGTGACTGACTATAAAGGAGGATTACTTTAACCGGGATATATGAATCCTAGCAATGCCATAATTTCCTTTATAGGGGGTTTTAACCTGAAGGAGAAGACTTTAACTCAGGGTAGAGCAATGCTATCTTTCCTTAGGAATTTCTCATGCTAAAAGAGGGACAGTGGCGTGGATGTAAATAATTTAGAGGCTTGCCGCTTACAGCGATTAGATGAAAGGAGTTGTTGATGTTTGTATCCTGTGAACGAGGCACAGTTTTGATGCTAAAAGGCTGATTGACTCAACCAGGGTTTTTCTTATACAAAGCCTAAGAGGAGGCTATTGGCCCAACAAGAGGGTGTTTTTATGTCTCGTACGAAGCCCGAGAGGGAGGCTAAAAGGAGTTGACTCAACAAGAGAGTGCTTTTAGATGTGTCTTGTACGAAGCCCAATACGGAGGCTAAAGGTTGACTCAATAAGAGAGTCTTTTATACTCAACAAAAGAGTGTTTTTGTATCTCGTACAAAGCCCGAGATGGAGGCTGAAAGGTGTGACTCAACAAGAGAGTGCTTTTAGATGTGTCTTGTACGAAGCCCAAGACGGAGGCTAAAGGTTGACTCAACAAGAGAGTGTTTTTGTATCTCGTACGAAGCCCGAGATGGAGGCTAAAAGGATTATTGACTCAACAAGAGAGTCTTTTTGTATCTCGTATGAAGCCCGAGATAGAGGCTAAAAGGATTGTTGTTTCAGTTGAGTGACAGGTCCAGTAGGTTGGTTAAAAGAGAAAATCAGTTCTTATAAAGAGACTGATTAAAGGTAAGGCTATGCTTCGGGATTGATCAGAGGATCGGGGTTATTTCCTGTTCTTTAAGGAAATGGGGAATCCAGAGGGTATTGGAGACTGTCCGAGTCTACTGGTATTTTTCCCTATTGAGAATGCCTTCGAGACTCAAGGAGATTAGACTGTCCAAGTCTAGAGTTTTATCTTTTGTACTATGCTTAAAGAAATAATAGTAGTACGTTCACGGTAGAAAGATCTAGACTCTTTGAAAGCCTGTTCTATTAAGATGACTAATTTCTATTCCTATACCTCTAGGAGGTCGTCGGGACAATTTGTACGAAGCCTAAGAGGAGGCTGGAAACTTTTAAGAAGCCGAGGGACAATTTGTACGAAGCCCAAGAGGAGGCTCTCTTCCCGAAGGAAGAATCCTTATACGAAGCCTAAGAGGAGGATGTGAATACTTCTAAGAAGCCGTAGGGTCCTTGTACAACGCCCAAGAGGAAGCGGGGATGCTTTTAGGAAGCCTGTGGGTCCCCAAACCCCAAGAAATTCAAGACAGGCTATTCACAGAGAATAGATCAAGCCAGGAAAGTCCGAGAATTTGGAAGAAACTCAAGAGATGCCATTCACGGAGAAAAGATCATCTCTGGGGAGTAGAGTTTCTTTGACAATTTCTAAGGGTGACAGTCTGAGAAAGGGTTCAAAAAGAATATGCCTTTCACATCTCCATATTGTTTAACCCCAAGAGGAGGGAAGATTGTGTCTGGTAATCCTATGGGGATCTAGTTTTGTCTATTAAAGAGTGATCAACAGGGCTTAGTGCTAGACTTAGTTGTCGGGGAAACTCTAAATATCTATACTAGTATTACACAGTTGGTATGAGTTTATGAAAGAAGACTTACAGTGAAACAACCCCACAATACAGTTATATGTATATGAAAGCGGATAAAGAAAGCATATAAACACTTACTCGGTTGTAGAGCTTCCATGCTTTTTGGTTAGTTGTTCAACAAAGAAAGATTGAAAACAACATTATATTCAAAATTAAAGGAGAAAGTATTTTGAAAAGATGTTGGGGCTTACAGCTCAAGGAGAGGCCCAAGGTTTATCAGTGATCACACTGTCGTTTTGTACAGAGGGACTTATACAAGTGACTGAGGCCCAAGAAAGGTTTTCTATAAAAGGGATGGGTCTTACACTCTCTCAAGAGGCCCAAGTGTTTAAAGAAAAATAATGGGGCTTACAACACGAGGGTAGGCCCAGATGATTGGTTTTTTTTATTGGCGATCACACCGAGGTTTTCTTTTAACGCAGAGGGACTTATACAATGTCTGAGGCCCAAAAAGTTTTGGTTAAAAGGGGATTGGGTCTTACACTCTAATAGAGGCCCAAAAGATTTATTTTTGTACAAGTGGTGGGGCTTACATCTCAAAGAGAGGCCCAAGGTCATTTGTTTGAAAATGGCGATCGCGCCGAGATTTTTGAAAACGCGGTGGGTCTTATACAATGCATTGAGGGTCAAAATGGTTTGGTTTTCAAAAGGGGTTGGGTCTTACACTCTAATAGAGGCCCAATGATTTTGAATGGGTCTTATAGCTCAAGGAGAGGCCCATGGTTTGTTTTTCAATGGACGATGATCGCGTCAAACTTTTTGAAATACAATGGGACTTATTCAATAAGTGAGGCCCAAAAATAGGTTTGTATTTACAAAGGATTGGGTCTTACACTCTATTAGAGGCCCAAAAGTGTTTGAAATTATTTGATAAGGGTGAAAATCAAAGAAACCCTAATTTGTTATTCTTTAAAAGTAAATATTTAAAGAAAATCAAATAAAATACCAAATAAGTTTGAATAACCCATTTGTGATTTTTGTTTAAGGTTTGAGAAATGAGGGATTAATCACAAGGTTAATTAAAACTCACTTGGTTTTGATTTTCAAAGTAAATATTCACTTTTAAAATGTTTAAAAACATTAAAAAGGAATTTATTCACAAAAATACTAATTATATTAAATAAATAATATAAACTTAATTTTTTTTGTGGAATAAAATATTTCAACATTTTTGTGATTTTTTTCAAAAATAACCAATAAAAAATAATTAAAATTGAAGGAGTTATTAATTTTCCCATTAATTAATAAAACATGAAAATATTGGAAAAAATAGAAAAAATGTGAGAAAACACAAAATGGCATGGGTGGGGTTTGAACCCACGACCTCAAGGCTATAGGTCGCGCGCCATACCACTGGGATGGTGATACATCCATTGCTTGAAGTGAAACCACAAATATACAAGGCATGCCTTGTTTTCTAGGCAAGGCAAGGCAAGTTTTGCCAAGAAACGGGAAGGTCCATAACTTTCTCATTTCTCAATGGTTGGGGACAAAATTTATATGCATCTGGCCTAGAATTTCACAAGGAATCCAATGGTGGTGGTATTTTTTTCAAATCATACTCCCTCCTCAAAACCCGATAGTGGTTTTGAAAAAGGCCTATAATTGCATTTTCTATGCTACACTTTGATACAGGCATGAATTACATGATGAATTGGTCCAAACACAACATATATAACATGTATGAGGTGTGTATGATCAGTGGACTTCAAACCAATGCATATTTTGGAAAGTTCAAGTCATGATGCTTACCTCTTTTTGAGCTTTTGGAGTTTTCTGTGCAATCTGCCAAACTTCTTGTTCCCAAAATGGTTTGATGCTTTGGACACTCTCAAATGATCCCTTAGAAGCTTTGAGGATGGTTAGAATCAGCTGGAACCTGCAAAAACACAAATTGGCCCTTTCTTGCAAAAGGGGTTAAAACGACCAAAATAACAACTCTCTCAAATGGTGTTCCAGATGGGGGGAACCATTTGGGACAGTTCATGGATGTTATTTGGAGTGTGTTTGAGGTTTTATCTGGTTTGGAAAGTGACTGAATCAAGACATGGCTTGAAAAATGCACAAAAGGCCTATTTTGAGGTTTTGAGAGATGACTTTGTGATTTTGGTGTTACAGGTCACTTTTGATAGTTTGGATCACCTACATATGATGTTTATGAGGTGTTAGGATCATGAGTTGTGATGGAAATGCTCTCTAACTCAAAAACTCAGAGTTGCCTTGCTAAAGAAGGCATTTTGGCCTAAAGAGAGGGATTTTTAGGAAAGCATCTGTTTGATGGCTTTGGTGTACTCAAACTGAGCACAAATGAGCTCTATTTATAATAGAGCAAGTTTGTTTTGGGATCAATAGTGAATGGCAACTGCAGCTGAGGTTTGGCCAATGGTTGCACTTTGGAATCCAAGTCTCCTCTAGCCATTGACTAGAGGTTAGGGCACAGGGTTGTGGTTCCCTTGGTCTTGGAAAAGTCTTGACTGAATTCAGTTGCAAATAGCTCAGTCCATGCCACCTTGGTGTATGCATTGAATGCTCCAATCCAAAATTGGAGTCTTGTCCCTCTTTTAGGCAATTCTAGGTTTGACATGTTACTTCTTGTTCCAAGGACTTTGGAGGCTTGGCTCAGTGTTTGTCCCCTTTAGATTTGATCCTCAGATGTGTCCAAAGTGATGACAAGGCTTGGAATTATCTGATTTTGCCAAATCGAGCAAAAATGCAAAATTCTGCCTAGCCTTGGCAGTTCTCAGCAAGGCATATTGCCATTGTCATATCTCATGGCCCAAGTGGAATTTGGTGATGTTCTTGGCCATTTTGGAAATCCCTCATATGATACAACAACTATTTGATCATATTTGGTTTTGATATCTTTTGGATCCAAGTGAAAAAATGCCCCTACATTTGGAAAAAACTGAAGGCAGATTCTGACTTAGTGAAAATTTCACTAAGTGTTGGAAAAAGGTGACATTTTCACTTTTTGTGATTTTGATCATTCCATAACTCAAAATCCATGAGGAATTTGGAGGGAGGTCAGTTTTAAGCTTTTGTAGAGGGTAATGAGATCTACAAATCAAACTTTGGATGGGGAAAATGGCTTTGTGGTTTAGGAGTTATGATCCTCCAAAGTTGGTACCCTTGCCACTTTGTTCATAACTTAGAAAATTTTCTAAGTTTTTATGGTTACCCCTTTTACAAGTTATCCCACTTTTCTTGATTTTTCTTGATGAATGATGATTCAAATCATACATTAACATCATTTTAGGGTTAAAAATCATTTTTGTGAAAAATCTCAAAAAGTCAAAGTTGACTTTTGTGCAAAGTTGACTTTTTGTCAGATGAATTCCAAACTGTGCGATCCTTTAGGAAATCATGTCCTTGACCTAAATCAAACTTGATGGACATGTTCCATGGGTGTTATAGGGTATATTGAATTATGTCCTAGGGTTTGGGAGCATGTTCTGGTCAAAAGTCAAAGCTATAGTTGACTTTTCTCGCGAAACCCTAACTGTGGTACTGATGAAATTGAGACTGAAATTCTGGTATCAAATATGTGATGTCGAGTGAGATGTCACAACATCAATATCTCTATATGAATAAGACAATAGAGATAACAGCACTTTAAAGCAAAAAGGAACACAGAGAATTGTTCACCCAGTTCGGTCTAACAACCTACGTCTGGGGGCTACCAAGCCAGGGAGGAAATACACTATCAGTAGTATTAATTCATAGACTCTACAATCAACACACAAGTTGACAATCTATTCACTGAATCACTACCCAATGACACTTCTACCTAAGACACTCTTAGATATGAGACACCTCTCACTCCCCCTCAATCACAACAGTGGTGACAATAGAAAAATTACAAATATTAGAAGATCACACTTCAATGACAATACTTGATCTTGCTTAAAAGCTTCAATCAAGAACAAACACTCGTGCTTAAAAGCTTAAAGTGGACAACATACAACTCAAATAATCAGTCCAATTCAAGCATCTGAAAGATGAATGAATGGCTCACAAATAACAGACGAAAACACAAACCCTAACACTTTGACACTCAGTCTTTAATCTCTAGTCTTCGTCACTTCCAAGTAGGGTTGAGACTCCTTTAAATAGAAACAGATTCTTGGGCTTGGGCTCTATGAAAAACTCAGATTTGATTAACAATAAAAATAGATTTTATCTTCAAATCTTTTCGCCCTACATAGAGAAACAAACGATTGCATCTTAATAAATCTTATCCAAGAATTTCGCCTGCAATCTCTCAAACAGAATCTCTCATATCATAACAATTAACACGCAGCCCTAAAACAAATAACAGACTTAACATGATGTTCTGTCAACAGATGTTAAGACATCAGTCTTGACATCATGCACAAAAACCGCAATACCAAACAACACACCACATACAGAATGTTAGAAGCACATGTTAAGACATCAGACATGACATCTTGAACAACCATATTTTTTTACCAAAATTGCTACCAATAACAGAACTAACAATCTCCCCCTTTGGCTAATTTTGGCTAAAACAATATCAGCACACATCAGAGGTACCTGCAGCAAAAACACACCATAACACATAACACTAACATTCAGCAGCTGAAACACCAATCAAAACTCAAACTTCCCCTCAAGCCAAGAACCCACAAACACACTTCCTTCAAGAAAACCAGTAGCAGACAACACAACTCTACAAAGCTACTCAAAAACTAGAGGCTACTCTCCCCCTTTTTAGCCATAATTGGCCAAAAGAACACTAGTCAGCAAGCCCAATGTTCTGACACTTAGTCAAACATGGTCAAATTCCAAGAAAAACTGTTGAAACTTAGCTTGAAAGGAGTGACCAAACAACTTTGACTGACCAAGCGATACAAACAAGGGTTTCCATTTGAATTATAAAAACTACACCAAACTGCTTCTTACTACAGCCAAACTAAGACGGAAACATGAGTCAGTCCTCCAAGACAGTTGAAACACACAAGGGTCAGTTGAAGCAAGACCGGAAGAACAAGAGCACACAACTAAAGGAGATGAAGTCCAAAGAAATGACAACAGGTGGATCCTCTACCGGGGCAACAAGGACAAGAAGAAAAACAGAAATAAGGATGAAGACCATTAAGAAGGCTCAAGTGTAACTACATGATATTGAGGATGAAGCATATGAAGATTGGGTTAACTTTATTAACTCAGGTGGTTGGAATGAATAGCCAAATCCAAACATGAAAACTCTTTGCTTGTAGTTTCTGTTAAAAAAATGTAATATTGAGTACTTCCAACAATAAAAATGTTCTTGTTTGTTTCGACACATTCTTATTTTGTCAATTTCACCAAGGAGATAAGCTAACACACATAAGACAACTGCACCACAAGTCACCTTCCTGTACTCCAAAAAAAAATCTATTAATCTTCATATATGCAAATCCCCAATTTGCTTCTTAAATTTTCAAATTGATTTGCATCTAAGGCCTTAGTAAAAATATCAGCTAATTGCATTTCAGTAGCAACATGTTCCAAAGCAACCACTTTATCTTCAACCAGATCTCTTATAAAGTGATGGCGTGTGTTAATATGCTTAGTCCTGCTATGTTGAATTGGGTTTTTGGAGATATTGATAGCACTCAGATTATTACAGTACAATGTCATGACATCTTGCTTGACATTGTATTCAGTTAACATTTGCTTCATCCAAACCAATTGTGAACAACTACTTCCTGCTGCTATGTACTCAGCCTCAGCAATAGAGAGAGACACACAGTTCTGCTTTTTGCTAAACCACGAGATAAGGTTGTTCCCTAAGAAGAAGCATCCTCCTGAAGTACTTTTTCTATCATCAGCACTCCATGCCCAATCAGCATCACAATACCCACTCAGTTCAGTGCCTGATCCATGACTGTATAGTATGCCATAGTCACTGTAGCGAGCGATTTTGGACGCGGTTCTTAAGTGTTGGTCGCTCTCTGCGGTTGATCTTAAAACTACAGGTCGATTCATTTTTTATCCTATTGTGAGCTGAATAAGGAAGGGAAATAGATGTCTCCAATTAACCCTGCTTTGCATACTGAGTTTAAACAGCGGTCTGTTAGGTTACGGATGCTATCAATGTGGGGGGCCTTTGTACTGGTTATTTGTATTTTCACCAATACGGTTTTCTTTCTTTTTTACCTAGGCAGAAGGTTTCTGGCGGGGAACAAGGATTAGGATGTTAGGACTGATGCTTTTGAATTACTGCTTTTAATTGATGGAGATATGGGATTTGGGTTTTTTGTTGATTGCGCTCGCTAAAATCTTTTCTTTCGATCTTATGCCTACGTATTCCCGTTTTCCGAAACAGGGAAATCAGAGCGTTCGTAGTTCCTCCTATTCTATGGGAGGAAATTGGTTTTTGGTGTCTTGTTCAAAGCCCAAGACGTGAAGCGAAAAGTGATTTGTATCTTGTTCAAAGCCCAAGATGTGAAGCTGAAAGGTCTATTTGTGTCTTGTTCAAAGCCCAAGACGTGAAGCGAAAGGACCTCGACTTTAGAGAGAATTTGTCATCTCTAAAGAGGGGAGAAGGAGAATTACTTTAACTGGGATACGCGGATCCGAGCAATGCCATAATTTCCGAAGAAAGGGTTTTAACCTGAAGGAGAAGACTTTAACTCAATGTAGAGCAATGCCATCTTTCCTTAGGAATTTCTCATGCTAAAAGAGGGACAGTGGCGTGGATATAGATGATCCAGAGGCTTGCCGGTTACAGCGATTAGATGAAAGGAAAGGAGTTGTTGATGTTTGTGTACTGTGAACGAGGCACAGATTTTGATGCTAAAAGGTTGATTGGATCAACCAGTGGTTTTCTTATACAAAGCCTAAGAGGAGGCTAATTTCCGCTAGGAAAACCATTATACAAAGCCTAAGAGGAGGCTATTTTGTGTCTCGTACAAAGCCCGAGAGAGAGGCTAAAAGTTTTTGTTTGACTCTACGAGGGAGTCTTTGTGTCTCGTACGAAGCCCGAGATAGAGGCTAAAAGTTTGACTCAACAAGAGAGTCTTTGATACTCAACAAGAGAGTGTTTTTGTATCTCGTACGAAGCCCGAGATGGAGGCTAAAGGTTTGTCTCAGTTGAGTGACAGATCCAATATACTGATTTTAAAAGAGAAAATCAGTTCTTATATGAGCAACACAGTACTCAGGGATTTGATTTGAGGATCTGGGATATTTCCTTCTCTTTGAGGAAACGGGAAATCCAAAGGGTATTGAGACTGTCCGAGTCTGCGGGTTTCCTTCCTAGTTAACGAAGGGGTCACTTGAGAATGTCTTTGATACTCAAGGAAGTTAGACTGTCCGTGTCTAGAGTTTTGTCTTTTGTACTACGCTATGAGAAACAGTAGTAGACTCTATGAAAGGACTGTTCTATGAGGATGACTAGGTTCTGTTCCTATACCTCTAGGAGGTCGTCGGGACAATTTGTACGAAGCCCAAGAGGAGGTTGGAAACTTTTAAGAAGCCGACGGGTCCTTGTACGAAGCCCAAGAGGAGGCTATCATTCCCGAAGGAAGAGATCATTATACGAAGCCTAAGAGGAGGCTGTGAATACTTCTAAGAAGCCGTAGTGTCCTTGAATAATTCCCAAGAGGAGGCCGATGCTTTTAAGAAGCCCGTGGGTCTATCATCCCCTTTCCATTAGGAGAGATAACTCTTTTAAAGATAAAAACCACTGGTAAACGTGCGAGGTTTACTATCCAGCGACTTTTAGCTTTTAAAGAGGGTTCCTTAGTTAAGGTCCAAGATTATGACCGTAGTGGGTACCCAAACCCCGAGACATTCAAGGCAAGCTATCCACAAGGAATAGATCAAGTCAGGAAAGTTCGAGAATTTGGAAGAAACTCAAAGATGCCATTCACGGAGAATACATTCATCTTGGGGAGTAGAGCTTCTTGACAATTCCTAAGGAGGACAGCCGATGAGAAGACTGTATCTGGTGCTCCTATTGGGGATCTAGGTGTCTATTTCTACGAATAAATGAAACGGTGTCACCTAGTTCTAGACGTAGTCGCCGGGGAAACTCAAAATATCTATACTATTATTACACAGTAGATATGAGTTTATGAAATGAGACTTACAGTGAGCAGCCCCACAATACAGTTTATATATATATGAGTTTGTGAAAGGAGACTTACAGTGAAACAGCCCCACAATACAGTTTATAATATGAAAGCAGTGAATGAAAGCGATAACCACTTACTCGGTTGTAGTGCTTCCATGCTGTTTGGTTAGTTGTTCAACAAAGAAAGATTGAAAACAACAGTATATTCAAAATCAAAGGAGAAAGTGCTTTGAAAAAGAAAGATTTGGGGCTTACAGCTCAAGGAGAGGCCCAAAAAGGTTTAAAGAAAAGAGTGGGGCTTATAACACGAGGGTAGGCCCAAATGATTTTTCGTTTAAAAATGGCGATCGCACCGAGGTTTTCTTTTAACACAGAGGGACTTATACAATAAGTGAGGCCCAAAATGTTTTTGCTAAAAGGGGGATTGGGTCTTACACTCTAATAGAGGCCCAAAGTGTTTTGAATGGGTCTTATAGCTCAAGGAGATGCCCAAATGATTTTTATTTTTAAACGGGCGATGATCGCGCCGTTTACTTGTACAGAGGGACTTATACAATGAGTGAGGCCCAAAAAGTTTTTGTACAAGGGGGGACGGGTCTTACACTCTCTCAAGAGGCCCAAAAAAAGTTTGAAAATGATTTATGAGGGTTGAATTAATCCAAAACCCTAATTTGTTTTCAAAATGTATTTAATTGAATAAAAATTCAATTAAAATGATCAAAAATTGTTTAACACATGGAAAACAAATTGTGATCTTGGATTAATGCTTCAAAAATTAAGTATTGACCTACAAAATAATTAGAAAGCATTAAAAGTTGCAAAATCAATGTAGAAAAAATATTTAAAATGTCAAAAACAATTAAAATATTGATTCTTTGCAAAAATATCAATTATATGAAATAAATAATATTTTTGGGATTTTCTTGGAAAATAAAATATTTCAACATTTTTGTGAATTATTAAAAAAAGAATCAACTCAAAATCATTAAAACTCAGAGAGAAATTAATTTTTGAATCAATTAAACAAAATCACAAAATTCAAATATTTGAATTTCTAAAAATGGCGCCAAGAACAGCTGAAAAACACGCGCGTTTTTCTGGGATTCTCAGATTTGCATTTTCTATCCAATCTCCATGAATACGTAATCATATCATGCAATCCACATATCATTGTGCTCGTCTCAACCTCACGATCACGTCTGTGTACTTTAATTTCATTTAAATTAAACATACAACAAAAAATCACGAAGAAACCTCAAAAACCCTAATTTCTGCATGAAGGCTAGGATTTTTGATACACGATTCAAACAATGCAATTAATTGAGGGAAAACATTCCATGCATGATTATGAACATATGGCCAAATTATTATGCGAGGAAATATGCATAGATTGAGAGATGACCAAGTATGTGCTTACCTCCAAGTCGTGACAGCAAGTTCAAAGTGATTTTTGATTTGGAGGTGTTACAGATGAGTGGTGATGATCTGGACAGCTTCCCTACACCATATGGAGTGTGTTTGAACACTTGGATTGAATTGAAATTGACTAGATCAGTTTATGGCATCTCAGCTGCAACTTCACTTCAAACTTGTGTGGATGGCAAGTGATTTTGAGATTTTGATGTTCCAGATGTTATGTGAGTGTTTGATCAGCTCATATGTGATGTATGTGAGGTGTGTGAGTGATTGGTTTGATTGGAATTGCTCTCAAACTCAAAACCCGATAGCTACTTTGCTAAGAAAGGCATTTTTGCCAAGAGAAATAGATTTTGATGAAAGCATCTGTTAGATGGCTTTGGTGTACTCAAACTGACCACAATTGAGCTCTATTTATAGTAGAGCAAGTTTGTTTTGCAAGGAATAGTGAATGGCAGCTGGTAAGTAGGTTTGGCCAATGTTGGCAAATGAAAATCCAAGTCTCCTCTAGCCATTGACTAGAGGTTAGGGCACAGAGCTTTGGTCCCCTTGGTCTTGGATAAGTCTTGACTGATTTCAGATAAGAATGGCTCAGTCCATGCCACCTTAATGGTTCCATTGAATGCCTCATTCCAAATTTGAAGTCTTGTCCCTATTTTGGCAACTCTAGGTTCAACATGCTATTCCTTGTTCCTTGGACCTTGGAGGCTTGGCTCAGTGATTGTCCCCTTTAGATTCAATCCTCTGAGGTGTCCAAGTGGATTGGAGCAATTGAAATTGGCTGATTTTGGCAAATCGAGCCAAATTGCAAATTCTGCCTTGCTTTGACAGATTTCAGCAAGGCAACTGGCCAATGTTGTATCTCATGGTGTAGGTTGAATTTGGCAATGTTCTTGGCCATTTTGGAAAGCTCTTACATGATACAACAACTGTTTGAACAAGTTTGGTTTTGATCTCTTTTGATTCCAAGTGAAAAATCCCCCTACATTTGGCAAAAAGTGAGGCAGAATCTGACTTAGTGAAAATTTCACTAAGTGTTGGAAAAAGTGACATTTTCACTTTTCAGCCACTTTGATCACTCCATAACTCAAAATCCTTAATGAATTGGAATGACTTGTAGTTGAAGTTTTTGTAGGTGATAATGAGGGCTACAAATCCATCTTTGGATGAGAAAAAATGGCCTTGTTGTTTAGGAGTTATGGTCCTCCAAAGTTGGTACCCTTGCCACTTTATTTTTAACTTAGAAAAATTTCTAAGTTTTATGGTTACCCCTTTTACAAGTTATTTCACTTTTCTTGATTTTTCTTGATGAATGATGATTCAAATCATACATTAACATCATCTTAGGGTTAAAAATCCATTTTGGTGAAAAATCTCAAAAAGTCAAAGTTGATTTTTATGCACAGTTGACTTTTTATCAGATGAATTCCAAACTGTGCAATTCTTCAGGAAATCATGTCCTTGACCTAAATCAAACTTGATGGACATGTTCCATGGGTGTCATAGGGTATATTGAGGTATGTCCTAGGGCTTGGGAGCATGTCCTGGTCAAAAGTCAAAGTTACAGTTGACTTTTCTCTTAAAACCCTAATTGTGGTGCAGATGAAATTGAGACTTGTTGCTCAAGCTTCTTGGATTAATCCATTGTTCCAAATGGATCAATATGGTATATTAGAGATCCTCAAATCATCTCTTAAGGTCTTGGCTCATGGTTTGTCCCAAAAGTCAACTTAGGGGTGAATTAGGTCAAGAAACCCTAATTCCTGATTTTTTATGAATGCATCCCCTGAGGCAAAATTGACTTGATGCATGGGTTCATGAGGTTCCATGAAGTATATTAGGTCATGTTTTGGATCATTGCCTTGTGCCCAGATGAAAATTTCCATCTGGTGGCCCTGGTCGACCAAAACCCTAATTTGGTGACACTGTCGATCTTGAGACTTGATCCACCTAGAAGGGAGCAGCCTTGTGCTTAATCCTTGAAGTGGGAGTCCTTTTTGATCCATTGGGGATATTTAAGAGATTAGACAAGTTGAAGATCATGTCATTTCTTGATTGATCCTTTGTCTAAGCACTCAGAGAGGGCTTGAAACCCTAATTTTGATTGTATTGGATGCTCACCCATCTTTGGGGAGACTGATGAAGCATGATGGTTCATCCATATTGTGATGATGATTTTCACAATGATGGGAAATCTAAGTGGTCAAAATTTGGGGTATTACAGATGCCCCTATTTAATCTTCTTGGACCCGAAGGTGTGAATGACGAAGGTGTTCGGGCATTCGGGGTGCAAGAGGATTAAATATCGGAATACCCAAAATTTTGATGGTGGTTATGAATGGTAGCTTACGCATTCATCTTCTTTAACTAAGCAACGATGCTTAGAAAAGGTAAACTTCCCCTCGATCCTGGTCTTCAGCCAAGGAACTGGTCTCAGTTTTCTTTTGAAATAAACTTCCCCTCGATCCTGGTTTCTTACCAAGGAACTGGTCTCAGTTGTGGAAACAAACTTTCCCTCGATCATAGTTTCCTACCAAGGAACCGGTCTTAGTTTCTGATTTAAACTTCCCCTCGATCCTGGTTTCCTACCAAGGAACCGGTCTTAGTTTCTGATTTAAACTTCCCCTCGATCCTGGTTTCCTACCAAGGAACTGGTCTTAGTTTCTTTTGTCAATAAACTTTACTGACAAGGGACGCTATTCGTAGCGGCTTTCCTTCAAACTTCTCGCCGAATTTTCCTGGGGAGATGCCATTTGAGTGGAAAATGTTTTGATGTCAGACTTGCTGGGGAACCCATTCGTCTGAGTTGTAGAGGTACACAAACTTCTCTGTTTTGGAGACGCCATTTGTCGATTCTACTGGGGAAAGCGAGTCTCTTGAGAGACTGTTTTCGTTTGGGGTTACATCATACTTTTCTCGGGATCTTCCCGGAGAAATGCCATATGATGGGGTCCAATTTTGAGGTGTCGATGACCTTTTCATCAACGACTTTTCGGAGAAATACTGATGTACTGCCGAATCTCTGTTTAAGAGGCTTTCTCTGTGGATTTTCCTTAATCCGGGAAAGCGAGGATATCATCTTCAATGGCGAAGAGTGACATCTGTTGAAGGTTCTCTGATCTTTCAGAGGTTCAAGTTATCAAAGTGTCCAAGTGCCGACTTTGATCTAAAGATACACTGGTGGCGAGATTGTGCAGACGCAACACTTCCTGACGAGGAAAGAACTGACAAACTCGATTGAGAAAACTGTTTATCACTAGGGGACAAGACCGGCTAGAGTGATAACGATGCAATATGAAATGTAAACGCAAATCAAAAATGCATGAAGTACGTATGTATATGCTGACAAAACTAACGCGACATACAGACTAATGGATGAACACAATTGGATACTCGGCCATCGCGGGGCGAAGAAGTACCGTTGATTCAAAATAGCAATTCCACCTTGCTTAGGGGAGATAGTCCCGTTGGGAGCTATGTTGATCGGGCTTAGGAGATAAGAACTCGGCCGAGGGTGTCAGACAAAACAAGGTCTCTGACACAGTTGATCCCTTCATTCAGGCGAACTGGTTTAGAAGGAGTACTTTGATTCTGCACTTTGAAGTTCGCTTACTTCGGGAGAAGCGATCGATGTTCTTCTGATGTTCAACAGTCAAAAGAAATGACATCTTTAATTTAAAAGCAGAAAAAGTTTTTAACAAGTAAATTCACTTTCGTTTTATTTCAAGAATCGCTGATTAAGTTTAAACAACGTCGTTCTGTAAAGCTAAAACAAGTAAAGAATTACAAACAAAAGCACAAGGGTTCAAATTTTATTGATAAGATGGAGATCAGCCAAACGCGTGATTCCAAAGAGTATATACAAAGTTAGAAAATGGTAATTTACAGGGAAAAGGGCTACGTTGAAACATAACGACCACTATCCTTCTACCAACTTTGAGTTTGGGACATCCTGAGCTTCCGTCGAAGATGACCTTTGACTGGAGATTTCCTCCGATAGATGATGTAACTGCTGCTGAGGTCTTCTTTTCTGAAAATACGAGGTCGGACCTTTTTGTCGAACGCCCTTTTCATTCTCTGCTGATACAACTGACCATGGCATAGTGCCGTGACTCGTTTTTCCTCGATCAGGTTCAGTTCATCGTGTCGACTTTGACACCATTCAGCTTCGGTGAGCTTAGCTTCCATCAATACCCGGATTGATGGGATCTCTACTTCTATGGGGAGAACTGCCTCCATGCCATATACTAGAGAGAAAGGGGTTGCCGCTGTTGAAGTACGGACAGATGTTCGATAACCGTGAAGAGCAAAGGGTAGCATCTCGTACCACCTTTGTAGGTCACAACCATCTTTTGAACAATCCTCTTGATGTTCTTGTTAGCCGCTTCTACCGCTCCGTTCATCTTGGGTTGGTAGGGAGATGAGTTGTGGTGTTCGATCTTGAACTCTGCACACAACTCTTTCATCATCTTATTGTTCAAGTTAGATCCATTATCAGTAATGATCTCGCTTGGAACACCATAACGGCAGATGATATTGTTTTTGATAAATCGGACCACCACTTGTCGGGTTACATTGGCGAATGACGCTGCTTCGACCCACTTGGTGAAATAGTCAATGGCTACTAGGATGAACCGATGTCCGTTTGAAGCCTTGGGCTCAATCATACCAATCATATCGATTCCCCATATGGAAAAAGGTCACGGGGAAGAAAGAACTTTGAGATGTGATGGCGGTACATGAATTTTGTCGGAGTATATCTGACACTTGTGACACCTCCTCATGTACTTGTAGCAGTCGGATTCCATGGTCAACCAATAATACCCGGCCCTGAGAATTTTTCTCGCCATTGTGTGTCCGTTGGCATGAGTGCCAAAGGATCCTTCATGAATTTCTTTCATGAGCCTGTCTGCTTCTGGTCTGTCGACGCATCGGAGCAAGACCATGTCAAAATTTCTCTTATAAAGAGTGTCACCGCTCAGGAAGAAGTTTCCAGCCAATCTTCTGAGGGTCTTTCTATCTTTCTTGGATGCCCCAGGTGGGTATCCTTGTTTCTAAAGGAAGCATTTGATATCGTGATACCAAGGTCTGTCGTCTATGACTACTTCAATCGTGAAGATGTAAGCGGTTCGTTCAAGGCGCATTATGTCGATCTTAGGTATGTCATTCCATCGACCTACACTAATCATGGAAGAGAGAGTGGCTAATGCATCAGCCATGTGATTCTCATCACGAGGGATGTGATGAAAGTCGACTCTGTTGAAGAAGGGTAACAACCTCCTTGCATAGTCTTTGTAAGGAATCAATCCTTATTGGTATGTGTTCCAATCTCCTTTTATCTGGTTAATAACCAGGGCTGAATCGCCGTATACGTCCAAGTTTTTGATCCTTAAATCAATCGCTTCTTCGAGACCCATGATACATGCTTCGTATTCGGCCTCGTTGTTCGTACATTTGAACGTAAGTCTGGCAGTGAAAGGAATGTGGGAACCCTGAGGGGTAACAATGATTGCCCCAATTCCGTTTCCATAATGATTGACTGCTCCGTCAAAGATAAGTCCCCATTGGGAACCTGGTTCTGGCCCTTCACTGGGTAGCGGTTCATCGCAATCTTTCATCTTTAGATACATGACATCTTCTTCTGGGAAGTCAAACCCGATTGATTCTTGATCGCCAATCGGTTGATGAGCCAAATGATCGGCTAAAATACTTCCTTTAACGGCTTTCCGAGCATGGTACTCTATGTCATATTCTGATAGTAACATCTGCCAACGGGCAATCCTTCCCGTGAGAACAAGTTTTTCGAAAACTTACTTGATTGGATCCATTTCGGAGACCAACCAAGTAGTATGACGAATCATGTACTGGCGAAGATGTTTGACTGCCCAAGCCAAAGCGCAACAAGTTTTCTCAAGCATTGTGTACCGAATCTCGCAGTCGGTGAATTTCTTGCTTAGATAGTAAATGGCAGACTCTTTCCTTTTAGTTTCGTCTTGTTGGCCAAGTACACATCCCATTGAGTCCTCTAGGACCGTGAGGTAAATGATCAGTGGTCTTCCTTCCACTGGAGGTGATAGAATCGGAGGATTCAATAGATATTACTTGATACTGTCGAAGGCGGTTTGGCAATCTTCTGACCAAACGCAATCCTGGTTCTTTTTCAGTAATTTGAAAATCGGCGCACACGTCGCGGTCATAAGGAATATGAATCTGGAGATGTAGTTCAAACGTCCCAGGAATCCTCTGACTTGTTTTTCAGTTTTCGGAGAAGGCATTTCTTGAATGGCCTTGACCTTGTCAGGATCAACTTCGATTCCTTTCTGGCTGACGATGAACCCTAGTAATTTCCCCGAACGGACACCGAAGGTGCACTTGTTGGGATTCAAGCGGAGCTTGAATTTTCTTAGACGTTCGAACAATTTTGACAGATGTTCAACGTGCTTATCCTCTGTTCTTGATTTTGCAATCAAATCATCGACATATACCTCAATTTCTTTGTGTATCATGTTATGAAACAGAGTAGTCATGGCCCTTTGATAGGTTGCCCCGGCATTCTTCAAACCGAACGGCATTACCTTGTAACAAAAGGTACCCCATGAGGTAATGAATGAAGTTTTCTTCATGTCTTTCGGCGCCATTTTGATCTGGTTATAGCCCGAGAATCCATCCATGAAGGAGAATACTTTGAACTTTGTTGTGCTGTCAACCAGCATGTCAATGTGTGGTAAAGGAAAATCGTCCTTTGGACTTGCCTTGTTCAGTTCTCTGTAATCGACACACATTCTGACCTTTCCATCCTTTTTGGGAACGGGTACGATGTTGGCTAACCATTGAGGATATTCAGATGTAGCGAGGAAACCCGCGTCATCTGTTTCTGTACCTCCTCTTTGATTTTGATAGCCATGTCCGGGTGAGTCCGTCTCAACCTTTGCTTTACTGGCGGACATTCCGATCTTAGCGGTAAGTGATGTTCCACGATGCTGGTATCCAACCCTGGCATATCTTGATAGGACCAAGCGAATACATCGGGGAATTCTTTGAGAAGCTTTATCAAACCCTCTCTGGCAGTTGGACTGAGCAGTGCTCCGATCCTGATTTCTTTTCTCTCTTTTTCTGAACCCAAGTTTACTGTTTCCAACGGCTCTTTGTGAGGTTCAATGGACCTTTCCTCTTGTCTGAGTAGTCGGGAGATCTCTTCTGGAATTTCGTTGTCAACTTCTTCTTCAGCCTCGAATACCGGGAACTCAAAGTTGGAAGAAGGCATCGGATCGTATGTTTCAACGGGGTATAAAACAAGCAATCTGCATGACGTGATGATTCGTGTTTAGAAGAGATAGAGAAAATGCAAGTGTGTGCAGTGTTTTGATTTTACTGCTTGTTTTTATTATTGAATGTTTTTTAGGATTACCATTTTCTGAAAAAGCAAAAAGAGAAAACAGCAATTAATGCGGAAATTACAGAACGACATTATTTTATTAATGAACAAGTCGAATCTTGAAACTACAGCCATATAAAACAAAACTCTGTCGCTTTGGGCAAAGCAAAGAGGGAAATTTACAGAAAGCGAGGCCTATCAAAATATCCGTTTCACCTGGGCAGGGTGAAAGGTTAAAGATGGCAATTACTTTGACTGATGAACGACCTTCGAAACCTCGACAGCAACCCATTGGCGGCGAACTCCTCGGTGAATCACAAAGTCTGGCACCTTCCTTGATTTGTCTTCAGAAATGACGCTGATTTCTGGTGGAGTAGGATCATTGGAATCTGTCTCCCAAGCAGAATTTTCGTAGGAGGATTCCTCTGTTGCATTTTGCATAGCATTTGTGCTCTCAGCTGTATCTCCCCATCCAGTTGGCTGGATATCTTCGAGCCTGATACGAGAGCTTTCGGGAGCTGTGTACTTGACCATATAGTTGTATTTTCCACTTGGTTGTCCCAAAGTGTCCCAAACTTCTTTGGAATTGGAGGAGTCATCCCTCTCGATGACGTTGACCTTGGGAAAAGCATAGTTGATGAATTCAAGTCCTGCAAACGTTGCGAATTCATCTTCATGTTGAGTAGTTTCCGAATGACCTGAGTGTTGATCCCATGACATGGCGGGGACACAGGTATTCTGTTCAATGACGCTCAACTGAGTTTCATTACTCGGCTGACTTTCTTGCCCCAAGTTTCCTGGGTAAGGCTGCCACATTGGCAGACCATCCATCGGGCCATAGTAATTGTGATCAAAGTTGTCTTTCATCAGAGTGTCCTCCTCTAATGAATTTGGCGGAGCACGACATCCTTCCGGATCATAATCTCCGTAGATCATTTCAACATTTGACCTGGGTATAAATCTCGGACTTTCTGTAGGAAAGCAAAAAGGAATAGGCACCTCTTCCTGAGACATATAGCCGTCCTTGTTAAGGTAGGACTTCCATTCTTCATCTGTGTCAGAGGGATCTTCCTCATTGATAGCATGAACTATCTGAGACACTGGGTGAAGAAAACCTCCATTGTGGAAGAAGTTTTGAAGGGGATGAAGACTTTCATCGTTGGCGGTTGTCTGGGTACAGGTTGCAGAAAAACCAAGACCCTTCTTTGTTTTATTGTCAATAGGAATGACAAGCCGTCCCCATCCTGTCGTATTGGTACTCTCGACCGCTTTGATAGCATCTTTGTATGAAGAAATTGAAGTTCCTTCTTCGGATTGATCGTTCTTGCTCACCGATAGTGCTTGGAACTGAGTACCAATAACCTCCTCGGGTTCTACACAAGCAGATGATGATAGGTTAGTCACAAGCAAGGCTTGTTCCCCACAAACCGTGACAAGTTGATCGTTCTTGACGAACTTTAGCTTTTGGTGGAGGGTTGAAGTAACCGCTCCAGCCTGATGTATCCAAGGTCTTCCTAATAAACAACTGTATGTTGCCCGGATGTCCATGACCTGGAAAGTGATTTGGAAAGTGTGAGGACCAATAGTTATGGGAAGATCAACTTCGCCGATAACTGTTTTTCTGGATCCGTCGAATGCTTTGACGACGACCTCACTGATTCTCATTGGAGGGCCCTTAAATGATAATTGCGTCAAAGTGGACTTCGGCATAACATTCAGGGCTGACCCTGTGTCTACCAGTACGTTGGCTAAAGCATCGCCCTGGCAGTTAACTGTAATGTTGAGCGCCATGTTATGACGACGACCCTCTTCAGGTAATTCCTCATCACTAAATCCCAAATTATTGTAGGAAGTGATGTTAGAGACAATGCTATCGAATTGTCTGATTGTTACATCCTGTTCCACAAAGGCTTGCTCCAAGACTTTCTGTAGAGCCTCTCTGTGTGCTTCTGAACTGAGTAACAGTGATAATACCGAGATCTTTGAAGGAGTCTGTAATAGTTGATCAACAATGTTGTATTCACTCCTTTGGATGAGCTTTAGCATCTCATCCTTGTCTTTTGAAAAATCGGGATTACCAGATTGACTGACTGGTGGATCAGGAATTTCCGCCTGAAGTTCCTTTTCTTTGTTGGATTCTCCAACCCCTCGGTTGAAGATTCGACCGCTCTGTGTTACACGACTAATGTCTGCAATATTCACGACAGAGGGTAATGGAATTTCCTTTCCATTCTCGATTATTGTTGCACCGTATTTGTAAGGGATTGCCTTAGCTGATTCATACGGTAGTGGCCCCGGTAGATAGATGACTATGGGAACCTTCTGATTTTTCTGACCATCATAAGTAATCATGATCCGTTCCCGGTTGGGAACTCTAGATTCGTCAAGTAGAGGGATGATGGAAAAAACATCCCTGGTCCTGTGATGACCAGAGATCGTGACAACATTCTCAACTTGCTCGGCAAGGTAGTTCGGCGACCAAATGATGGGTCCTGAACCTGGATATGGACGAATTTCTCCATGATCGACCTGACCCTGAAGAGCTGCTCTCACAAGGTAACACCCTTGGTTACTTTCCGAACAGATGCTACAACTGTCATAGTTGTGTGGTGGCACCTGGCCACGCCCACTTTGAATACAATGTAACCTCACTAGGTTACCTTCCATTGATCGGACATCCTGACTTTGACGACGAGTAGGATTCCTGTGATTGATACTAATCTGCTGAGTATCTTCGTCCATATAGATTGGCATCCACTAGTGATTTAACAAGTGCTGAAGTGCCTCCTGGACAAGGGTACAACCTCGATCATTTTCGCAACCCGCTTTACAATTTTGATAGTCATGTGATATTAAGAATCCAAGTCAGACCTGCTGAGCATGTAACTCTACCAGGTTGGTATCCATTACGCGGATGTCGAAGATCTGAACCATGTTGATTTGATAGGAGTTCCTATCATGGTAGTCTTGGATCCATCCAAGATCCATCTGACGCTGGAGGGCCTCTTGTATGAAAGAGCATCCCTGTTTGTTTACCGAGAAAATCAGACAGGAACTGTAATCGTGTCGCGGCAGATTATGATACTGGCTTTGCCTTGAATGCATCACCACCAAGTTGACATTCATCGCACGGATGTCGTGGTTTTGAATGAAGTTGGAATTCGTGTAAACCATGTTAACTCCACGAACTCGGTGCTCTTGGATCCATCCAAGATCCATCTGTTCCTGTAGAGCTGATTGCACTACAGAACATCCTTGATTGTTTTTAGAGCAGACATCACATTGGTGATAATTATGAGGTGGCACATGGCCATATCCACTCTGTCTACAATGCATCTTGACCAGATTGGTCCCCAATAAGAGTATATCGTGAATTTGATAGACATTGTTAGTCTCTTTCTCAATCAGATTGACTGCAGCTTTCTCGTGTTGAGGCAGCGGGTTCGTAAGAACATTAGGATTCGTATCTTTGAAAAATAAGAGCCCGCTCCTAACAAGCTTTTGCACGTCGGATTTGAAATTGAGACAAGTCTCAATGTTATGCCCTGAACCTCCTTGATGATAAGGGCATGTCTGATCCGCTTTGAACCAAAAAGGCGGATTTTCCGGAACTGAAAGGGGAGACTTAGTCTGAATGTGCCCCTTAGCCAGTAGTAATGGAAACAACTCTGCGTACGTTACGGGTATAGGATCAAATCCTGGTGGCCGTATTGTACGGTTGTTGTTATATGGAGGACGAGCCTGCTGAAGAGGTTGTTGTGTCCTTTGTTGGTCAGGTTGGCTCTGCGCAACCTGAGGTTGATACATAGGAACAGGCGCGGGCCCGATAGCAGGAGTTACAGCTGCTACTGGCTGATAACGTCGCCTTTGCTTTCCGAGAGAGATATTCCTAATATCTTGCTCTTTTTTCTTAGGGAGAGCACTACCGTATTTTTTAGTACCGCTCGTCGATCCAGTGTCTTTTACCAAACGTCCTTCTCGGACGGCTTCCTCAAGACGTACACCCATGCCGACCATTTCGGTGAAATCACTGGGTGCACCGGCAATCATTCGGTCATAGTAAAATGAGCTTAAGGTCTTTAAGAAGATTTTTGTCATCTCTTTTTCCTCAAGAGGTGGACAAATTTGAGCGGCAATTTCACGCCACCTTTGAGCATACTCCTTAAAGGTTTCCTTTTCCTTTTGTGACATTGATCTGAGTTGATCTCTGTCGGGTGCCATGTCCAAATTGTATTTGTATTGTTGGACGAAGGCAGTACCAAGATCTCTGAATGTACTGATCGTAGTACGGTTTAAACCCATGTACCATTTGAGTGCGGCACCGGTTAAACTATCCTGAAAGTAGTGAATCAGCAGGTCCTGATTCTCCGTCTGAGCTGACATCCGCCGAGCGTACATCACCAGATGGCTCTGAGGGCAAGAGTTACCCTTGTATTTTTCAAAGTCGGGCACTTGGAACTTGTGCGGGACTTTCACATTTGGGACCAACCAGAGGTCTGCGGCGTCCTTTCCAAATAGATCCTGACCGCGAATGGCTTGCAGCTCTTTCTGCATTTCCAAGAACTGCTCCTGGAATTCATCCATTCTGTCAAACATAGTTTCCTTCTTACCAGAAGGTGTTGGTGGAATCTGTCCTTCCGGGACAGTGTGCACCACAGGGGGTGGTACCGTGACTACGGCAGTAAGTCTTGGCGCCTCCCGAAGTTTGTAACCTTCAGGAGTCTTCAGTATGCCCCTAGCATCTTCGCTTTCCCGAAGTTTGTAACCTTCAGGCCCAGCGGCTTCTGTTGCGATTCCCTGATCTTCAGTGATCGGCGGAACATATCCTTCCGGGATATAGTTAACAGGCATGCCCCAAGGACGATCTTTCGGCATTTGATACCTAGGATCATACTTTTCCATAATGGGCGTTGAGGTGATCTCTGAGATCACAGTTCTTTGTAGCTGAGCTTCTGCCATGGCTTGCATGTCGTTACGAAGCTTTCTCATATCCTCTCTCAGAGCGTCGATCTCTTCTTTCAACTCTCTGTTTTCTTCCTCAAGATCATCCATCTTTTTCTGACGATTGGCCCGAGTATTATACGAATGAGACAGTTTGACTCTAGAATCGAGACACAAACGTGAGATTCGTAGGGAAGAAGAATAAGCAATGTGAGAATGATGAATGCAATGATTATATTGATTGTTTTTTTTTTGTTTAATCAAAATATACCTCGACAATTAGATTGCAAATATCAAACAGTGAGGAAACCCCTTTTTATTGAAATTCAAAGGATTACAGAAATGGAAATACAGTAGATTACAAAGTGCAGAAACAAAAACCTAAACTAATGGGTCCCGAGTCCTCCTTGAGGAGAAACCGGGTGTTGATTCTGGTATCTTCCTTTTCTTTGACCGGGGCGCTTGGGCCGTTGTCAGGTTGTCATTCCTTTGCCAAGTGAAAGGAGTGAGCAAATTCCTTTGGTCATCTTGATTCTCTACAGCATGCTGCTCCAAAATTTCAATCAGAGCATCTTTCTCTTTTAGTAGTTGCTGTATTTGGATACACTCTACGTCGAGGGTGTGGTACTTGTTCTTCCAAGATCTTCTCTCCTTTTGAACTTTGTTGAGAGTAACCTGAAGCTTTTCAGCTTCCGTCATAAAGTACATGACAGTTTCCCTCAGTGGAAGAATTCCGTAACGAGGATAAGGCATTTTTAGCTTAAGAGCTCTGGTTTGTACCCAATGGAGATAAGGCTCCACCGAGACACAATCCGGTTTTCCCAGAGACTCTCGTCCTTTCTTATGAACCTGTTTCCAAGCTTGCACTATTTCCATCTTTAGTGCTCTGTCATTTTCTCCTTCTTTGAAGAAAAGACCTTTCAGATGAACACCCAGTGGGATGTGTCTCATCGGGTATCCAAATTGACGAAGAACCAATATCGGATGATAGTTGATTCCTCCTTTAGTTCCTATGAGGGGTACGCTGGGGAAGTCTCCACAACGGTCAATGATTTTGATTCCCTCATAAATCCTATTACACCAATCTATATCGGAATTGGTGAGAGACATGATCTTCTGCGACCAACGTAAGACACTCTTGCAATCCCAAAAAGCGCAGACTTGGGCAAGTGCGAGATAAACCATTTATAGAGCAAAGGTACACAGCATGTGATCTCCCCTCCGCTGTACAAATTTCCCAAGTGTACAGAATGATACGCATCTGCGAGCAAAGTCGGCACAGGGTTTCCAATGAGAAAAACCTTAATAGCGTTGATATCGATGAAGTTATTGATGTTGGGAAACAAAAATAACCCGTAGGTGAGCAAGACAAAGATGCTTTCAAAAGCAGTCCCGTTCCCTATACTAGCAAAGTATAGAGCTTTCTTTGTTAAGAACTGGGCTGGCAAACCTTGGATGCCACCCTTAGTGGTCATGTGAGTCCTGACCTCAGACTCGTCCAAATGAATTGCTATTGCAATAGTCTGATTCTTTGGAATTTCTTCCAGTCCAGAAAATGGAGCTCGATCCGTGATATGTAAATCAGTCAGATGAGAATACTCCTCCAGCGTTGGTGCTAGCTGGTAATCCGGGAATGTGAAACAGTGATAAACCGGATCGTAAAACTGAATGAGCGCATCCATGATTCCCTTAATCACATGGACTCTTAACAGTGGTAGCAGACCACCGTGCTTGGCTCTGAAAGCCTCTGGGTTAACGATCATCCTTGCTAACCTTCTCAAATCCCCTAGTTTTGGAACCTTGAAGGTATACTAGTGAGTTCTCCTTCTACCAAAATCCATTAGCGTAATCCTCTTCTCTGATATTTGCAATCACAGTCTTAGTTTAATTTAAAAAACAGAGAGACTAGAAGAGAAGTTTTTTGAATGTTTTAATGTTTTATTAAATGAATGCATGAATGCAGCACACAAAAACATAGAAAAAACATGGGGTCAAAGGGTCGTTGTCATGAAGTCAAGGCTCTACCCATCCCCAAAGGTTTACTAGGGTGATTTTTGTACCTGTACTCATTATCATCAGCTCCTCCCAGGAAGGCAGACAACAAGCGGATCGCCAGCGAGTTGTGTGCAATCTTAGAGTAAGTGCTATTCACCGAGAATAGATCACCAGCCTCAAATGAGGGTAGTATCGCGTAATAGCTATTTCCGATAGCTTCCGCACTACGAAAGAGGTTGGCTTTTCTTAAGTGTATACTCAATCTCACCACATACGGCATCACCCGCATTCCCATTAGCAGAAAAATAAACACATATAGAAATTAGGAAAAGCAGTATATATATTTGTCCTAATCATCCTAGACTTATAAAGCTACGATTCTTAAGTTCCTGACAGAAATGGGTTCCCAGGCGGAAGCCCCAATCTGTGGTATTCACACAAAAGAGAGATGGACCAGCAAGAGGTCAACGTCCCAAAATTGTAAGAAAGAGAGATCGGCCCCACGGTGGGCGCCACTTTTCTGTTGGCGGCCACCGCCATGAAAATGACTTACCCAAGGTTTAAATTGTAAGAAAGAAAGAATCGGCCCCACGGTGGGCGCCACTTTTCTGTAGCGAGCGATTTTGGACGCGGTTCTTAAGCACTGGTCGCTCTCTGCGGTTGAGCTTAAAACTACAGGTCGATTCATTTTTTATCCTATTGTGAGCTGAATAAGGAAGGGAAATAGATGTCTCCAATTAACCCTGCTTTGCATACTGAGTTTAAACAGCGGTCTGTTAGGTTACGGATGCTATCAATGTGGGGGGCCTTTGTACTGGTTATTTGTATTTTCACCAATACGGTTTTCTTTCTTTTTTACCTAGGCAGAAGGTTTCTGGCGGGGAACAAGGATTAGGATGTTAGGACTGATGCTTTTGAATTACTGCTTTTAATTGATGGAGATATGGGATTTGGGTTTTTTGTTGATTGCGCTCCCTAAGATCTTTTCTTTCGATCTTATGCCTACGTATTCCCGTTTACCGAAACAGGGAAATCAGAGCGTTCGTAGTTCCTCCTATTCTATGGGAAGAAATTGGTTTTTGGTGTCTTGTTCAAAGCCCAAGACGTGAAGCGAAAGGTGATTTGTATCTTGTTCAAAGCCCAAGATGTGAAGCTGAAAGGTCTATTTGTGTCTTGTTCAAAGCCCAAGACGTGAAGCGAAAGGACCTCGACTTTAGAGAGAATTTGTCATCTCTAAAGAGGGGAGAAGGAGAATTACTTTAACTGGGATACGCGGATCCGAGCAATGCCATAATTTCCGAAGAAAGGGTTTAAACCTGAAGGAGAAGACTTTAACTCAATGTAGAGCAATGCCATCTTTCCTTAGGAATTTCTCATGCTAAAAGAGGGACAGTGGCGTGGATATAGATGATCCAGAGGCTTGCCGCTTACAGCGATTAGATGAAAGGAAAGGAGTTGTTGATGTTTGTGTACTGTGAACGAGGCACAGATTTTGATGCTAAAAGGTTGATTGGATCAACCAGTGGTTTTCTTATACAAAGCCTAAGAGGAGGCTAATTTCCGCTAGGAAAATCATTATACAAAGCCTAAGAGAAGGCTATTTTGTGTCTCGTACAAAGCCCGAGAGAGAGGCTAAAAGTTTTTGTTTGACTCTACGAGGGAGTCTTTGTGTCTCGTACGAAGCCCGAGATAGAGGCTAAAAGTTTGACTCAACAAGAGAGTCTTTGATACTCAACAAGAGAGTGTTTTTGTATCTCGTACGAAGCCCGAGATGGAGGCTAAAGGTTTGTCTCAGTTGAGTGACAGATCCAATATACTGATTTTAAAAGAGAAAATCAGTTCTTATATGAGCAACACAGTACTCAGGGATTTGATTTGAGGATCAGGGATATTTCCTTCTCTTTGAGGAAACGGGAAATCCAAAGGGTATTTAGACTGTCCGAGTCTGCGAGTTTCCTTCCTATTTAACGAAGGGGTCACTTGAGAATGTCTTTGATACTCAAGGAAGTTAGACTGTCCGTGTCTAGAGTTTTGTCTTTTGTACTACGCTATGAGAAACAGTAGTAGACTCTATGAAAGGACTGTTCTATGAGGATGACTAGGTTCTGTTCCTATACCTCTAGGAGGTCGTCGGGACAATTTGTACGAAGCCCAAGAGGAGGCTGAAAACTTTTAAGAAGCCGACGGGTCCTTGTACGAAGCCCAAGAGGAGGCTATCATTCCCGAAGGAAGAGATCATTATACGAAGCCTAAGAGGAGGCTGTGAATACTTCTAAGAAGCCGTAGTGTCCTTGAATAATGCCCAAGAGGAGGCCGATGCTTTTAAGAAGCCCGTGGGTCTATCATCCCCTTTCCATTAGGAGAGATAACTCTTTTAAAGATAAAAACCACTGGTAAACGTGCGAGGTTTACTATCCAGCGACTTTTAGCTTTTAAAGAGGGTTCCTTAGTTAAGGTCCAAGATTATGACCGTAGTGGGTACCCAAACCCCGAGACATTCAAGGCAATCTATCCACAAGGAATAGATCAAGTCAGGAAAGTTCGAGAATTTGGAAGAAACTCAAAGATGCCATTCACGGAGAATACATTCATCTTGGGGAGTAGAGCTTCTTGACGATTCCTAAGGAGGACAGCCGAAGAGAAGACTGTATCTGGTGCTCCTATTGGGGATCTAGGCGTCTATTTCTACGAATATATGAAACGGCGTCACCTAGATCTAGACGTAGTTGCCGGGGAAACTCGAAATATCTATACTATTATTACACAGTAGATATGAGTTTATGAAAGGAGACTTACAGTGAGCAGCCCCACAATACAGTTTATATATATATGAGTTTGTGAAAGGAGACTTACAGTGAAACAGCCCCACAATTCAGTTTATAATATGAAAGCAGTAAATGAAAGCGATAACCACTTACTCGGTTGTAGTGCTTCCATGCTGTTTGGTTAGTTGTTCAACAAAGAAAGATTGAAAACAACAGTATATTCAAAATCAAAGGAGAAAGTGCTTTGAAAAAGAAAGATTTGGGGCTTACAGCTCAAGGAGAGGCCCAAAAAGGTTTAAAGAAAAGAGTGGGGCTTATAACACGAGGGTAGGCCCAAATGATTTTTCGTTTAAAAATGGCGATCGCGCCGAGGTTTTCTTTTAACGCAGAGGGACTTATACAATAAGTGAGGCCCAAAATGTTTTGGTTAAAAGGGGGATTGGGTCTTACACTCTAATAGAGGCCCAAAGTGTTTTGAATGGGTCTTATAGCTCAAGGAGAGGCCCAGATGATTTTTATTTTTAAACGGGCGATGATCGCGCCGTTTACTTGTACAGAGGGACTTATACAATGAGTGAGGCCCAAAAAGTTTTTGTACAAGGGGGGATGGGTCTTACACTCTCTCAAGAGGCCCAAAAAAAGTTTGAAAATGATTTATGAGGGTTGAATTAATCCAAAACCCTAATTTGTTTTCAAAATGTATTTAATTGAATAAAAATTCAATTAAAATGATCAAAAATTGTTTAACACATGGAAAACAAATTGTGATCTTGGATTAATGCTTCAAAAATTAAGTATTGACCTACAAAATAATTAGAAAGCATTAAAAGTTGCAAAATCAATGTAGAAAAAATATTTAAAATGTCAAAAACAATTAAAATATTGATTCTTTGCAAAAATATCAATTATATGAAATAAATAATATTTTTGGGATTTTCTTGGAAAATAAAATATTTCAACATTTTTGTGAATTATTAAAAAAAGAATCAACTCAAAATCATTAAAACTCGGAGAGAAATTAATTTTTGAATCAATTAAACAAAATCACAAAATTCAAATATTTGAATTTCTAAAAATGGCGCCAAGAACAGCTGAAAAACACGCGCGTTTTTCTGGGATTCTCAGATTTGCATTTTCTATCCAATCTCCATGAATACGTAATCATATCATGCAATCCACATATCATTGTGCTCGTCTCAACCTCACGATCATGTTTGTGTACTTTAATTTCATTTAAATTAAACATACAACAAAAAATCACGAAGAAACCTCAAGAACCCTAATTTCTGCATGAAGGCTAGGATTTTTGATACACGATTCAAACAATGCAATTAATTGAGGGAAAACATTCCATGCATGATTAAGAACATATGGCCAAATTATTGTGCGAGGAAATATGCATAGATTGAGAGATGACCAAGTATGTGCTTACCTCCAAGTCGTGACAGCAAGTTCAAAGTGATTTTTGATTTGGAGGTGTTACAGATGAGTGGTGATGATCTGGACAGCTTCCCTACACCATATGAAGTGTGTTTGAACACTTGGATTGAATTGAAATGGACTGGATCAGTTTATGGCATCTCAGCTGCAACTTCACTTCAAACTTGTGTGGATGGCAAGTGATTTTGAGATTTTGATGTTCCAGATGTCATGTGAGTGTTTGATCAGCTCATATGTGATGTATGTGAGGTGTTTGAGTGATTGGTTTGATTGGAATTGCTCTCAAACTCAAAACCCGATAGCTACCTTGCTAAGAAAGGCATTTTTGCCAAGAGAAAGAGATTTTGATGAAAGCATCTGTTAGATGGCTTTGGTGTACTCAAACTGACCACAATTGAGCTCTATTTATAGTAGAGCAAGTTTGTTTTGCAAGGAATAGTGAATGGCAGCTGGTAAGTAGGTTTGGCCAATGTTGGCAAATGAAAATCCAAGTCTCCTCTAGCCATTGACTAGAGGTTAGGGCACAGAGCTTTGGTCCCCTTGGTCTTGGATAAGTCTTGACTGATTTCAGATGAGAATGGCTCAGTCCATGCCACCTTGATAGTTCCATTGAATGCCTCATTCCAAATTTGAAATCTTGTCCCTATTTTGGCAACTCTAGGTTCAACATGCTATTCCTTGTTCCTTGGACCTTGGAGGCTTGGCTCAGTGATTGTCCCCTTTAGATTCAATCCTCTGAGGTGTCCAAGTGGATTGGAGCAATTGAAATTGGCTGATTTTGGCAAATCGAGCCAAATTTCAAATTCTGCCTTGGTTTGACAGATTTCAGCAAGGCAACTTGCCAATGTTGTATCTCATGGTGTAGGTTGAATTTGGCAATGTTCTTGGCCATTTTGGAAAGCTCTTACATGATACAACAACTGTTTGAACAAGTTTGGTTTTGATCTCTTTTGATTCCAAGTGAAAAATCCCCCTACATTTGGCAAAAAGTGAGGCAGAATCTGACTTAGTGAAAATTTCACTAAGTGTTGGAAAAAGTGACATTTTCACTTTTCAGCCACTTTGATCACTCCATAACTCAAAATCCTTAATGAATTGGAATGACTTGTAGTTGAAGTTTTTGTAGGTGATAATGAGGGCTAAAAATCCATCTTTGGATGAGAAAAAATGGCCTTGTGGTTTAGGAGTTATGGTCCTCCAAAGTTGGTACCCTTGCCACTTTATTTTTAACTTAGAAAAATTTATAAGTTTTATGGTTACCCCTTTTACAAGTTATTTCACTTTTCTTGATTTTTCTTGATGAATGATGATTCAAATCATACATTAACATCATTTTAGGGTTAAAAATCCATTTTGGTGAAAAATCTCAAAAAGTCAAAGTTGACTTTTATGCACAGTTGACTTTTTATCAGATGAATTCCAAACTGTGCAATTCTTCAGGAAATCATGTCCTTGACCTAAATCAAACTTGATGGACATGTTCCATGGGTGTCATAGGGTATATTGAGGTATGTCCTAGGGCTTGGGAGCATGTCCTGGTCAAAAGTCAAAGTTACAGTTGACTTTTCTCTTAAAACCCTAATTGTGGTGCAGATGAAATTGAGACTTGTTGCTCAAGCTTCTTGGATTAATCCATTGTTCCAAATGGATCAATATGGTATATTAGAGATCCTCAAATCATCTCTTGAGGTCTTGGCTCATGGTTTGTCCCAAAAGTCAACTTAGGGGTGAATTAGGTCAAGAAACCCTAATTCCTGATTTTTTATGAATGCATCCCCTGAGGCAAAATTGACTTGATGCATGGGTTCATGAGGTTCCATGAAGTATATTAGGTCATGTTTTGGATCATTGCCTTGTGCCCAGATGAAAATTTCCATCTGGAGGCCCTGGTCGACCAAAACCCTAATTTGGTGACACTGTCGATCTTGAGACTTGATCCACCTAGAAGGGAGCAGCCTTGTGCTTAATCCTTGAAGTGGGAGTCCTTTTTGATCCATTGGGGATATTTAAGAGATTAGACAAGTTGAAGATCATGTCATTTCTTGATTGATCCTTTGTCTAAGCACTCAGAGAGGGCTTGAAACCCTAATTTTGATTGTATTGGATGCTCACCCATCTTTGGGGAGACTGATGAAGCATGATGGTTCATCCATATTGTGATGATGATTTTCACAATGATGGGAAATCTAAGTGGTCAAAATTTGGGGTATTACAGATGCCCCTATTTAATCTTCTTGGACCCGAAGGTGTGAATGACGAAGGTGTTCGGGCATTCGGGGTGCAAGATGATTAAATATCGGAATACCCGAAATTTTGATGGTGGTTATGAATGGTAGCTTACGCATTCATCTTCTTTAGCTAAGCAACGATGCTTAGAAAAGGTAAACTTCCCCTCGAGCCTGGTCTTCAGCCAAGGAACTGGTCTCAGTTTTCTTTTGAAATAAACTTCCCCTCGATCCTGGTTTCTTACCAAGGAACTGGTCTCAGTTGTGGAAACAAACTTCCCCTCGATCCTGGTTTCCTACCAAGGAACTGGTCTTAGTTTTTGATTTAAACTTCCCCTCGATCCTGGTTTTCTACCAAGGAACTGGTCTTAGTTTCTGATTTAAACTTCCCCTCGATCCTGGTTTCCTACCAAGGAACTGGTCTTAGTTTCTTTTGTCAATAAACTTTACTGACAAGGGACGCTATTCGTAGCGGCTTTCCTTCAAACTTCTCGCCGAATTTTCCTGGGGAGATGCCATTTGAGTGGAAAATGTTTTGATGTCAGACTTGCTGGGGAACCCATTCGTCTGAGTTGTAGAGGTACACAAACTTCTCTGTTTTGGAGACGCCATTTGTCGATTCTACTGGGGAAAGCGAGTCTCTTGAGAGACTGTTTTCGTTTGGGGTTACATCATACTTTTCTCGGGATCTTCCCGGAGAAATGCCATATGATGGGGTCCAATTTTGAGGTGTCGATGACCTTTTCATCAACGACTTTTCGGAGAAATACTGATGTACTGCCGAATCTCTGTTTAAGAGGCTTTCTCTGTGGATTTTCCTTAATCCGGGAAAGCAAAGATATCATCTTCAATGGCGAAGAGTGACATCTGTTGAAGGTTCTCTGATCTTTCAGAGGTTCAAGTTATCAAAGTGGCCAAGTGCCGACTTTGATCTAAAGATACACTGGTGGCGAGATTGTGCTGACGCAACACTTCCTGACGAGGAAAGAACTGACAAACTCGATTGAGAAAACTGTTTATCACTAGGGGACAAGACCGGCTAGAGTGATAACGATGCAATATGAAATGTAAACGCAAATAAAAAATGCATGAAGTACGTATGTATATGCTGACAAAACTGACGCGACATACAAACTAATGGATGAACACAATTGGATACTCGGCCATCGCGGGGCGAAGAAGTACCGTTGATTCAAAATAGCAATTCCACCTTGCTTAGGGGAGATAGTCCCGTTGGGAGCTATGTTGATCGAGCTTAGGAGATAAGAACTCGGCCGAGGGTGTCAGACGAAACAAGGTCTCTGACACAGTTGATCCCTTCATTCAGGCGAACTGGTTTAGAAGGAGTACTTTGATTCTGCACTTTGAAGTTCCCTTACTTCGGGAGAAGCGATCGATGTTCTTCTGATGTTCAACAGTCAAAAGAAATGACATCTTTAATTTAAAAGCAGAAAAAGTTTTTAACAAGTAAATTCACTTTCGTTTTATTTCAAGAATCGCTGATTAAGTTTAAACAACGTCGTTCTGTAAAGCTAAAACAAGTAAAGAATTACAAACAAAAGCACAAGGGTTCAAATTTTATTGATAAGATGGAGATCAGCCAAACGCGTGATTCCAAAGAGTATATACAAAGTTAGAAAATGGTAATTTACAGGGAAAAGGGCTACGTTGAAACATAACGACCACTATCCTTCTACCAACTTTGAGTTCGGGACATCCTGAGCTTCCGTCGAAGATGACCTTTGACTGGAGATTTCCTCCGATAGATGATGTAACTGCTGCTGAGGGACTTGCCTCTGTTGAACATAGTTACTTGCCATTATCCCTAACTTTTGCCTGGATTGTACTATGAGATTTCCAATCCATCGGGATGATTCCCCTTTTTTTTTTTTTTTTTTTTGTCTCTAACTTTTGCCTGGACCGCCCTTTCGGGTTTTCAATCCACCGAGACTTTTTTTTTAGTTTTAGGCGAAGTATTTCTTGACTACATCAACATTCGTGGGGTAGGCAAATTCCTCTCGTCCATGGTTGCAAGTCTCAAGGCACCGCCTGAGAAAGCTTTTGTGACCACATAGGGGCCATCATAATTTGGGGTCCATTTGCCCCGAGAGTCAGTGAGAAATGATTGTATCTTCTTGAGCACGAGGTCTTCTTTTCTGAAAATACGAGGTCGGACCTTTTTGTCGAACGCCCTTTTCACTCTCTGCTGATACAACTGACCATGGCATAGTGCCGTGACTCGTTTTTCCTCGATCAGGTTCAGTTCGTCGTGTCGACTTTGACACCATTCAGCTTCGGTGAGCTTAGCTTCCATCAATACCCGGATTGATGGGATCTCTACTTCTATGGGGAGAATTGCCTCCATGCCATATACTAGAGAGAAAGGGGTTGCCCCTGTTGAAGTACGGACAGATGTTCGATAACCGTGAAGAGCAAAGGGTAGCATCTCGTGCCACCTTTGTAGGTCACAACCATCTTTTGAACAATCCTCTTGATGTTCTTGTAAGCCGCTTCTACCGCTCTGTTCATCTTGGGTCGGTAGGGAGATGAGTTATGGTGTTCGATCTTGAACTCTGCACACAACTCTTTCATCATCTTATTGTTCAAGTTATATCCATTATCAGTAATGATCTCGCTTGGAACACCATAACGGCAGATGATATTGTTTTTGATAAATCGGACCACCACTTGTCGGGTTACATTGGCGAATGACGCTGCTTCGACCCACTTGGTGAAATAGTCAATGGCTATCAGGATGAACCGATGTCTGTTTGAAGCCTTGGGCTCAATCATACCAATCATGTCGATTCCCCATATGGAAAAAGGCCACGGGGAAGAAAGAACTTTGAGATGTGATGGCGGTACATGAATTTTGTCGGAGTATATCTGACACTTGTGACACCTCCTCATGTACTTGTAGTAGTCGGATTCCATGGTCAACCAATAATACCCGGCCCTGAGAATTTTTCTCGCCATTGTGTGTCTGTTGGCATGAGTGCCAAAGGATCCTTCGTGAATTTCTTTCATGAGCCTGTCTGCTTCTGGTCTGTCGACGCATCGGAGCAAGACCATGTCAAAATTTCTCTTATAAAGAGTGTCACCGCTCAGGAAGAAGTTTCCAGCCAATCTTCTGAGGATCTTTCTATCTTTCTTGGATGCCCCAGGTGGGTATCCTTGTTTCTGAAGGAAGCATTTGATATCGTGATACCAAGGTCTGTCGTCTATGACTGCTTCAATCGTGAAGATGTAAGCGGGCCGTTCAAGGCGCATTATGTCGATCTTAGGTATGTCATTCCATCGACCTACACTAATCATGGAAGAGAGAGTGGCTAATGCATCAGCCATGTGATTCTCATCACGAGGGATGTGATGAAAGTCGACTCTGTTGAAGAAGGGTAACAACCTCCTTGCATAGTCTTTGTAAGGAATCAATCCTGATTGGTATGTGTTCCAATCTCCTTTTATCTGGTTAATAACCAGGGCTGAATCGCCGTATACGTCCAAGTTTTTGATCCTTAAATCAATCGCTTCTTCGAGACCCATGATACATGCTTCGTATTCGGCCTCGTTGTTCGTACATTTGAACGTAAGTCTGGCAGTGAAAGGAATGTGGGAACCCTGAGGGGTAACAATGATTTCCCCAATTCCGTTTCCATAATGATTGACTGCTCCGTCAAAGATAAGTCCCCATTGGGAACCTGGTTCTGGCCCTTCACTGGGTAGCAGTTCATCGCAATCTTTCATCTTTAGATACATGACATCTTCGTCTGGGAAGTCAAACCCGATTGATTCTTGATCGCCAATCGGTTGATGAGCCAAATGATCGGCTAAAATACTTCCTTTAACGGCTTTCTGAGCATGGTACTCTATGTCATATTCTGATAGTAACATCTGCCAACGGGCAATCCTTCCCGTGAGAGCAGGTTTTTCGAAAACGTACTTGATTGGATCCATTTCAGAGACCAACCAAGTAGTATGACGAATCATGTACTGGCGAAGACGTTTGGCTGCCCAAGCCAAAGCGCAACAAGTTTTCTCAAGCATTGTGTACCGAATCTCGCAGTCGGTGAATTTCTTGCGTAGATAGTAAATGGCAGACTCTTTCCTTTTAGTTTCGTCTTGTTGGCCAAGTACACATCCCATTGAGTCCTCTAGGACCGTAAGGTAAATGATCAGTGGTCTTCCTTCAACTGGAGGTGATAGAATCGGAGGATTCAATAGATATTCCTTGATACTGTCGAAGGCGGTTTGGCAATCTTCTGACCAAACGCAATCCTGGTTCTTTTTCAGTAATTTGAAAATCGGCGCACACGTCGCGGTCATAAGGAATATGAATCTGGAGATGTAGTTCAAACGTCCCAAGAATCCTCTGACTTATTTTTCAGTTTTCGGAGAAGGCATTTCTTGAATGGCCTTGACCTTGTCAGGATCAACTTCGATTCCTTTCTGGCTGACGATGAACCCTAGTAATTTCCCCGAACGGACACCGAAGGTGCACTTGTTGGGATTCAAGCGGAGCTTGAATTTTCTTAGACGTTCGAACAATTTTGACAGATGTTCAACGTGCTCATCCTCTGTTCTTGATTTTGCAATCAAATCATCGACATATACCTCGATTTCTTTGTGTATCATGTCATGAAACAGAGTAGTCATGGCCCTTTGATAGGTTGCCCCGGCATTCTTCAAACCGAACGACATTACCTTGTAACAAAAGGTACCCCATGGGGTAATGAACGAAGTTTTCTTCATGTCTTTCGGCGCCATTTTGATCTGGTTATAGCCCGAGAATCCATCCATGAAGGAGAATACTTTGAACTTTGCTGTGCTGTCAACCAGCATGTCAATGTGTGGTAAAGGAAAGTCGTCCTTTGGACTTGCCTTGTTCAGATCTCTGTAATCGACACACATTCTGACCTTTCCATCCTTTTTGGGAACGGGTACGATGTTGGCTAACCATTGAGGATATTCAGATGTAGCGAGGAAACCCGCGTCAATCTGTTTCTGTACCTCCTCTTTGATTTTGATAGCCATGTCCGGGTGAGTTCGTCTCAACCTTTGCTTTACTGGCGGACATTCCGATCTTAGCGGTAAGTGATGTTCCACGATGCTGGTATCCAACCCTGGCATATCTTGATAGGACCAAGCGAATACATCGGGGAATTCTTTGAGAAGCTTTATCAAACCCTCTCTGGCAGTTGGACTGAGCAGTGCTCCGATCCTGATTTCTTTTCTCTCTTTTTCTGAACCCAATTTTACCGTTTCCAACGGCTCTTTGTGAGGTTCAATGGACCTTTCCTCTTGTCTGAGTAGTCGGGAGATCTCTTCTGGAATTTCGTTGTTAACTTCTTCTTCAGCCTCGAATACCGGGAACTCAAAGTTGGAAGAAGGCATCGGATCGTATGTTTCAACGGGGTATAAAATAAGTAATATGCATGACGTGATGATTCGTGTTTAGAAAAGATAGAGAAAATGCAAGTGTGTGCAGTGTTTTGATTTTACTGCTTGTTTTTATTATTGAATGTTTTTTAGGATTACCATTTTTTGAAAAAGCAAAAAGAGAAAATAGCAATTAATGCGGAAATTACAGAACGACGTTATTTTATTAATGAACAAGTCGAATCTTGAAACTACAGCCCTATAAAACAAAACTCTGTCGCTTTGGGCAAAGCGAAAAGGGAAATTTACAGAAAGCGAGGCCTATCAAAATATCCGTTTCACCTGGGCAGGGTGAAAGGTTAAAGATGGCAATTACTTTGACTGATGAACGACCTTCGGAACCTCGACAGCAACCCATTGGCGGCGAACTCCTCGGTGAATCACAAAGTCTGGCACCTTCCTTGATTTGTCTTCAGAAATGACGCTGATTTCTGGTGGAGTAGGATCATTGGAATCTGTCTCCCAAGCAGAATTGTCGTAGGAGGATTCCTCTGTTGCATTTTGCATAGCATTTGTGCTCTCAGCTGTATCTCCCCATCCAGTTGGCTGGATATCTTCGAGCCTGATACGAGAGCTTTCGGGAGCGGTGTACTTGACCATATAGTCGTATTTTCCACTTGGTTGTCCCAAAGTGTCCCAAACTTCTTTGGAACTGGAGGAGTCATCCCTCTCGATGACGTTGACCTCGGGAAAAGCATAGTTGATGAATTCAAGTCCTGTAAACGTTGCGAATTCATCTTCATGTTGAGTAGTTTCCGAATGACCTGAGTGTTGATCCCATGACATGGCGGGGACACAGGTATTCTGTTCAATGACGCTCAGCTGAGTTTCATTACTCGGCTGACTTTCTTGCCCCAAGTTTCCTGGGTAAGGCTGCCACATTGGCAGACCATCCATCGGGCCATAGTAATTGTGATCAAAGTTGTCTTTCAGCAGAGTGTCCTCCTCTAATGAATTTGGCGGAGCACGACATCCTTCCGGATCATAATCTCCGTAGATCATTTCAACATCTGACCTGGGTATAAATCTCAGACTTTCTGTAGGAAAGCAAAAAGGAATAGGCACCTCTTTCTGAGACATATAGCCGTCCTTGTTAAGGTAGGACTTCCATTCTTCATCTGTGTCAGAGGGATCTTCCTCATTGATAGCATGAACTATCTGAGACACTGGGTGAAGAAAACCTCCATTGTAGAAGAAGTTTTGAAGGGGATGAAGACTTTCATCGTTGGCGGTTGTCTGGGTACAGGTTGCAGAAAAACCAAGACCCTTCTTTGTTTTATTGTCAATAGGAATGACAAGCCGTCCCCATCCTGTCGTATCGGTACTCTCGACCACTTTGATAGCATCTTTGTATGAAGAAATTGAAGTTCCTTCTTCGGATTGATCGTTCTTGCTCACCGATAGTGCTTGGAACTGAGTACCAATAACCTCCTCGGGTTCTACACAAGCAGATGATGATAGGTTACTCACAAGCAAGGCTTGTTCCCCACAAACCGTGACAAGTTGATCGTTCTTGACAAACTTTAGCTTTTGGTGGAGGGTTGAAGTAACCGCTCCAGCCTGATGTATCCAAGGTCTTCCTAATAAACAACTGTATGTTGCCCGGATGTCCATGACCTGGAAAGTGATTTGGAAAGTGTGAGGACCAATAGTTATGGGAAGATCAACTTCGCCGATAACTGTTTTTCTGGATCCGTCGAATGCTTTGACGACGACCTCACTGATTCTCATCGGAGGGCCCTTAAATGATAATTGCGTCAAAGTGGACTTCGGCATAACATTCAGGGCTGACCCTGTGTCTACCAGTACATTGGCTAAAGCATCGCCCTGGCAGTTAACTGTAATGTTGAGCGCCATGTTATGACGGCGACCCTCTTCAGGTAATTCCTCATCACTAAATCCCAAATTATTGTAGGAAGTGATGTTAGAGACAATGCTATCGAATTGTCTGATTGTTACATCCTGTTCCACAAAGGCTTGCTCCAAGACTTTCTGTAGAGCCTCTCTGTGTGCTTCTGAACTGAGTAACAGTGATAATACCGAGATCTTTGCAGGAGTCTGTAACAGTTGATCAACAATGTTGTATTCACTCCTTTGGATGAGCTTTAGCATCTCATCCTTGTCTTTTGAAAAATCAGGATTACCAGATTGACTGACTGGTGGATCAGGAATTTCCGCCTGAAGTTCCTTTTCTTTGTTGGATTCTCCAACCCCTCGGTTGAAGATTCGACCGCTCCCTGTTACACGACTGATGTCTGCAATATTCACGACGGAGGGTAATGGAATTTCCTTTCCATTCTCGATTATTATTGCACCGTATTTGTAAGGGATTGCCTTAGCTGATTCATACGGTAGTGGCCCCGGTAGATAGATGACTATGGGAACCTTCTGATTTTTCTGACCATCATAAGTAATCTTGATCCGTTCCCGGTTGGGAACTCTAGATTCGTCAAGTAGAGGGATGATGGCAAAAACATCCCTGGTCCTGTGATGACCAGAGATCGTGACAACATCCTCAACTTGCTCGGCAAGGTAGTTCGGCGACCAAATGATGGGTCCTGAACCTGGATATGGACAAATTTCTCCATGATCGACCTGACCCTGAAGAGCTGCTCTCACAAGGTAACACCCTTGGTTACTTTCCAAACAGATGCTACAACTGTCATAGTTGTGTGGTGGCACCTGGCCACGCCCACTTTGAATACAATGTAACCTCACTAGGTTACCTTCCATTGATCGGACATCCTGACTTTGACGACGAGTAGGATTCCTGTGATTGATACTAATCTGCTGAGTATCTTCGTCCATATAGATTGGCATCCACCAGTGATTTAACAAGTACTGAAGTGCCTCCTGGACAAGGGTACAACCTCGATCGTTTTCGTAACCCGCTTTACAATTTTGATAGTCATGTGATATTAAGAATCCAAGTCGGACCTGCTCAGCATGTAACTCTACCAGGTTGGTATCCATTATGCGGATGTCGAAGATCTGAACCATGTTGATTTGATAGGAGTTCCTATCATGGTAGTCTTGGATCCATCCAAGATCCATCTGACGCTGGAGGGCCTCTTGTATGAAAGAGCATCCCTGTTTGTTTACCGAGCAAATCAGACAGGAACTGTAATTGTGCCGCGGCAGATTATGATACTGGCTTTGCCTTGAGTGCATCGCCACCAAGTTGACATTCATCGCACGGATGTCGTGGTTTTGAATGACGTTGGAATTCGTGTAAACCATGTTAACTCCACGAACTCGGTGCTCTTGGATCCATCCAAGATCCATCTGTTCCTGTAGAGCTGATTGCACTACAGAACATCATTGATTGTTTTTAGAGCAGACATCACACTAGTGATAATTATGAGGTGGCACATGGCCATATCCACTCTGTCTACAATGCATCTTGACCAGATTGGTCCCCAATAAGAGTACATCGTGAATTTGATAGACATTGTTAGTCCCTTTCTCAATCAGATTGACTGCAGCTTTCTCGTGTTGAGGCAGCGGGTTCGTAAGAACATTAGGATTTGTATCTTTGAAAGATAAGAGCCCGCTCCTAACAAGCTTTTGCACGTCGGATTTGAAATTGAGACAAGTCTCAATGTTATGCCCTGAACCTCCTTGATGATAAGGGCATGTCTGATCCGCTTTGAACCAAAAAGGCGGATTTTCCGGAACTGAAAGGGGAGACTTAGTCTGAATGTACTCCTTAGCCAGCAGTAATGGAAACAGCTCTGCGTACGTTACGGGTATAGGATCAAATCCTGGTGGCCGTATTGTACGGTTGTTGTTATATGGAGGACGAGCCTGCTAAAGAGGCTGTTGTGTCCTTTGTTGGTCAGGTTGGCTCTGCGCAACCTGAGGTTGATACATAGGAACAGACGCGGGGCCGATAGCAGGAGTTACAGCTGCTACTGGCTGATAACGTCGCCTTTGCTTTCTGAGAGAGATATTCCTAATATCTTGCTCTTTTTTCTTAGGGAGAGCACTACCGTATTTTTTAGTACCGCTCGTTGATCCAGTGTCTTTTACCAAACGTCCTTCTCGGACGGCTTCCTCAAGACGTACACCCATGCCGACCATTTCGGTGAAATCACTGGGTGCACCGGCAATCATTCGGTCATAGTAAAATGAGCTTAAGGTCTTTAAGAAGATTTTTGTCATCTCTTTTTCCTCAAGAGGTGGACAAATTTGAGCGGCAATTTCACGCCACCTTTGAGCATACTCCTTAAAGGTTTCCTTTTCCTTTTGTGACATTGATCTGAGTTGATCTCTGTCGGGTGCCATGTCCAAATTGTATTTGTATTGTTGGACGAAGGCAGTACCAAGATCTCTGAATGTACTGATCGTAGTACGGTTTAAACCCATGTACCATTTGAGTGCGGCACCGATTAAACTATCCTGAAAGTAGTGAATCAGCAGGTCCTGATTCTCCGTCTGAGCTGACATCCGCCGAGCGTACATCACCAGATGGCTCTGAGGGCAAGAGTTACCCTTGTATTTTTCAAAGTCGGGCACTTGGAACTTGTGCGGGACTTTCACATTTGGGACCAAGCAGAGGTCTGCGGTGTCCTTTCCAAATAGATCCTGACCGCGAATGGCTTGCAGCTCTTTCTGCATTTCCAAGAACTGCTCCTGGAATTCATCCATTTTGTCAAACATAGTTTCCTTCTTACCAGAAGGTGTTGGTGGAATCTGTCCTTCCGGGACAGTGTGCACCACAGGGGGTGGTACCGTGACTACGGCAGTAAGTCTTGGCGCCTCCCGAAGTTTGTAACCTTCAGGAGTCTTCAGTATGCCCCTAGCATCTTCGCTTTCCTGAAGTTTGTAACCTTCAGGCCCAGCGGCTTCTGTTGCGATTCCCTGATCTTCAGTGATCGGCGGAACATATCCTTCCGGGATATAGTTAACAGGCATGCCCCAAGGACGATCTTTCGACATTTGATACCTAGGATCATACTTTTCCATAATGGGCGTTGAGGTGATCTCTGAGATCACAGTTCATTGTAGCTGAGCTTCTGCCATGGCTTGCATGTCGTTACGAAGCTTTATCATATCCTCTCTCAGAGCGTCGATCTCTTCTTTCAACTCTCTGTTTTCTTCCTCAAGATCATCCATCTTTTTCTGACGATTTGCCCGAGTATTATACAAATGAGACAGTTTGACTCTAGAATCGAGACACAAACGTGAGATTCGTAGGGAAGAAGAATAAGCGATGTGAGAATGATGAATGCAATGATTATATTGATTGTTTTTTTTTTGTTTAATCAAAATAAACTTCGACAATTAGATTGCAAATATCAAACAGTGAGGAAACCCCTTTTTATTGAAATTCAAAGGATTACAGAAATGGAAATACAGTAGATTACAAAGTGCAGAAACAGAAACCTAAACTAATGGGTCCCGAGTCCTCCTTGAGGAGAAACCGGGTGTTGATTCTGGTATCTTCCTTTTCTTTGACCGGGGCGCTTGGGCCGTTGTCAGGTTGTCATTCCTTTGCCAAGTGAAAGGAGTGAGCAAATTCCTTTGGTCATCTTGATTCTCTACAGCATGCTGCTCCAAAATTTCAATCAGAGCATCTTTCTCTTTTAGTAGTTGCTGTAATTGGATACACTCTACGTCGAGGGTGCGGTACTTGTTCTTCCAAGATCTTCTCTCCTTTTGAACTTTGTTGAGAGTAACCTGAAGCTTTTCAGCTTCCGTCATGAAGTACATGACAGTTTCCCTCGGTGGAAGAATTCCGTAACGAGGATAAGGCATTTTTAGCTTGAGAGCTCTGGTTTGTACCCAATGGAGATAAGGCTCCACCGAGACACAATCCGGTTTTCCCAGAGACTCTCATCCTTTCTTATGAACCTGTTTCCAAGCTTGCACTATTTCCATCTTTAGTGCTCTGTCATTTTCTCCTTCTTTGAAGAAAAGACCTTCCAGATGAACACCCAGTGGGATGTGTCTCATCGGGTATCCAAATTGACGAAGAACCAATATCGGATGATAGTTGATTCCTCCTTTAGTTCCTATGAGGGGTACGCTGGGGAAGTCTCCACAACGGTCAATGATTTTGATTCCCTCATAAATCCTATTACACCAATCTATATCAGAATTGGTGAGAGACATGATCTTCTGCGACCAACGTAAGACACTCTTGCAGTCCCAAAAAGCGGCAGACTTAGGCAAGTGCGAGATAAACCATTTATAGAGCAAAGGTACACAGCATGTGATCTCCCCTCCGCTGTACAAATTTCCCAAGTGTACAGAATGATACGCATCTGCGAGCAAAGTCGGCACAGGGTTTCCAATGAGAAAAACCTAATAGCGTTGATATCGACGAAGTTATTGATGTTGGGAAACAAAAATAACCCGTAGGTGAGCAAGACAAAGATGCTTTCAAAAGCAGTCCCGTTCCCTATACTAGCAAAGTACAGAGCTTTCTTTGTTAAGAACTGGGCTGGCAAACCTTGGATGCCACCCTTAGTGGTCATGTGAGTCCTGACCTCAGACTCGTCCAAATGAATTGCTATTGAAATAGTCTGATTCTTTGGAATTTCTTCCAGTCTAGAAAATTGAGCTCGATCAGTGATATGTAAATCAGTCAGATGAGAATACTCCTCCAGCGTTGGTGCTAGCTGGTAATCCGGGAATGTGAAACAGTGATAAACCGGATCGTAAAACTGAATGAGCGCATCCATGATTCCCTTAATCACATGGACTCTTAACAGTGGTAGCAGACCACCGTGCTTGGCTTTGAAAGCCTCTGGGTTAACGATCATCCTTGCTAACCTTCTCAAATCCCCTAGTTTTGGAACCTTGAAGGTATACTGGCGAGTTCTCCTTCTACCAAAATCCATTAGCGTAATCCTCTTCTCTGATATTTGCAATCACAGTCTTAGTTTAATTTGAAAAATAGAGAGACTAGAAGAGAAGTTTTTTGAATGTTTTAATGTTTTATTAAATGAATGCATGAATGCAGCACACAAAAATATAGAAAAAACATGGGGTCAAAGGGTCGTTGTCATGAAGTCAAGGCTCTACCCATCCCCAAAGGTTTACTAGGGTGATTTTTGTACCTGTACTCATTATCATCAGCTCCTCCCAGGAAGGCAGACAACAAGCGGATCGCCAGCGAGTTGTGTGCAATCTTAGAGTAAGTGTTATTCACCGAGAATAGATCACCAGCCTCAAATGACGGTAGTATCGCGTAACAGTTATTTCCGATAGCTTCCGCACTACGAAAGAGGTTGGCTTTTCTTAAGTGTATACTCAATCTCACCACATACGGCATCACCCGCATTCCCATTAGCAGAAAAATAAACACATATAGCAATTAGGAAAAGCAGTATATATATTTGTCCTAATCATCCTAGACTTATAAAGCTACGATTCTTAAGTTCCTGACAGAAATGGGTTCCCAGGCGGAAGCCCCAATCTGTGGTATTCACACAAAAGAGAGATGGACCAGCGAGAGGTCAACGTCCCAAAATTGTAAGAAAGAGAGATCGGCCCCACGGTGGGCGCCACTTTTCTGTTGGCGGCCACCGCCATGAAAATGACTTACCCAAGGTTTAAATTGTAAGAAAGAAAGAATCGGCCCCACGGTGGGCGCCACTTTTCTGTAGCGAGCGATTTTGGACGCGGTTCTTAAGCGCTGGTCGCTCTCTGCGGTTGAACTTAAAACTACAGGTCGATTCATTTTTTATCCTATTGTGAGCTGAATAAGGAAGGGAAATGGATGTCTCCAATTAACCCTGCTTTGCATACTGAGTTTAAACAGCGGTCTGTTAGGTTACGGATGCTATCAATGTGGGGGGCCTTTGTACTGGTTATTTGTATTTTCACCAATACGGTTTTCTTTCTTTTTTACCTAGGCAGAAGGTTTCTGGCGGGGAACAAGGATTAGGATGTTAGGACTGATGCTTTTGAATTACTGCTTTTAATTAATGGAGATATGGGATTTGGGTTTTTTGTTGATTGCGCTCGCTAAGATCTTTTCTTTCGATCTTATGCCTACGTATTCCCGTTTACCGAAACAGGGAAATCAGAGCGTTCGTAGTTCCTCCTATTCTATGGGAGGAAATTGGTTTTTGGTGTCTTATTCAAAGCCCAAGACGTGAAGCGAAAGGTGATTTGTATCTTGTTCAAAGCCCAAGATGTGAAGCTGAAAGGTCTATTTGTGTCTTGTTCAAAGCCCAAGACGTGAAGCGAAAGGACCTCGACTTTAGAGAGAATTTGTCATCTCTAAAGAGGGGAGAAGGAGAATTACTTTAACTGGGATACGCGGATCCGAGCAATGCCATAATTTCCGAAGAAAGGGTTTTAACCTGAAGGAGAAGACTTTAACTCAGTGTAGAGCAATGCCATCTTTCCTTAGGAATTTCTCATGCTAAAAGAGGGACAGTGGCGTGGATATAGATGATCCAGAGGCTTGCCGCTTACAGCGATTAGATGAAAGGAAAGGAGTTGTTGATGTTTGTGTACTGTGAACGAGGCACAGATTTTGATGCTAAAAGGTTGATTGGATCAACCAGTGGTTTTCTTATACAAAGCCTAAGAGGAGGCTAATTTCCGCTAGGAAAATCATTATACAAAGCCTAAGAGGAGGCTATTTTGTGTCTCGTACAAAGCCCGAGAGAGAGGCTAAAAGTTTTTGTTTGACTCTACGAGGGAGTCTTTGTGTCTCGTACGAAGCCCGAGATAGAGGCTAAAAGTTTGACTCAACAAGAGAGTCTTTGATACTCAACAAGAGAGTGTTTTTGTATCTCGTACGAAGCCCGAGATGGAGGCTAAAGGTTTGTCTCAGTTGAGTGACAGATCCAATATACTGATTTTAAAAGAGAAAATCAGTTCTTATATGAGCAACACAGTACTCAGGGATTTGATTTGAGGATCAGGGATATTTCCTTCTCTTTGAGGAAACGGGAAATCCAAAGGGTATTTAGACTGTCCGTGTCTGCGGGTTTCCTTCCTATTTAACGAAGGGGTCACTTGAGAATGTCTTTGATACTCAAGGAAGTTAGACTGTCCGTGTCTAGAGTTTTGTCTTTTGTACTACGCTATGAGAAACAGTAGTAGACTCTATGAAAGGACTGTTCTATGAGGATGACTAGGTTCTGTTCCTATACCTCTAGGAGGTCGTCGGGACAATTTGTACGAAGCCCAAGAGGAGGCTGGAAACTTTTAAGAAGCCGACGGGTCCTTGTACGAAGCCCAAGAGGAGGCTATCATTCCCGAAGGAAGAGATCATTATACGAAGCCTAAGAGGAGGCTGTGAATACTTCTAAGAAGCCGTAGTGTCCTTGAATAATGCCCAAGAGGAGGCCGATGCTTTTAAGAAGCCCGTGGGTCTATCATCCCCTTTCCATTAGGAGAGATAACTCTTTTAAAGATAAAAACCACTGGTAAACGTGCGAGGTTTACTATCCAGCGACTTTTAGCTTTTAAAGAGGGTTCCTTAGTTAAGGTCCAAGATTATGACCGTAGTGGGTACCCAAACCCCGAGACATTCAAGGCAATCTATCCACAAGGAATAGATCAAGTCAGGAAAGTTCGAGAATTTGGAAGAAACTCAAAGATGCCATTCACGGAGAATACATTCATCTTGGGGAGTAGAGCTTCTTGACGATTCCTAAGGAGGACAGCCGAAGAGAAGACTGTATCTGGTGCTCCTATTGGGGATCTAGGCGTCTATTTCTACGAATAAATGAAACGGCGTCACCTAGTTCTAGACGTAGTTGCCGGGGAAACTCGAAATATCTATACTATTATTACACAGTAGATATGAGTTTATGAAAGGAGACTTACAGTGAGCAGCCCCACAATACAGTTTATATATATATGAGTTTGTGAAAGGAGACTTACAGTGAAACAGCCCCACAATACAGTTTATAATATGAAAGCAGTAAATGAAAGCGATAACCACTTACTCGGTTGTAGTGCTTCCATGTTGTTTGGTTAGTTGTTCAACAAAGAAAGATTGAAAACAATAGTATATTCAAAATCAAAGGAGAAAGTGCTTTGAAAAAGAAAGATTTGGGGCTTACAGCTCAAGGAGAGGCCCAAAAAGGTTTAAAGAAAAGAGTGGGGCTTATAACACGAGGGTAGGCCCAAATGATTTTTCGTTTAAAAATGGCGATCGCGCCGAGGTTTTCTTTTAACGCAGAGGGACTTATACAATAAGTGAGGCCCAAAATGTTTTGGTTAAAAGGGGGATTGGGTCTTACACTCTAATAGAGGCCCAAAGTGTTTTGAATGGGTCTTATAGCTCAAGGAGAGGCCCAGATGATTTTTATTTTTAAACGGGCGATGATCGCGCCGTTTACTTGTACAGAGGGACTTATACAATGAGTGAGGCCCAAAAAGTTTTTGTACAAGGGGGGATGGGTCTTACACTCTCTCAAGAGGCCCAAAAAAAGTTTGAAAATGATTTATGAGGGTTGAATTAATCCAAAACCCTAATTTGTTTTCAAAATGTATTTAATTGAATAAAAATTCAATTAAAATGATCAAAAATTGTTTAACACATGGAAAACAAATTGTGATCTTGGATAAATGCTTCAAAAATTAAGTATTGACCTACAAAATAATTAGAAAGCATTAAAAGTTGCAAAATCAATGTAGAAAAAATATTTAAAATGTCAAAAACAATTAAAATATTGATTCTTTGCAAAAATATCAATTATATGAAATAAATAATATTTTTGGGATTTTCTTGGAAAATAAAATATTTCAACATTTTTGTGAATTATTAAAAAAAGAATCAACTCAAAATCATTAAAACTCGGAGAGAAATTAATTTTTGAATCAATTAAACAAAATCACAAAATTCAAATATTTGAATTTCTAAAAATGGCGCCAAGAACAGCTGAAAAACACGCGCGTTTTTCTGGGATTCTCAGATTTGCATTTTCTATCCAATCTCCATGAATACGTAATCATATCATGCAATCCACATATCATTGTGCTCGTCTCAACCTCACGATCATGTCTGTGTACTTTAATTTCATTTAAATTAAACATACAACAAAAAATCACGAAGAAACCTCAAGAACCCTAATTTCTGCATGAAGGCTAGGATTTTTGATACACGATTCAAACAATGCAATTAATTGAGGGAAAACATTCCATGCATGATTATGAACATATGGCCAAATTATTGTGCGAGGAAATATGCATAGATTGAGAGATGACCAAGTATGTGCTTACCTCCAAGTCGTGACAGCAAGTTCAAAGTGATTTTTGATTTGGAGGTGTTACAGATGAGTGGTGATGATCTGGACAGCTTCCCTACACCATATGGAGTGTGTTTGAACACTTGGATTGAATTGAAATGGACTGGATCAGTTTATGGCATCTCAGCTGCAACTTCACTTCAAACTTGTGTGGATGGCAAGTGATTTTGAGATTTTGATGTTCCAGATGTCATGTGAGTGTTTGATCAGCTCATATGTGATGTATGTGAGGTGTGTGAGTGATTGGTTTGATTGGAATTGCTCTCAAACTCAAAACCCGATAGCTACCTTGCTAAGAAAGGCATTTTTGCCAAGAGAAAGAGATTTTGATGAAAGCATCTGTTAGATGGCTTTGGTGTACTCAAACTGACCACAATTGAGCTCTATTTATAGTAGAGCAAGTTTGTTTTGCAAGGAATAGTGAATGGCAGCTGGTAAGTAGGTTTGGCCAATGTTGGCAAATGAAAATCCAAGTCTCCTCTAGCCATTGACTAGAGGTTAGGGCACAGAGCTTTGGTCCCCTTGGTCTTGGATAAGTCTTGACTGATTTCAGATGAGAATGGCTCAGTCCATGCCACCTTGATGGTTCCATTGAATGCCTCATTCCAAATTTGAAGTCTTGTCCCTATTTTGGCAACTCTAGGTTCAACATGCTATTCCTTGTTCCTTGGACCTTGGAGGCTTGGCTCAGTGATTGTCCCCTTTAGATTCAATCCTCTGAGGTGTCCAAGTGGATTGGAGCAATTGAAATTGGCTGATTTTGGCAAATTGAGCCAAATTGCAAATTCTGTCTTGCTTTGACAGATTTCAGCAAGGCAACTTGCCAATGTTGTATCTCATGGTGTAGGTTGAATTTGGCAATGTTCTTGGCCATTTTGGAAAGCTCTTACATGATACAACAACTGTTTGAACAAGTTTGGTTTTGATCTCTTTTGATTCCAAGTGAAAAATCCCCCTACATTTGGCAAAAAGTGAGGCAGAATCTGACTTAGTGAAAATTTCACTAAGTGTTGGAAAAAGTGACATTTTCACTTTTTAGCCACTTTGATCACTACATAACTCAAAATCCTTAATGAATTGGAATGACTTGTAGTTGAAGTTTTTGTAGGTGATAATGAGGGCTACAAATCCATCTTTGGATGAGAAAAAATGGCCTTGTGGTTTAGGAGTTATGGTCCTCCAAAGTTGGTACCCTTGCCACTTTATTTTTAACTTAGAAAAATTTATAAGTTTTATGGTTACCCCTTTTACAAGTTATTTCACTTTTCTTGATTTTTCTTGATGAATGATGATTCAAATCATACATTAACATCATTTTAGGGTTAAAAATCCATTTTGGTGAAAAATCTCAAAAAGTCAAAGTTGACTTTTATGCACAGTTGACTTTTTATCAGATGAATTCCAAACTGTGCAATTCTTCAGGAAATCATGTCCTTGACCTAAATCAAACTTGATGGACATGTTCCATGGGTGTCATAGGGTATATTGAGGTATGTCCTAGGGCTTGGGAGCATGTCCTGGTCAAAAGTCAAAGTTACAGTTGACTTTTCTCTTAAAACCCTAATTGTGGTGCAGATGAAATTGAGACTTGTTGCTCAAGCTTCTTGGATTAATCCATTGTTCCAAATGGATCAATATGGTATATTAGAGATCCTCAAATCATCTCTTGAGGTCTTGGCTCATGGTTTGTCCCAAAAGTCAACTTAGGGGTGAATTAGGTCAAGAAACCCTAATTCCTGATTTTTTATGAATGCATCCCCTGAGGCAAAATTGACTTGATGCATGGGTTCATGAGGTTCCATGAAGTATATTAGGTCATGTTTTGGATCATTGCCTTGTGCCCAGATGAAAATTTCCATCTGGAGGCCCTGGTCGACCAAAACCCTAATTTGGTGACACTATCGATCTTGAGACTTGATCCACCTAGAAGGGAGCAGCCTTGTGCTTAATCCTTGAAGTGGGAGTCCTTTTTGATCCATTAGGGATATTTAAGAGATTAGACAAGTTGAAGATCATGTCATTTCTTGATTGATCCTTTGTCTAAGCACTCAGAGAGGGCTTGAAACCCTAATTTTGATTGTATTGGATGCTCACCCATCTTTGGGGAGACTGATGAAGCATGATGGTTCATCCATATTGTGATGATGATTTTCACAATGATGGGAAATCTAAGTGGTCAAAATTTGGGGTATTACAGTCACTAGTACCATTCACGTATTTTAGAATTCTCTTCACTTGATTCATGTGGCTAATTTTAGGTTCAAATTGATATCTAGCACAAACTCCTACAGCAAAGGAGATATCAGGTCTGCTAGCTGTGAGATACAGTAGGCTTCCAATCATGCTTTTGTATAGGCTTTGATCCACACTCACTCCATGTTCATCCTTGGACAGCTTCAGGTGAGTAGGAGCAGGTGTTCTCTTGTGATTAGCATTCTCCAAACCAAACTTCTTGACTATGTTCTTTGCATACTTGCTCTGAGAGATAAATATGGAGTCTTCCATTTGTCTAACTTGCAGACCCAGAAAATAGCTTAGCTCACCAACAAGACTCATCTCAAACTCAGACTGCATCTGCTTCACAAAATGTTGAACCATTGCTTCTGACATCCCACCAAACACTATGTCATCAACATATATTTGAGCTATCAACAGTTTTCCTCCTTCCTCTTTGACAAACAATGTCTTGTCAATTCCTCATTTTCTGTAACCATTCAGAGCCAAGAATTCAGTAAGCCTGTCATACCAAGCTCTAGGTGCCTGCTTTAATCCATAAAGAGCTTTCCTTAGTTTGTAGACATGGTTAGGAAATGTTGGATCAATAAACCCCTTGGGTTTATCTACATAATCTTCTTCATTTAAGTACCCATTCAAGAAAGCACTCTTTACATCCATCTGGAATAACTTGAATTCGAGATTACAAGCCACACCTAAGAGTAACCTGATAGATTCCAGTCTGGCCACAGGAGCAAAAGTCTCATCAAAATCAATTCCTTCTACCTGACTGTAACCTTGGGCAACCAGTCTAGCCTTATTTTTGGTGACCACTCCTTGTTCATCAGATTTATTCTTGTAAACCCACTTGGTGACAATCACATTTATTCCATCAGGCCTTGGTACAAGATCCCACACTTCATTCCTTTTGAATTGTCCCAGCTCTTCTTGCATGGCATTAATCCAAAATTCATCTTTCAAGGCTTCTTTAACATTTTTTGGCTCAATTTTGGATACAAAGCAAGAATTTAACAAAACTTCTCTTGACCTAGTGGTAACTCATGAGTTTGGATCACCTATGATAAGCTCTTTTGGGTGGTCTTTTTGCACTCTGATGGATGGTCCCTTGTTAGGCTACTTTGGTTCAGGTTCAGCAGCAGTAGGGCTGGAATTTACACTTCTGTCTTCAGCTTCTGTTGATACATCATCAACAAATGTTCCAACATCATCCAGGACATTAGCATATTCCTTCATTCCATAGTCATCAACAACTACATTTATAGATTCCATCATGACTCTGGTTCTGGAGTTGAATACCCTATAAGCTCTACTGTTTATAGAGTATCCCAAAAAGATTCCCTCATCACTTTTAGGATCCATTTTCCTCCTTTGTTCACGATCTGACAGAATATAACATTTACTTCCAAAGGCATGAAAGTACTTCACACTTGGTTTTCTTCCCTTCCACAGCTCATACAAGGTAGCTGAAGTACCTCTTCTCAAGGTAACTCTGTTGTGAACGTAGCAGGCAGTATTCATAGCTTCAGCCCAAAATGGTAAGGAAGCATTTTGGCATGAATCATTGCTCTAGCTGATTCCTGAATGGTTCTGTTCTTCCTTTCAACAACTCCATTTTGCTGAGGGGTAATAGGTGAAGAAAACTCATAACTGATGCCTTCAGTAAAACAATATTCAGCAAACTTTCTATTTTCAAACTCTCTCCCATGATCACTTCTTATTATGATGACATTGCTTTCCTTTTCTCTTTGGAGTTTTGACAGAGATCTTTAAACACATCAAACACTTCTGTTTTGTCTTTGATAAAATTCACCCAAGTGTACCTGGAATAATCATCCACAACTACATAAGCATATTTCTTCCCACCTAGACTTTCCACCTGCATAGGCCCCATTAAGTCCATATGAAGAAGTTCCAACACTTTAGAAGTAGTGGGATGTTGAAGCTTTTGATGTGACATCTTGGTTAGCTCCCCTATCTGACAGTCTCCACAAACTCTTCCTTCATCAATTTTGAGCTCTGGGATTCCTCTTACTGCTTCTGTAGATATGATTCTCTTCATTCCCTTCAGATGTAGATGTCCCAACTTTTGATGCCATACTTTGACTTCATCTTCTTTTGCAAAAACACATGTGGAGGAACTTGAGTCTTGTGACACCCATAGGTAACAGTTGTCCTTAGACCTAGCACCCTTCATGATAACTTCACCTTTCTCATTTGTGACAATGCACTCAGTTTTGGTAAAATTAACTAAGAGTCCTTGATCACATAGTTGACTAATACTGATCAAATTTGCTGTCAACCCCTTGACTAGCAATACATCATCAAGTCTAGGCGCACCTTCACAATTCAGCTTTCCCACACCTTTGATTTCTCCTTTGACGCCATCACCAAAAGTCACATGGCCAGAAGAATGAAGTTTAACATCCACCAGCAAATTCTTCACTCCTGTCATGTGTCTTGAACAGCCACTATTAAAGTACCAGTCTTCTTTAGTGGAGACTCTAAGAGAAGTATGAGCTATCAATCTGACAACATCAGTTTTGGAGACCCATTGCTTCTTTTGCTTGATGACTTGATTACCTTTATGAGTGGCCTGTCTGGGTGCACAATTAGGAACACTCTTAGGATACCCATGTAACTTATAACAGAAAGCCTTTATGTGTCCAAAGCTTCCACAATGATGGCATCTCCAGCGCCTGAATTTCTTCCTAGAGGGAGTCCTGTCAGGATGTTTCAACATCGGTTTCAACATCACTGGCTTGGAACTAGGAATAACATCATTTGAAGCAGATCCACTATTGAACCCCAACCCACTTTTGTCTCCTACAATTCTTTCAACATTAATAATCTTGTCTAGAACATCAGTTCCACTATTCATCATTCTGATAGACTTTGACATAGATTCAAGTTTAGAGTTTAGCACAGATATTTCATCTTCCATCTTGGCAATGGTTTCCAAATGCTCTGTCTTTTCAGCCTTTAGTTGAGCAATAATCTTCTTCTGCCTCTCCCCTTCTTGACAGGCTTCTTCACTTTTAATGCATATCTCTCTATAGGAATCAGTTAGCTCATCATATGTAATCTCTTTATCCCTAGAATCATCATCAGATATATACCTTCCAGTCAATACCCTAACATGCTTGGCAGTCTCTTCATCTTGCTCACTTTCAGTATCAGACCAGGACGCAGATAAGCCTTTTTTCTGCTTCTTAAGATATGAAGGGCATTCAGCTCTGATGTGACCATAACCCTCACAGCCATGACATTGGATTCCTTTGTCATTATTAGGCTTTTCCTCAGTTCTTGTTTTCTTCATCTGATCCCCTGACCTGTTGATGTCAGATGTGATGTTCTTGACATTAGGTTTATAGCTCCTGTCCATTCTTTTCAAAACCTTATTAAACTGTCTTCCAAGCAGAACAATGGCATTGGATATCTCCTCCTGAGTTTCAAGACCACACTCTTTCTCATCATCTTCTGTACTAGACACCAAAGCTATGCTTTTGACCTTCTTTTCAGATCTGTCATTCAACCCTAATTCAAATGTCCGAAGTGACCCAATCAATTCATCTACCCTCATCTGGCTGATGTCTTGAGCTTCCTCTATAGCAGTCGCCTTCATATCAAATCTCTTGGGGAGAGATCTGAGAATTTTTCTCACCAGCTTCTCATTAGACATCCTCTCTCCTAGGGCACTAGAAGCATTTGACAGTTCAAGTATATTCATGTGAAAGTCATGAATGGTCTCTTCATCTTTCATCCTCAAACTTTCAAACTTTGTGTTAGCATCTGAAGTCTTGACATCTTGACCTTGGAAGTTCCTTCATGAGTTGTTTTCAGGATATCCCAAGCCTCCTTAGCCACTTCACATGTGTTGACCAGCCTGAAAATGTTCTTGTCAATACCATTAAATAAGGCATTCAAAGCCTTAGAATTTCCAAGAGCAAGTTCATCTTCTTCCTTGGTCCAATCTTCTTCAGGTTTCAGCTTTGACTGGCCATCTTCTCCCACAATGATAGGATATTTCCATCCTTTCAAAACATCCTTCCAAGCCCTGCTGTCTAAAGACTTCAAAAAAGTAACCATGCGAGGTTTCCAATAGTTATAATTTGATCCATCTAGAATAGGGGGTCTATTCACAAATCCACCACTCTCCTTGTCCATTGCACCAGAAAGTAACAACTCTAGATCTCACCCAGATACAAAGCAGGATGCCTGCTCTGATACCAATTGAAATTCTGGTATCAGATATGTGATGTCGAGTGAGATGTCACAACATCAACATCTGCTATATGAACAAGACAATAGAGATAACATCACTTAAAAGCAAAAAGGAACACAGAGAATTGTTCACCCAGTTCGGTCTAACAACCTACGTCTGGGGGCTACCAAGCCAGGGAGGAAATACACTATCACTAGTATTAATTCATAGACTCTACAATCAACACACAAGTTGACAATCTATTCACTTAATCACTACCTAGTGACACTTCTACCTAAGACACTCTTAGATATGAGACACCTCTCACTCCCCCTCAATCACAGCAGTGGTGACAATAGAAAAATTACAAATATTAGAAGATCACACTTCAATGACAATACTTGATCTTGCTTAAAAGCTTCAATAAAGAACAAACACTCGTGCTTAAAAGCTTAGAGTGGACAACATACAACTCAAATAATCAGTCCAATTCAAGCATCTGAAAGATGAATGAATGGCTCACAAATAACAGACGAAAACACAAACCCTAACACTTTGACACTCAGTCTTTAATCTCTAGTCTTCGTCACTTCCAAGTAGGGTTGAGACTCCTTTAAATAGAAACAGATTCTTGGGCTTGGGCTCTGTGAAAAACTCAGATTTGATGCACAATAAAAACAGATTTTTTCTTCAAATCTTTTCGCCCTACATAGAGAAACAAACGATTGCATTTGAATAAATCTTCTCCAAGAATTTTGCCTGCAATCTCTCAAACAGAATCTCTCAAATCATAACAATTAACATGCAGCCCTAAAACAAATAACAGACTGAACATGATGTTCTGTCAATAGATGTTAAGACAACAGTCTTGACATCATGCATAAAAATTGCAATACCAAATAACACACCACATGCAGAATGTTTGAAGCACATGTTAAGACATCAGACATGACATCTTGAACAACCATATTGTTTTACCAAAATTGCTGCCAATAATAGAACTAACAGAGACTTGCTGCTCAAGCTTCCTGGATCAATCCATTGTTACAAATGGATCAATGTGGTATGTTGGAGACCCTCAAACCCTCTCTTGAGGTCTTGGCTCATGATTTGTCCCAAAAGTCAACTTAGGGGTGAATTAGGTAAAGAAACCCTAATTCCTGATTTTTTATGTATGCATCCCCTGAGGTCAAATTGACTTGATGCTTGGGCCCATGAGGTTCCATGGAGTATTTTAGGATATGCTTTGAAGCATTGGCTCATGCCCAGAGGAAAATTTTCATCTGGAGGCCCTGGTCGACCAAACCCTAATTTGGTGACACTGGCGATCTTGAGGCTTGATCCACCTGGAAGGGAGCAGCCTTGTGCTTAATCCTTAAAGTGGGAGTCCTCTTGATCCCTTGTGGATATTTGAGAGGCTAGATAAGTTAAAGATCATGTCATTCCTTGATTGATCATTTGTCTAAGAACTCTGAGAGGGCTTGAAACCCTAAATTTGATTGTAGTGGATGCTCACCCATCTTTGGGGAGACTGATGAGGTATGATGGTTCCTCCATATTGTGATGATGATTTTCACAATGATGGGAAATCTTAGTGGTCAAAATTTGGGGTATGACAGGGAGAAAAAATCTATCAATTTCCCTTTTATCCCCCTTTTTCTTTCTGAAAGTAAGCTGGTCCCTCCTTTTAAAATTTCCACCTCAGCTTGTTTCACCCAGCCACGCAGAAGCGAAGGCCAGGAAAACAAGCTTCGTCGGGAAAAGCTCCTTGTTCGCCAGGTGAATTACACCAAAAACAGAAAAAACCTGTTTTGGTATGGGCTGCCAACTCAAAATCATCACCACACCCTCAAACACACTTACAAGCGTATTTTAACACAAAAGCAATGAAAATACTTGCAATGTTGGGGTGCCTCCCAACAAGCGCTTTGTTTAACGTCGTTTGAGCTCGACGGTCCATGATGACCTCAATGATCATCTAGAAAAACAACGCAATTTTCACGATCAATATCGGCTCCAAGATAGATTTTAAGTCTTTGGCCATTCACAGTCCAACTCTTTTTTTTTCTGCAAGTCCTCTACACAATAGCACCATAGTGCTTGGCATCTTTAATCAAAAACGGTCCAGACCACTTGGACTTCAATTTTCCCAGAAAAAGCTTCAAACGGGAATTAAACAGAAGAACCATTTGGCCTACCCGAAATTCTTTCTGACGAACTTTCTTGTCATGATACCCCTTGACTTTTTTCCTTATAGAGCTTGCTAGAATGATAAGCGTCATTCCTCAATTCTTCCAACTCGTGTAATTGGACCTTTCTTTTCTCGCCGGCCAAGTTTGGATCAAAGTTTAATAATTTTAACGCCCAAAGAGCTTTGTGCTCCATTTCAACCGGAATGACATGTTTTGCCATAAACCATTTGGAATGGAGTTAAACTTATTGGAGCCTTGTAAGCGGTGCAATACGCCCACAAAGCTTCATTAAGCTTTTGCGAACAATCTTTACGAGAGCTTGACACGGCCTTTTCAAGGATCCTTTTTTCCTCCCTATTTGAAACTTCGGCTTGACCATTTGTTTGCGGGTCGTAAGGGGTTGCAACCTTATGCTTTACACCATAGTGCTCTAAAACATTTTCAAGCGGTGTATTGCAAAAGTGCGACCCACCATCACTAATCAACACACGAGGGGTGCCAAAACGGGAAAATATATTTTTCTTTAGAAATTTGATCACCATTTTGCCATTGACCCTTGGTGATGCAATTGCTTCCACCCACTTAGAAACATAGTCAACCGCAACCAAAATGTACTCATTTGAAAAAGATGAGGGAAATGGTCCAACGAAATCGATACCCCAACAATCGAAAACTTCAACTTCCAAAATCGTTTGTTAGGGCATTTCATCCTGTTTTCCAATCCTGCCACTTCTTTGGCCTAAGTCACAACTTTTTGCATAGAGGTTTCCATCTTTAAACAAAGACGACCAATAAAAGCCCGATTGGAGGAATTTTGTTGTCATTCTCAAATCATTGTAATGCCCTCCATATGGCGAATTGTGACAATGCCAATGGATACTTTTAGCTTCACCACTAGTGACACACCTTCTCAACAAATTATCACCACCTAACTTAAAAAGATATGGTTCATCGCAAACATAAAAATTAGCATCCTATAAGAATTTCCTTCTTTGGTTCCAAGTTAGATCCTCCGGTATAAATCCGGTTGCTTTGTGGTTAGCAAAATCTGCAAACCAAGGTCTAAATTGTAACCTAAATAGTTTTTCATCCGGAAACTCATCTCAGACCTCACTTTCTCGGTGTGTTACTTCTACATTGACCAAATGAGGTAAATGATCCGCTACCAAGTTTTCAGACCCCTTCATGTCACGAATTTCCAAATCAAATTCTTGTAACAAAAGAATCCACTAGATTAGCCTTTGCTTTGAATCCGACTTGGTAAGAAAATACTTAATGGCCGAGTGGTCAGTGTAGACTACAACTTTTGAACCAATAAGATAAGACCGAAATGTCTCAAGAGCATACACTATTGCGAGTAATTCTTTTTCAGTGGTTGCATAATTCACCTGTGCCTCATTTAAAACTTTACTCGCGTAATGTATGGCATGAAAAATTTTGGTCTTCCTTTGACCAAGCACCGCACCAACCGCATAATCGCTTGCATCACACATTAATTCAAAATTGAGAGTCCAATTAGGAGCAATGATTATGGGTGCGGTGATCAATTTTTATTTCAAAATTTGAAAAGCATTTAAACATTCATCATCAAAGAGAAAAGACTTATCTTTGTTGAGAAAATTGCTTAAAGGTCTTGCTACTTTGGAGAAGTCTTTGATGAATCGTCGGTAAAATCCCGCATGGCCTAGAAAACTCCGGATTCCTTTCACATTTGTTGGTGGTGGCATCTTCTCGATCACTTCAATCTTTGCTTGATCAACTTCAAGGCCTTTGGAGGAAACTTTATGGCCGAGCACAATTCATTTTGTTACCATGAAGTTGCACTTCTCCCAATTTAGCACCAAGTTTGTTTCCACACAGCTTTCGAGTACGGTTTCCACATTTTTCAAACATAGATCAAAGGAAGCTCCGAACACGGAGAATTCGTCCATGAACACTTCCATTGTTTTCTCAATAAGGTCAGAAAAAATGGCTCGTGCACACCATTTAAAAGTTGTCGGTGCATTGTACAAGCCAAAAGGCATCTTTTGGTATCCAAAAATTCCAAAGGGACAAGTGAACGTCGACTTCTCATGGTCTTCCGGATTAACCGAGATTTGGTTATACCCAGTATAGCCATCTAGAAAGCAATAAAACTCTTGACCCGACAATCTCTCAAGCATTTGATCCATAAACGATAGTGGAAAGTGATCTTTTCGAGTAGGGGTATTAAGCCTTTTATAATCAATACACATTCTTCAACCCATTACAGTTCTTGTCAGAATCAATTCATTTTTTTCATTTCTTATAACTGTCATTCCATCCTTCTTGGGCACAACTTGCACCGGACTCACCCAAGGACTATCGGAAATTGGATAAATCATTCCGGCATCCAATAGTTTCACAACTTCCTTTCTCACTACTTCCTTCATTGTAGGATTTAAACGGCACTAAGGTTGAGCTACCGGCTTGAAGTTCTCTTCCATTAAGATTTTGTGCATCCAATAGGTCGGACTAATTCCTTTCAAATCGGAAAGAACCCAACCTATAGCATGTTGATGTTTCTTTAAAACTTGAATCAAACGGTCTTCCTCGTTGTCAGACAAAATGTTACTAATGATAACCGGTTTGTTACAACCTTCATCAAGGAACACATACTTCAAATTAGAAGGCAACACCTTAAATTCAAGTTGAGATTTTTCATCATTCGCCTCTTTCTTCAACACTTCTATTTCACTTTCCCATGGTTGTAGTTCTTTCAAGGATTCAAGTTCCTTCAAGCATTCTTCAAGTTCCCTTTCTTCCTCTTTGGTAAGTATTTCAAATGAGTCACCAAGAGTTTTTTCCAAGGGAGATGCTATGTGAAGTTGATTTGAGACTTCCATTATAGCTTCATCTGTTGCATCAATACGAAAACTATCATGCTTATCTTTGGAATGCTTCATTGCTTCAAAAAGATTAAAGCACACCTCTTCATTTTGAACTCTCACTTTCATAGGGTTGACGTCAACACCAGACATCATTCGAGCGGTCTTCATAAAAGGGCATCCAAGAATCAATGGAGCATCTTCGTCTTCCTCCATATCAATTACAACAAAGTCAACCAGAAAGAAGAACTTATCCACCTTAACTAACACATCTTGAGCTAATCCATGAGAATGAGTTGTAGATTTGTCGGACAATTGTAATGTTATTCGAATTGCTTTCATTTTAATGTTCCCAAGCCTCTTCACAATAGACAATGGAATTAAGTTGATTCTTGAGCCCAAATCAATTAAGCCTTTGCCAACATAAACATCACCAATTGTTACCAGCAAAGTAACACGCCCCAGATCGGCTTCTTTCTTTGGTAGAGTTCTTTGAATTATTGCACTACAACTTACATCAAGGATAATTGTTTCCGGCTCCGAATATCTTTGCTTTTCAGTAAGAATATCTTTCATGAACTTAGCGTATTTGGGCATTTGTTCAAGCGCTTCAGAAAACGGAATGTTGATTTGTAATTGTCGGAATATGTCCATGAAACAAGTTTAATGCCTAGCATTGTCTTTCTTGGTGGGCACATGAGAGTAAGGTAGATTTTGAATAGAAATAGGATTCACTTTCTCCTTTCCCTTTTTGACTCTTCTCTTTTTTTCTTCTATCTTTTCTTTCTCAAGGTTCTAATTTTCAACTAACTTCTCTTTTTCATTTTCAACTTCTTCCTCATCATTCTTTTCAACTTCTACCTCATTATTTTTTATTCCTCCACAATCTAATTACTTCTCACATCAACATTCTTCTCATTTTTTTCTCCTCCACCCAACTCTCTTCCACTCCTAGACACAATGGCTTTGCAATGTTCCTTCGGATTGGTTTGAGTGTTTGCAGAAAAAGATGGCCCCGGTTGTTGATTGGCTAATTATTTTGTAAGTTGCCCAACTTGGTTTTCAATATTTTTGATTGATGCATCATTACTCTTTTGGTTGACCATTGACATTTGAATGAATTGATTGAGAGTTTCTTCTAACTTTGAACTACCACCTTGAGGTTGTGTCGGTTGATAAGGATTTTGACGGTATCCTTGTTGATTTTGATAATTCCCTCTTGGTTGGTATCCTTGAGTGTTTTGATAAGGTTGTTGAGAGTTGTTTTGAAAAGGTTGTTGTCTTTCTTGATAACCTTGTTGTTGATTTTGATTTTCCATGTAATTTGCTTCTTCATTCTCCGGAGGACAATAGCCGGTGGGGTGATCTCCTTTACATAGTTCACAACGGCTATTTGCACATTCTTACTTGGAAAATCTTGCATCTCTTTAATTTATTGAGGAAGCTTTGACATTTGTTGTGTTAAGAACTCCACTTGTTGAGATAACAATTTATTTTGAGCAAGAATAACATCGTTAGTCCCCAATTCAAGCATTCTCGGTTTCTTTTGCGGTGCACCACAGTTATGATCCCCTTGATGATCTTTTAGTGCCATCTTGTCGATGATAGAAATTACTTCCTCCACGCTTTTGGTCATTAAAGAACCGCCCGCATTAGCATCCAACAAGGTCTTGTGAACCATTTGGAGACCATTTCTGAAAATATGCACTTGCGTAAGTTCATCAAAAATCGTGTCCCTTACATTTTCTTAGCATTGATTTGAATCTCTCCCAAACTTCGTTGAGGGATTCATTTCCACCTTGTGAGAAAACCACGATTCCCGTTTTTGCTTCCATAAAACGATTATGTGGAAAAAATTGTTTTAGGAATTTTTCTTCCAACATGTTCCAATCCGTCATAATAACAGTTGGCTGATCAAGGTACCATTCCTTCACTTTCCCTATTAAGGAGTGAGGAAAGAGTCTCTAGAACAATGACTCCTCTTCAGCTCAGGCACTCCAGTTGCAACCGCAATTTCGTAAAATTTTGTAAGATGAGTGAAGGGATCCTCATGATCCATACCGGTGAATGGATTTTGGTATAGAAGAGCAAGGATGCCGATATTCATTTCAGAGTGCCTCCCGTTGTGGGCATTGCGAGCAAACTGAGCTGTGTGCCTCAGACTGTTAGTGCATGGCGTTGAAGCAGGTAGTGGTAGAGGTGGTGCTGCCATGGTTGGCGTCAACTGTGTTGTTGGTGTAGAAGTAGAACTTTCTCCTCTTTCTCGTCTTTCTTTGGCAAGTTGCCTCCTCCGTCTAGTTTTGCTATGCAATTTACGTGCAGTTCTATCAATCTTAGGATCGAAAAGAAGTTGATCTACAGGTAACTTTCCTCGCATAAACAGAGTCTGCAAAACTTAACCAAACAAAATTAAGAAGCTCAAGAAAAAATTATACAAGCTTAAAACTTAACAACTATTGCAATGCTTGCAATATCAAACAACAATCCCCGGCAACGGCGCCATTTTGTTGAAAAGTAATTCAATGGGGGGTTTTTGTTATCATATCCGCAGGGATTGTGTGATATTACAGCCGTTCTACAGTTGAAATCGTTCTAAACTTAGGGTGACAAAGAGTTTTGTTGATTGTTAATGGAACGTTTGCATGAAAAGTTAATAACAACGGTAAAAGAAATTGGTTTTAAAACATTTGGTAAAAGCATGCCAAGATTAGGGTTCGATAATCCGTTTCATACGTATTTACTCGATAGAGTATGTGAACTTGTTAACAATGAATATAATCACATATCCTCTCAACATGTTTATCTCTAACACATGTTGCAAGATTTACCATATTGATCCTTAGATGATCTCTCACTCTAACTATCAATATGATAACATTAAAAGGTCAATATTTATGAACATCAACTCTCAAAACTATCTCTAGCCTCATGATTATTGATGGATTAAAACTTAGATCTAGTCTTAGAACATATTTCTCAATCATGAACCAAAACAAAGTATAAATCATACAAACAATGTTTTTCACCATATATTAATCATCAACAAGGTTCACAAACTATTTATCAAGATCAATACATATAAAAGAAAGGATTACCTACCACTAATCTTGACACAAAAGGTGTTTAGCTACCCATTGACATGGTAGCTAGATCAACAAGTAAGAGACAAAGCTTTTGTTGCATCAATCTTCAATGGATCAAGGATTGAAGCATAAAAGCTTTGGATTCTAAGAAAAATAAGTAAAGATGAAGTTTTTAAGCTCCAAGAGTGTGTCTAGGTTACAATGATATTTGCAAAAAGTGTTATATCACAAAATATCTTCAAAACAACCTAAATACTACTTTCTGCCCAGGAAAATTCGTCGGGCGAAAGCCTTCTTCCGCCGGGCGAAGCCTTCAATTGATGCCACGTGACAGCTACAGTGCCAGCTGGTCCATCAGAAAATATCTTCCTTCGCCGGGCGCAGCATTCCTTCGTTGGGCGAATCCAAATTCGCTGGGCGAATCACCCAGCGATCCAAGCTGTTATCTACTGGAATTGGAGTTTCAAAACATCATTTTCTCTCGCGGCTGCTTCGCCGGGCGAAGCAGCCTTCCATCGCTTCATGCTCACCAGGCGAAGCTTGTTGTAGTTGCAGACACGCGTATTTTTCGTTTCTTCGTGTTTTCTTCCGCATCGAGCTGCAAACTTTTGTCATATGTTCCCTACAATATTTACAAACACATAAAACTATCTAATATTCACATCAATGAAAGAATTTGCTTAATAAATAAGTCATTTTCTGATTAAAGCAATAAAAAGAACTTAAAGGTGTCAAATTTGGATATAAAAACTAGCATTTCTTGACACCTAACAGTCACCCAATTGAAAAATGATTATGTGTAGTTCAATTGTGTGTATACATAGATGAAGGGATGAAGATGATGTGTAACTTTGTAATCTGGTTTCGTTTAGGTTTTATTCACTAGGAAACCTTACCTAGAAGAAGATGTATGTATGAGTATATATAGGTATATGAAGAAAATGGTCAAAATAATGCAAGAAAAATAAGATGTCAAAAGAATTTTTCAAGTTTTAACATGCATAGGTAAGCCTATGAAGGTGTTTAGGCTAGCCTGTGAGGCGACCTAAAATGCAGCATGTGGGCAGAATCTACAGGCTTCGTTCTTGGAGCGTAGAAGCCAGCCTGAAACATGGACGTGTAGGCCTATATTGAAGTTGAAGCTTCCATAGGTCGGCCTGATCATGTATAGGTCGGCCTATGTTGTTGTTTTGACACACAAACCTGATTTTTTATGTGTATGACATGCCTAAGACCTATGAAACTTATTCAAATACTCTTTTTATGCATCCTAAGGCTAAGGGAACAAATAAACATCTAATTTTAGGTTGAAACCTTCCAATATACAAGAGTACTAAAATAAACCACCTCATCTATTCCTTGTTTGACATCATTCAAAGCCGGACTGAATTTGTAATTACAAATACTCAGCACTCACATTATCAAGGATCTTCGACATGATCTTGGAGGTAAATGCCTTTATTTACCGATGATTCTGGTAGGGATTCAATTTTAGATTTAGGACGATCCATTTGTGGAGTTTTCGTGGAAATTAGGAGTCAATTCCCATATATGGCGCCACTGTTCCATTCCAGAACCAAAATTAGGTGTATGTTGATAATGAGGAATCCTGAACTAGTGGTACTGATATCCGATACGGTGGTGCAAGGATGGATATACAAGATTAGCACTCCAACACCTAAGTCAGATCAATATTCAAGATGATTGTAGTAAAAAGTGGAGATTAGAAAAATGTACATTGAGTATCTTGTGTGATGGCTTTTATACCTTGGGTCGTTTGGAGTGGATCGATGTTGGTTTAGACCTCAGCTTTTTAGGCCTTTTGCTAGCCCAATAAATTTTTTATTAGATTTTAAAAAACCCGATATGATTTTTTACTAAAATTTTTGAAAAATCTGGTAAAGTACAAATTACCTAAACTATTTGTAAACTATCTGTGACTTGCAAGATACTCCCTCCGGTCCTTTTTATAAGGAAAAGTTCATTTCTTAGATTCAGTAAATAATTAATGTATTTGGTCTGCATTGTAGACCAGATACATTAATTATTTAATGAATCTAAAAAAGTGAAATGTTCCCTATAAAAAGGACCGGAGGTAGTATTTAGAAAATCTTATATACCTGCTTTCTTAGCCCCCTTAAAAATATGCTAGTTCAATTCAGAATGTTATCCATATGCTCACATGAGGTGGATAGATCTTCTACAAGTTTTCCCAAATTTTCACCATTGATGGTGTATGTTTGACTTTCATGTTTTTTTTATGTATGGCATAAATGATTCATTCATTATTTTGTATTGCATATATTGCAAAAAAAATAAAATAAATGACTTTTGGTATCTATGGCATAAATCATTCCTTCATTATATGCTTTAATAGACAAATATTTACCTCTCAGACCGATGTGTTATCACAGGTACAATCTATTGAGAAACAATATGGTATTATTGTTCTTACCATTCATTCTGATACAATAAATAGGTAAAGAGGGAGGAAAGATAAATTGATTATGGGTTGTGAAAGGGAGAAAACTACAAGAACTAGTAATTATCTGAAGGCACTTTTAGTAGAAAATTTAAATGTCCATTTATGTTGAGATCTGATCCAAGCGGTAGTGGTTCAAAGGTAACGATTAGATGTGGTGCTCATAGTCCAGAACTAGATAAGGATTTAATGGGCCATGATATATTAGGTTGTCTGAAACTTAAAGAATTATTGTTTTTGAATGATATGATAAAATACCACATGCCGCCAAGGTACATAGTGGACACTTTGAAAGATAGAAATCCAGATAACCTGATGAGCTGACACACCACAAGTGCACGACTACTGTCAAAGTAGTAAAAAGAATGTAGAACCACAAGGACCAATGGTTAACTATCGGTTTCTATTTTATCTGTGTAAATCTATGGTAATCGAAAGGTTGACAACAAACAAACTTAAGTAAGAAAGCACTTAAGCTAAAACAACTTATTTGGAAAAGCACTTTTGAAAAGCAGCTTAATTGAGTAAAAATTAGAAAATAATCAAAACAAGCAGGATTGAGGGTCATAATCACATACTCTAACATCTCTATATGATTAAATTTAGGCACGCTAAAGATTTTCACGCGAATTATAGTAAAATAGATTTTGTAGATAACACCTGCTTTCGCCAGCGTAGTATCTTGGTTTCGATAAATAATCTGTCGGCTTTCGCTTGTTCGAAGTTATTTATCGAAACCTTAATGTTATTGTACGGTCTATTAAAATGGAGAGTTTCTCAACTTCTTCCGAGTCCTTTCGTAACATCGGAATTGATTATTTAAAAAATCTGTTTTCGGGTATCGATACAAGTCCTTACGGAACATTGTCGATACCTAAGAGCTTCTTACTTTCGTAACAAAGTTTTCTAAATAAAAACTCAAACTTTTAAAATAAAAACACGTGAATCCTTATTTCATTTAGACTTAATCATATAGATAGTCATGAGTAGGTCCCGTGACCCTTAATCCTTAAGGGACTACTCACTCATGGTGAGGAACAACATAAACAGAGAACTTAAACGATTCATAGTAATATTGAAAATAAAAAGAATAGGAAGACAATTGGAATAACTTGAATAATATTGCTTGCAATAAGAACTACGTTCTCCAAAGATACTTTTACAAATTATGCGTAGAAGTAAAACTTGCAGAAGAAAAAGCGTAGAATAAAATTCGGTCCTAAACTCCTTTTGGAAAAAGAGTTTTATAGTTCTTAAAAAAACATAAAAACATGAATTTAATTGAAATCAAGGTCTTCTTCAATGCTTTGTCCCAAAAGACCAGCTTCAGAATCAACTTAGAGCCTCCAGATTGGGAACACGTCGAGCCGAGAAAGGAAACAAAAAGATGGTTTTTTGCACTCCTGTTACGGGCCGTAACACGCGTTACGGGCACCCGTATCAGGCCTCTGATTTTTGGCCCTGACACAGAATAATGGGGGGGGGGGGGCTTTAGCTACATTCTGTTACGGGCTGTAACATGCATCACGGGCACCCGTAACAGCTCCCTGGTTTTTATAATTGGGTTTTCCAGATCTTGCGCTTTTTTTCGATTTTTGCTCGACTTTATCCCCTTTTCTTCCGATATGATTGTGGAGACCTGAAAACGACAAAAACACAATACCAAAGCATAAATCATGGAAAAAGCAAGGAAAAGTACACTAAACATAACGATAATATGCTAGTAAAAGCAACAAAATTATTCTTCTTCAAACTCCCCCAAACTTAAACAGTTGTTTGTCCTCAAGCAACAAAACTCGCATAACACGTTTTTAAACCAAGCAATGCATCTCAAATGAGAAACTCGTGAAGTTAGATCATGTCGATAGTCATATGGAAGTTCTTGTTCCAATTAGCTAGTCTTATTTCTTTCGGTACTCGTCCGTTGACGAAAGCATTTCAACACAAACCGCGGTGAAACCACGAACTTAGGTATCCCTTTTGGTCACTCTCCAACTACGCTTTGGACTTAAGTCTCATTTTCAATTTTTCTCCCCCTTTTGTTCAGACAATCAATTTAAGGCATTTCATAATTATTCTTCTTCACACGCATAAGGTTGATCAAGAGCATTTTTTTTCTAGGCACCGTTTTCTTTCTTTTTACGCACATTGGCATTTTATTTACCCACATTGGGACGACAATTGAGATTCAACCGCCGTTGGGCTAAGTAATCAGGTGAGGGTTACCCAACTTAGAAGGACAGTTGTTTTTATCGCGTTTATTCATTTTTTTTTCTGGTGCCTTAATATATATTTCTCAACCAACCTTACTTATGCAAAAATTAAAATCATATCGGACTGTCAAAATAAACTACTCAGGGGGTAATTTTCAAATCTGAGTACTATGGCACAGATCTACGTGTTGGACTCGTGTCCTTACTCCAGGAGACCTAGGGTGTTCGAGTCATACTTAAGTTTTCGACCTTTCTCGAGGTCCCTATTCCTATCCTATCTTCCCTCGAACTCAATATACTTTCTCAAAACTCTCTAAAATCACAAGCATTCAAATAAAATAAAATAAAAAATTTGGTCCTAATTTGAGGTGGAATTCAACAGAGGTTTTGGAAAATTTAAGGGAAAAAAATAAAGAAAACAGAAGCAAATAACAAGAATTAAAAACTAGAAAGCAGGTAAATACCCCCCCCCCCCCCCCCCCCAAAACTTAAGCCAAACATTGTCCTCAATGTTTTAGCAAAAGAAAGAGTGAGGGAACTCACAAAGAACCTCACTGAGGAGGCGGAGGAAATTGCAACATCATTTGTTGCATCATCTCTTGTACACTGTCCAGAAGTGTGCCTTGTCGGTTTTGCTCTCCTCTCATGTTGTCGCGGTGAGAATTGGATATCAAGCTATTGGTTAACTTGAATCGCAAATCATTATTCACCACCGTTCTTTAATTTATCCAAGGGAAGGGAAAAAGAACGAATAACCCATGAGTATACAATGCAATGCAAAAGAGAATCTAAGGTTCGGGGGTTGGTTATACCTAGGGAAGGTGTTAGCATCCTATATATCTGTAGTACTCTACAGAAACCTCTTGTTTTATCGTGTTATTTGCTAATTGTTATCTGTTTGCTAAGGGTAAAGAGATAGGGAGACCTAGAGTGTTATTTCTAAGTATGCTCGCCAAGACATCGCATCTTGTGCCTACGTATCCTGACGGGAGGGGAATTAGAGCATCCGTAGTTCCCCTCTGAGGGTGAGTTAAAGTTTGACGATTGATTTAGGAGAAAAGGCAAGTCGTCATCTTAAGGAGAATACTCGACTTAAACCGCCACAAGTGTGTGGAGAATGGACCTTTGCTTCATCTTAGGAGAAGGGTTCCAACTCGGATATTGAATCGACGAGTATACCACATACCTCTCCTAAATGGAAAAGGGATCCACATCCTTCCCGATTATGTTGTGGGTTAAGAGAATTACATCTCAGCTAGGGATGACTCATGTCTAATTCTCTTGCAGGGAGAATCAGGGAACTAAGTTGTTTAAATAACTTAGGGGGGACTAACCTAAGGAACTATCTTAAAGTAGTTGTCTAAGGATATTTATCTTAAGAGGGCATAAAAGCCATTAAGAGGGGAATATGATAAATGCAGATGATATGCAACATGCACAACATGATAGTCATGCATGGGTTCTTTGTAACACCCCAGTTTTGTTAGATTTATTTAATCGAGTCGATTTAATTATTTTTATTATTATATTATTTTATTTTTGACTTTTATATGATAATATATTATTTTTCATTGTTGGTATGTTTTATCGCGTTTTGGGAACGTTTGCGAGATATTTGAGTGTAGGGGTAATTTGGTCATTTTACTTTAATTTTTCATAAGTTAGTAAATAGAAATAGAAAGAGAGAAAATAGAGAGAAAGAAAAAGAGAAGAAGGAAAAGGGAAAGAAAAGAGAAGAGAAAGAAGAAAAGAGAGAAAAACTTGGAAAAGAAGAAAATCGATCAACCGACTTTTCAAACACGATTAAATCGGGTAAGGGTGCGAAACGTGATTATCTTATACTTGTGTATGATTATGTATGTATGTTCTTGGTTGATATTGGATTGAAATTGAATATAGAGTAAAAACCATAATATGTTGAAATTGTTGGAAATTGATTCAAAATGTGTCTGAAATCATGTTTTGATGTTCCTAATTGCTGAGACATGTTAGATAGGTATTATTGTGTATTCATTTGGTAATTTTCAGGTGTTTTGGTGAGATTTGGAGTGGGTTTTTGGTGAATTTCGTAGAAAAAATTCTGCAGAAAATTCTGGATTTTTCTCTGCCCATACGCGTAACACGCAGGGCAATACGCGTATTGGTTTGGGCAATACGCGTATGGCAAGGGGAATTTTGGGGCATTACGCGTATGGAAGTTCATTTTCTCGGCCATCTGCTCATTTGTGTAATGGTACGCGTAAGGAGTTGGGCAATACGAGTATGAAGTGAGGCAATACGCGTATTGGCTTTTGGTGGAATTTTTGGGGAGAATTTGGTCTCTGCCCATATGCGTATCAAGTTGGGCAATACGCGTATGGAATGGGTGAGTGAGCTGGGCATTATGCGTATGGCTCAGGGCAATACGCGTATGACCAGAGAGGGTGCAGAATGTTGTCTTTTCGCGATTCCTTTTCTTTATACTTCCGTAACTTGTGTTCCGATTATCCGTTTTAAACATTCTTGGTATCATTGGAAAGCTATTGAGATGTACTTTCTTATTATAATGGTTTTGAGATTGATGGCCGATTTAATTATGTCGGGAAATTGGAATAGTGTCGTTTTGTTGACTTTTACCGTTGTAATTGTGTGTAATTGATGTGTATCATGCAATGTGCTGTTGATATGGATATCGTATGACTTGTGTGCTGTTGTGTGATGAAAATGCATGTGATAAAATGTTGGGATGATGATTTGTGGCCTGAGGGAAAGGAAATGCAATGTGTTGTATTTGATGATATATGCATGATTATGGATGTGTATATGTGTGCATTTGAATGTCATGAGTCATTGTATGCCAAGCATCATGATATGCATTCTTGTGATGTCGTGTGCCCTAGTGGGTGTGAGCGACGAAACGATTCCAGAGGGAATCTGCTATAACATCGTGAGCCTTATACCGAGAGGACTGAAAGCGATGATTATAGACGATAGTGAGCCTTATACAAAAAGGACCGAAAGCGATCGGATCGTGAGCCTTATACAAAGAGGACTGAAAGCGATCCATAAACGTCGTGAGCCTTATACCAAGAGGACCGAAAGCGACGGGGAACATCGTTTGCCCGACGGGGAGTTACACTATGTAACAAGCGATGATTCTAATAGTTCCTGAGTGAACTAGTGTTGAGATTGATAGATGGATGGTACCGCATTGCATTGCATAGGGTCGTTGTGTCGGTCTCTGTGCATATGCATAAATCATGAATGGATTGATTTTGTGTGGAATTGTGAATGGAATTGATGAGTTGAGATACATATATATATATATATATATATATATATATATATATATATATATATATATATATATATATATATATATATATGTTGGTGATAAATGTATTGTGCATGATTGATATGCTTTGGTGATGAATATATGAGATATGTATTGTGCTATTTTGTAATTGAATTTTGGTATAAGTTGTGGTGAGAATATTTTACATGTGTATTTTGGTGTCATTATATAATTGTATGCAATTATATTATGATTGTGTTTCTCACCCTTCTGCTATTTTGAATGCTCTATGAGGCATTGCAGATTAGATGCTGGAGGTCTTTTTGTGAAGCTTAGGTCTTCATTCTTTTGTCGGTCGGCTCTAATATGTAGCACCGGGTAGTCGGGGAGATCGTTGTGATATTGTGTATATGTATATATATATTTTGGATTGTACATGTATGACTCTGTGTATGACAGACAAACTTTTTATGTGGTATATATATATATATATATATATATATATATATATATATATATATATATATATATATATATGAGATTCAATTTCAGATTTTCCGCTTTTTTTCTGTATCTGAATTGTGGGTAGTAGGAACTAAGTTCCTCTGTTAATTGCTACCTGATTGTTGCATATCTTTATGGGCAGGTTTCTTGTGTTTTGTCTCAATTGATGTGACGCCTCCGTCTATGCCATGAATGTTTAATTATACTCTGATGAATTTTTTTATTGCTTTATCTATTTGGGGGTATAGATTGGGGGTGTTACATTCTTCCCTTGGATAGATGCAAGTAATTATATTGTAAATAAAAGCATTAAGCATAAAAGCTAATGGTATGGATATTCAACATGTAAAGCAAACATTTAATGTACAACCACTTATGAGTTGAGATATTATGTCATGGATCAAATATGCATCATGTCAGGCGTATAAAGATTTAAGAGTGCACAAGCGCATAAGGACATGGAAAAGCATGATATGGATCAAGACTAATGTTTCTTAAGTTTTAATTTAAAAAGGTTAGACGATAATCGATCTTGAATTGGTACAAAATATTTGATTAACTAGACAGTATAATTACTCACTAAAATTTGAAGAGAATGATAGATATAAATACATGATTGAATTTTTAAAATATAAAGGATAAATTCTAAAATTTATTTATATTTAAAGAGGTATTTTAATAAATTTAAGAACAAATTTTATTATTATTTTTTTATAAAATAAATTAGATATGCTAAATTATATTTTTCAATAAAATTAACAAAAATAGTCTTATTCAAAATAAATAAAAAAGTTTATATTATTATTTAAAAAAAAGAAAAGGAAAAGGTTTTTAAATTATAGTTAGATATCAACTACCTAACTATTAATAGAATATACATATTAACACCCTAATCTACCCTTTAATGAAAATTTATTTACACTTACAAATGCCCCTTTTGGTAATTTACTAACCAAAAAATAACTAACCAATAAAATTATCACATTATGCCAAATGGCTCATGCTTTTGGGAAATTCATTTCAATTTTCAATCACCCTATTAACCGGGTAAATTTCAGAACTGAAACTATTCTCTCTTCCACCTATCTTCCACATCCCTTTCATTCTCACCTTCTCTCTCTCTCTCTCTCTCTCTCTCTCTCTCTCTCTCTCTCTCTCTCTCTCCGTCTCTCGTCTACCCTCTTTCTCTCTCTGTTAATCCTAATTTGATTCCTCTTTCTCCCTCTCATTCTCTTTCTTCCTCTTTCTCCCTATTTCTCTCTGTGTTCTTCCTCACTCATGGCCGTGAGCTGCTTGGTGTGGTGTCGATGTTTTTGTTAAAGTTGTTGGTCAGATCAGAGAAGTGAGCAGAGGTTTGAATGGTGGTTGTGTGCTGCTTCACAGTTGCAAGGTGTGGGGTTTCCAGGGTTCACGGTGGCCGTGGTTTTGTTGTTGTTTGTAATGTTCCGGCGAAATAAGTGGTTAATGGTGAGTGTTTGAAGTGGTTTTCGACGGTTTGTGGTTGTGGTGTGATATTTCGCATCATGTATTACTGTTGTGATTTTCCGATTTGAATCAAGCATTTTATTTGAGTCTTGTTTCCTAAAAATGTCATCTTTTTTCTTTCAAATAAAACAGACGATAAGTTTTCACTTTTTATATATTTCAAAATGTTATACAATGCTGATCTTGCAATCTGCTTAATACGGGTAACCTATTTGTGCTTTTGCAGATGATCTATTTGTTGCTATGTCTGGGAGGAGAAATATTCATAAGAATCAATTAATTTGAAAGATTTTTGGGACTAGATTTCTTACTAGAGTTTTGATTATAGGCATAGAACATTCTTTGACATGTACTGAAGTGTATTAATTTGGAATTTAAGGTTGATAAAGATGCTGATGGCAGAATCACTGAAGAAGACATTCAACAGGTATGAAGGCATAAATTCACCATTGACTACTAAGGAATCAATATGTGAACTTTCTGCTATCCAAAATTTTACTTTTCGTTTTCATCAATTGATAGAACTAATATTTTTTCTTAGTATGATTTTTTGTCCCTATCAGAATTGGATTATTCTTGATCATATTTTTGTCCCTATCAGAATTAAATTGGATTATTCTTCTACCCAGTTTTCATGTTGTGTAAATCTGTTTTCATTTCCTTTTTTTCCAGCTCTTACTCTTCAACATGGTTGATATGTAGACAAGGTTTGTTGGTACACTTCTGAATCATGTTTCTTTTCTCAGTTTTGAAACCTTTTTTTTTTGTAAAAATTTCATGATTCACTACTGAAATGGATTTTTTCAAAAACCTTACATCTTTTTTCTTTTCCTTATAACTCAGTTTTCCTCTTCCAATATTAAAATTATGAACATGTTTGTCACAATGATCATATCAGTCATTTAACTTGGCAATACCAACTTAACTCAATCATAAAACATGTACCAACTTACTTTTCCCAAGGGCCATATTTCTTTGGATATTGGCAGAAAAGAGTATTAGTCACTTCTTGTATTTAATGCTAGCATAAAGAGATATTACATTTCAACTCATAGATGTACAACAATTACTAAAAGGTATTGTTTTTCTACTGCGTCTTCTCCTCTATGGACCTCTTGGAACTAGGAAGACATTATTAGCAAAGAGCAATTGCCAACAATATTGAAGCTAACTGCTTGATGTGTCATTTTAATCAAAATTATACTTCATTTAAGGTTGTATCCAGTGCTATACTTGATAAGCATATTGGTGAAAGTTTAAGACTGATTAGGGAAATGTTTGGATATGCTCGTGATCATCAGGTAGGAAGAACTTTTATTCTTTCAAACTGGTTTTCATTCTGAATATCTACTCAAAATTGATTTTTACTATTTCTAACATTTTGCTTAGCCTTATCATATTCATGGATGAGATTGATGCCATTGGTGGACGGTGTTTCAGTGAAAGAACAAGTGCTGATCGTGAAATTCAAAGAACCGTTATGGAGCTTCTTAACCAGCTAGATGGATTTAATCAGCTTAGAAAGGTGATTACTCATCCTGTTTATTGTTCTTAACGTTTAGTAGATCTACAATTACTAGAATGTTGATTACATGTATTGGGTTTTTCTTTGTTGCTTCCATAATCTTTATATAAAATAGTGGCTTAACTTGGATGTTGTATCTAGGTTTAAATTATTGTGGCTACAAATAGGCCTGATGTTCTTGACCCTGCTCTGTTTCGCCCGGGTGGACTTGGTCGAAAAATTGAGATTCCATTACCAAATGAGCAGTCTAGGATGGAAGTCCTAAAAATCCATGCTGCTGGTTAAGAATCCTCGCACTGTTTGATGCGTTTGAAAACAAATTTTACATGACAAGTTATAGGATATTCATGCATTATTTACATACTTTACATGACCTTCTAATCAGATTTTACATGACAACCATAATATTTGACAACCTTAGTATTTAAAAATCGATTGAATCACAGTTCGCTTCCGGTTCAACGAGACTGCATTATAACCAAATTTAGTGAATAAAAATTATGTTGCTGATCCTACTTACATGTGCTATTCTAAGTAATGCATCTGATAATGTGTTTTGCACTTTACTTGCTCATAGTTCTGTTCATGGTTCAATGGCTGGATACACATGCTTGGGGTCACTGGTCTGCCATTGAAGGAGTGCAACCTGCTATTCCACAAAATGCTTCTGGAGATGGTAGGTATCTAGCCTTAACTGTTACCAGTAGTTTTTTTTCTCACAAATGAATGTTTGATGCTACACTTCTTTGAACTAGATTTTAAGAAGACACTTTGATTTTAAGCACTTCATTTTATAGTATGAAAACGTCTAGAAGTGTGTGCTGGCTGTCAAATATAAAGTAACTAACATATTAAACTTATTTAGCAGTCACTAACATCTGCCATACATCCAATTACAAGTTTGTTTGATGAATCCTTTGAGACTAGAGCTGTTCGGACTTGAGCTGAAAATTCATGTGGTTTGTGGCAGTCGTTTACGGCTCTTCTTGGCGATGAGGCATGGTATGAGGCATGGTATAAGTAGCCGCAATTTTTAAGCTGTTTATATAAGTTAATTTGCCATTTGGTAAGTTATAACCAAGTTTTGTTTTGCAGGGTATGAGGCATGGTTCTTATGAAAAGTTGGATGATGATGGTCTTGCTCCACCTGTAAGTATAAGTTTTGGCAACATCCTAAATAACATGCCTGATAGTGAAATTATATACTAAATGTAGCAATTTATTACTATGAAACAGGGCACAAGGGTGTCTGGTGATGATGTTATTTTGAACTTGCTCATTTAAACTCCTGAGACCATGTAGTTTCCTTTTTATTCAAGGCAATGAGAAGCATATTGGAACAATATGCAACAGATTTTGAGATGTAATGCTGTTCCGTGCATCATAAATGAAAGTGTGCTGTCGCAGATTTTGATGATGGTTCTTTTTGGTATTGTTTCTCTCATTCATCATATGGTGATTGTAGCAATTCTAACCAATCAATGAATGTTGTTGGGATGAAACAGAAGTATTGACATCTACAGTCGGCATGAAGGATAAGATCAAAGGCCGGCTCGTCCAGAAGGCAAAGGAAAGATAATCCCGATGAAACGAAGAGCGTTAAAATTTTCAATCATTCTCTTAAACATAAGTTTTTGTTGCTATTTTGTAGATTGAAATTGTGTTGGGTAAGTCTGAGAAGTTTGATAATCTGATGGCTCATTCTGCTACCACAAATAAATCAGAAGCAGCTACTGATGATGACAAGAAATGACAAACTTCATATAGCAGCATCAATGTGGGATTATTGTAGTTAATATATTCTGTTTTGTTTTTTACTTTGTTGTAATGTTTGCATTCATGGGACGCAAGTAAATAGGGAGTACAAAGGGTCTTGGAGTTACAATGCAATGAGTAGATCAATGTTGTAGGACACATAATTACATCATAACTTTAGATTGTATTTCTTTATACAATATATATACAATGACTGATGAATCAACTCGCCATTTATGTATTTTTTCCTCTTTCTTTCACTTTATATACAGAGAATTCCAATTAAGAAACAGGTTGATATCAAACACATTTTTGTTTCAAATCATATTAATTCTATAGATGACATTAACAATTATTTAATGCTATCGGTTTGGTTTTACAAAAGACCTGTTTAAACACTAATTTGATCACACAAAAAATGATATCAAAAGTACAATTTTTGGATTTCATTTCATTACTTTAAACACTAATTTTAATGATGGTAAAAATAATGTCAAAGACAGTCCGTTAAGACAGCTCAATTGATAATTGTGTAGAAATATCTGATTGCAAGAACGCTGATTTCAACATGCGACATCTCACTGTTAAGAGATAAAATTCTAATCATTACGCTATTAGACAAAAAAATATACCAAAAGCGTGCAGTGTTTGAATGTACTGCTTATACTGAGATAAAAATACAACATTAACAAATTGATTGAAGTCTAAGTAACCACCTCTAGAGAAGTAGTGAAGCATTCAGCTGAGTGGCACGTTTACTTTGTTATAAACAGGTATCCCCAATCATTTTGAGGTTTCCAACATCCTTACAGAAAGAAACATACTATTGACTTGAAAAACGAAAAATAATTCCAGTACTAAATATGTGTATCATTGAACAAAGCTCATTGAAGTATATCTATAAATGGAGAATATCTGCTAAAAATTAATTCACATTAACGACAAATAAATAACATAAATCATTTACTTGCAATTCTAAGCTATGAGAACCTATGGAACCTATGGAACCCACAGACGAGGTGGAACTCTATGAATCCAAAATGCATCATCTTGTGATACCTCTTCGATTTCCATAATTTTACCTTCAAATTCAATTATAGTTAGACAATTGGCTGCTTCCCATAGCAGATTGTACAACAAGGTGTTATTGAATTCCTTTAGGAAGCTATCACTCAAGTGGTGCATGCAAAATCCATGGAAAGCGGTAGGAAAACATGCCTCAACGCCATCCACAATTCCTTGCTGTCTATCTGACAAAATAGTAAGCCTTGGCAAGTTTTCAGTTTTAACCTCAAGCAGGTTATGAAATTCAGTCAGAAACCACGTCCAATTATCATCATTCTCCTCGTCAACAACATCGAATGCAAGAGGAAAGAGAGCCCCATCACCATCAAATCCAGTAGCAAAAAGTTATGTACCAAGATACTTGCTCTTCAGATATGGTCTATCAAGCCCCAAGAGTGGCCGACTGGCATTCAAAAAGCCATATATAGATGCTTGAAAAGAAATGAATAGACGTTGGAAGCAATTATCAGTTGGATTTTCATAAACAGATGCAATACTGCCCGGGTTTGTGCGTTTCACCCGTGCACAGTATTGTGGAAGCAAGCGATATCCTTCTTCGAAAGTTCCACGCATTGCAGCCATAATACGCTCTTTGCCTCTCCATGCTTGTTTGTACGATAAGGTGATGCCATGGACCATATGAATCTCTTCCAGTATCACCTTCGGCTTGCAATTGGGGTTCTCCTTCAGCCTTTGCTCCACAGAGTTAGCAACCCATTGAACTGAAGCTTGTTGATGACCAAGGTGAGAAATCCCTCAGCATGTATGACTCTATTGAATTGTCCTGATGGTAAAAGTTGGAACCACTGGGAGCTTTGCTGCATGAATGCGCCAAGGACATCCTTCACTAGCACACTTGGCAGTAAACCGTGTTTTATCAGATTTAATAGTTTGCATCTCAAAGTGCAGAGCGATTGCCGTATCCCTCAACGCCCTTCGACAACTCTTGACATCAGGAAATTCTTGGCCCACTGACAATGATATACATAGCACAATGCTTAATGATATACAAATTCTTTCTATATATTTTGGTATTATTTTAAAGGTATTGGATCATCACTCATTTGTACTTGTCTCTCATGTAATTTTATGAAGTGGTACGGGATACAACAAATTAGTTTCCAATACACATGTACGGTGAATCAGTACTATACTCAAATAACTATTTTTGAGATGATTAGTCTTGATATTTATTAATTATTGTTAATACATGTAAAGATGTATTTAAAGAGAGCCACAAACATTTAAATTTTTTATCGAATGATTTAAGCTAAAAATCAACTTACCCGTGCGGACGACGGGTATTCTAGTGGTTAAAATGAAAGAATAAAAGATATAAGAAAGGTTAAAAAAGAAATATAGAAAAGAAAAGCGCAGACAGGGGGGGTCCATCGTGGACCCCTGGTCACAACACACCATGGCCATTGATCAGCTTCAGAGTCAAAGTTGACTCTGAATCTGAGGGTTCACACGCGAGGGTGCATGGCAAGGGACGTAGGCGTGCACATATGGGATCATGTTATTATAACCTTAGGGAAAAATAAAACTCATTTCAAACCAACTTCTCTCTCCGTAAACTCTCTCTCAAACCATGTTCCTTCTTCTTCTTGTTCGCACAAACCTGGCCGTGAAACAAAACCTCCGTCGTGCCCTCACTCTCTGCTTCGATCGCGATATCCTCCGTTCGCAGCTTCCACTTCCTAATCCCCTATCAAATTCCTAATTCCTAACCAATCTCTCCGAATCGAAACACACAATCCAAAACCCTAAAACTTAAGAAGAACGGAATTAAATCGAGAACAAAGTTGATTCATACAAGAAGCTTAGGGCTTCTGTTCTACGAGGCGTAAGCAACATGGTGGCAAAGATAAAACACATCAAAGCATCAAAATGGGGAGATCAGAATGCTTACCTGAGAAACGGAAGGTCGTCGAGCAGCGGAATGAAGACGACAAAGATGAGACCAAGATATCAGATGGCGCCTTTCACAGATAAGTGATTCGAATTAATCCCTTTTCTCATGAAATTCTTCTGCCTCGTTTCAACTGTATTTGACTTTGGTGTGAATTTCCTTTTGAGATATGTATATGCGTGAATGTATGTTCTTTCTCTTATGTATGTTGTAAATGTGGCGTGTATGTTGTTGCTGATGTGCGGTTTGTGAATGTACTTGTATTCTCGGCTGTGTGTGTTTGATGATTTCAAAGAAAAACTGCGACTTTCCGGGTTTGATTGTGCCTCTTCTCAATTTTCTTCATTTTTTACCCTGAAACCGTGTGTGTATGGTTTATGTTTGGAACTTGCGATGAAGATGGCAATAGGTAGGACTTGTGACGGACATAAGGATGAGTTTTCGATTTGTTATGTTACTGAAGTGCCTTGTTGTGATTGTTGCAGGTTCTTTATGTTGTTGACCTTTGAAGTTTTGGTTTATGGATGGAATGAAGAGGATGATTAAGGAGCAAGGAATGGTGGTGGATATGAAAATTTAGCAGGTTTGTAATGTTGGTGGTACTGCTTTTTTTTATAGAATTTTCACGTGTATATGAGGGCTATCAGTGCATTGTTTTTGTTGTGTATGTGTGTGAGTCTTGTGAAACTTTTTTTTGTTCAGGATTTTGTACGTTTAGGGTTCTGTGAATCGTGGGTGTATGAAGCTTTATGTGCTTGTTATGGGTTTGTTTGGTCGTAATGCTCCCCCTTGCTTGTGAATGGTCTCCTATTTTTATAGTCGAAATTCCGAGATTTTCTACTGGTTTTGCAATGAATTTCTTCCTAATTTTGTATGAGCATGTCTGAACCGTTTTGGAATGAAATTAGTGTTATCTAAACATGTTTGAAATCGTTTGGGAAAGTATTTGAAGTGTGTGGGAACATGTCTGGTATTTGTTTTGGAAGGTTATTGAATTTGTCTGAACATGTTTGAAAACACTCCTTGATCAATTTATTGAGTGTGATTGAATGAGTTTCCATTTTGTGTGATTATGACTGGGACAACTTCTTGAAACCGGTTAATCCAATGAACTTTGATTTTGTGATTTCTTGTATATGTTGCAGATCTTTTGGAGTTATTGGGCATTTATTGGAATGAAGCGGCAAATCCTTTGCACAATCACTGCACATACGCATATGTCGACAAGGCAAGACAACCATATTCTTTGGGTCAGGCATGCGTATTACACACTTCTTCCCAGAATTACTGTCATCGAATCCTGCAGCTTCTGAGTTTCTCGTTTCATATAGCTCTCTCAACTCATAATGAACATCATCAATCCACAGAATTTGTTTAACTATTTTTTCATTTCTCCAAGACAGCTCGAGTTATGTGAGGGGATGCATTTAGCACGGAAATTTTCAGGAGTTTCGTTTTCCGAGGAATTGCCAAACATGCGTCAGCGCATATCGTGAGAGGAAAGACATCTTCTCCAAGTGAAAGCTTTGAAAGATCATCCAACTCAAAGAAGCTCGGGTCAATAGTCGGTTTCTCGCCTTTCTTCTTAATGATTCAAGTATCCCCTTTCTCTTCCTCATCAAGCCTGAAATTCTTTGTATGTGAAACTTGAATTTGATCATGTTCAGTAATGTCCAATTCAACTTTGTGTTTGCTTGAATGAATCAAGTCTTCCACTCATATTTGCTCTTAGTCTCTTAGGAACTAGAACTAGGGAATCATCTTGAAACTTGGAGATGTGTAGTACCTCAATTATTACCACATTTGAACCTGATTGTGATGTTGTTTGCAATTCAAAACTTGCCACGATTATGCATAATTCATCGCTGCTAAATCTATCCTCATGTTAATGTACTTGGTGCTTTGCTTCATGTTTTAGGCGCTTTAAAGTAATTTTGTCTTTGAAGTCTCAAACATCATTCTCCCATGCTTTTATTGTAGGTTCAGCTTCACCATTTCTATACAGAATCGCATTATGGATAAGTTTTATGATATGTTTTGATGTTGTTTGGACAGATTTAGATGCAAGCGAAACAAGGCATTGGTTTCGCAACTCTCTTCCTCACGTGGTATGATTATGTCAGCATACTTCTTGGATGAATCACGTAACCACTTTAGTGCACAATGCCTCATATGATCATTACTCCATTTGTTTGCCTATCCATAGTGTTACTATCTGATAAAGCGTGTTATGCACAGGTTCCCACTACACCTTCGGTGTCAAAACGCGAGAAAGACACTAAACATTACTGATAAGCATCTTACAAGCAGCAGAATATTGTAAGGCATGGTAACCAAGTGAGTCAAAAGGTTAAGGCGACATGATGGCGGACCAACTAATATATAGATTCATCTTGTAGAGATTACTTGTATTCATTGTAATGAGCAAAAGCCTTAGGAAGCATATAACTTGTGATTAACAATAAAATCCACGTTGTAACAATTGCATCTTTACCCATTTATCCACAATTTTACAATCATCATTCCAAAAACCTGTTTGTAGCACCTTATATTTAGGTTTGTAGCACCTTTAGGCATTGAAAGTGAAGAGCTTACTTTTAGAAGCTTCATTGGTAGAGAAACTGACTCCTTCATGTGGAGTAATTTCCATTAATGTTGAAAAGTTGATTACATTCTTCAAGGAGTTTATCCCAAGCAGGATTCAAAGGAGAACATTTAGCTTCATGAGGTATACATAGTGACCGCCTCGTTTCAATACCATTTCCTGTCCACATTAATCGGGAACGTGAGGGATAACGGTGGCTGAATAAAAATAATAGGGGCTGTAGTTCTGTAGCAATATTTTTAAAGCCCGATGTTGAGAGTTTACATTCACTCCTCTTCTTGAATTGGATGGAAAAAATATGAACTTGTAACCTTTAATCTTTGGAATAGAATTGAGCTCAAAATGTGGACTTTGTACATCTTTAAAACCTTGAATCTTTTGAAATTACAAGTGAGCTTTGAACCTTTGGAATGGATATTGATGTGAATGGATATTGATGTGGATCAATTTGGACACTATGAATGGACATATATTTAAATAATGGTTTTGGTCTTGAAAAGGGATTTGAAGAATGGATAACTTGAATCTCAAGAAAATCCACACGAGCTTGAGTCAAATTCTTGGCAAAGCAAAATGCCTAGGATACTTAATGCCATTCAAATAAGCTTGAACCAACGAACCCACTAGCATTAATCTTCAATTTGATTACAACTCGATCACATTCATCTTGACGAAATCATGAAACTCCGAGCAAACCTTTAGACTATGCTAATCTTTTCACACGAACCAATGCCTTGAGGAGTCTTAGAATCAATGACATAACTTGAAATACAACCTGCCATAAAACTTTAGTCATACTCCATATGAGCACGCTTAACACCAATGGAAAGAGAACTCTGAAGCTCTTCGGGAGTATATGCCGAAACTCCTGAGAAAATCTGAGGAAAATGACTAGTAGAAAACTCTAGGACCTTTTGAATCAAAGTCCATTGGTTACATCTTGAAGTACTTGATTGTGAGGAAGAATATTATCTCTACTTGAAACCGATATTCCTGCACCTGTTAGTAATAAAGCACGCAGATATGCAAGAATGATGCACAAGGAGGAGGTGTCTTAGGGTCAAAAATTAGGGTGTGACACATGTCATCCAAGATTGTGGCCTAACGGGCTTGCTCTCCTCGCATGCCTCGGATCTCGTTCTGCACCCAGTCCCACCTATCTTGGCTTTGTGTTGAAGTGTGTAACACCCTAAACCCCCACAACAATTAATAACAAAATATCAGAGTAAAAATAACACACATAGAATATAGGATGCTACTTTCAACTATTCAACTTCTCATGCATACTAAAAGTAATACATCAACATCGAAATTAAAACATAGTATTTAAACATTTCTACAGCAGCGGAAATTCAACGAAATCTGAAACATGTTCAACCATACATAACATCATCAAATAAAAGAGTAATAACACATAATAAGGTAAAGGACTCTAAGCGTTCCGACAATCCGGTGTTACAATCAGAGCAGACACGACTCGATGACATAAAAGAGAAGACCTCGTCTTCGCTAACTCCAACTCCGACCTACTCCTGCGTATCTGCACGTTACCCACGTGGAGGTAACATTCAAACAGAAGGGGTGAGATTCTCAAAATCACATAAGAAAAGCATAATATACGTATGAAAGAACATAATTCTTATACGGCTCACCCTAACAACATAACATCCACACAAATACGACAACATCAACACAACACGAATGTCCATACAGGCATACAATTTTATGCATCACAACACGACACAATGCAATGCAATGAGACCTACGACTCGACTCAATGCATGTGGTACCAATTCGACCCCTGTTTCATGGTCATAATTCCCGTCGGGATTTCATAATAGTCACTCACACCCACATGGGTACACGACATCCGTGATCACTCACACCCCACATGGGCACACGATCACCCGTAATCGCTCACACCCCACATGGGCACATGATTACCTCAACAAACAACAACAACACCAGCGCGATTCTATTTCAAAGAATCTGGATAAGACGCTCACACCCCACATGGGCACACGGCTTATCACACAACTTATGCAACATGCTATGCACTCAACCACAACATCATACCACATCATAAGCAACCACTATTGCATTTACAAGTTATGCCACAACACAACATGCCATAACTAATCAACAACATCATCATACAACATCATAAGCAACAACCATTATATTTACACGGTATGCCACAATAACTCAACAACAACATAATGCAACATCATAAGCAACAACTATTGCACTCAACAACAGCATACAACAACGACGTAAGGCATAAGACTAGCATACCACCAATACATTACCTCACGACTGCCCAACATACAGCATATACCTGCTCAAACATGCAAACATTGCAATCCACAACAACGACACACATTCGCACAACCGAATTCCACATTTCACGGTTCAAAACGTCGAAACATACACGGAAACACATACAATATGTCGAATAGTTGGAATTCTGTCATTGAAAATAATTTTAATAGAAAGTACACAAAACCAACTTTCCAACGATTCGAACGGCGCCTCAAACGGACTTACGGATCAAAAGTTATTATCGAAACCGTATTTGGACCCAAAGCTGCCTGGCTGCGACGAGGCATCACGGCGCTCACCGTAAGCCTAAAGGCGCTGGCCATTCCCCTGCAGAATGCAGACTTCTGCATTTTTCAGCGTTGGAGGCCTTCCGGACCTCCGATTTAAAACCCCCAAACTCAGAATTCGAAATCCTACCTCATACCACAATTATAAGCAACCTAAAATGCATATTTGTAGATCCTCCCATCATTCATACATCATAAAATCATCAATCCTTCATGTTTATGTGCCAACCCTCAAAACCCAACAATGGAGAAAAGCATATCAACAATCAAAACAGAATTATCATACTCATGGAAAACAAAATTCAACATATCACATCATCAATTCTCATCAATTAGAACATATTCTAACACCACAAACATAACTCAAGCATACACATACAACCACAACAATTCATATAAACACAAATTAACACACATCAACCGATCAATTATACAATTTCCTCTTTTCAAACCTCTGACATACAAAAACCCCCAATCTCCCAAATCAACACAACCACCTAGAAATGATCATACAAGTTTATCTACCCTCATACAAAGATTATGCAACCCTTAGAGATTAAAGAATTCCCACCCTTACCTTAGATGAAGATTCTTCCGATGTCTCTAGGCCCTAGCTCTGCCTCTCCCTTTTCCTCACCAATTCCTTTTTTGTCCACTATACCCTTAGGACCCTTAATATGTTTTCCCAACTTCGTCCTCACTTATCCTCGCACAATTACCACTTAGACCTTCCTTTTATTTTAAAATAATAATAATAATAATAATATATCATATAATCATATTATTATTACCAAAATATTGTTAACACATCACATACTTCTAAATACTCTCAGTACCCCCTTAACATCATCAATACCCCACAACACAGGTCATCAGGTATCAAAATATTCCACCAAAATTCACCTAACTCACGAATATCTATAATAACTTAATTAAATAAATACCCTAATTATTTTGGGGCGTTACAACTCTCCCTCACTTAGAATATTTTCGTCCTCGAAAGTTCACCCGATACGAACAACTTAGGATACGCCCCACGCATCCTGCTCTCCTACTCCCAAGTCATGAAAGGCAACACCATGAGTGACACAAAACAACAACCCACTTCATCAATAACAACCACAAGATGCAATGTCCACACAATGCACTCGACAACCAATTTGAGACGCAACGAATAACTGAGTTACGCACACACATGTTCACTCTTGAACCAGAACACAACACAATCGTTACTATAACCATAGGTAACACTCCCCTAATTCTCCATCCTAGGAATTAGCTACTCGTACTTGGACCACCACTATAGGAAACGAGGCAACGACAAAGATAAGAACATAAAGTTCCACGACACAACATCGTCCTAACCACCTCCACGTAACCGGAACACCAACCTCGTAGTCACACAATCATCAAGAAAATAATTCTACGATTTACCAATAGGGCAGGTAACTGGCAGTACATGATTAATATTTAAACCTTTCATCATATCACTTCCATTCCTGCAGGTCATAACGTTCAACCCTTGAACTCCTACCGTTCACGCACGCATATTCAAACCGCGCTACATCACGCTTCTGCTGCGCACTCTGATTACTCGCAACTATCAAATCCACCAATTTTACATCCAACTTCTCACTCTCTCCAACATTCACCAGGAATTCATCATTCACCTTTTATATACCCAACCTCTCACTCTACTGCGTCAGCTCACACACCAGATATAAGTCTTTGGACTGCTACTCAATTGTAGTTCTCTGACCATCGAAGCAGATATATGAAAAGACTTCCGACCTAAATCATCAAGCACGACATTAACTTTACCAATAGGATAATTCGAGCTAAGGTCATAATTCATCCAGAATTTCCAACCATCCTCATCGTCTCATACAATATTCCTTTTGACCAAACAGGTGTTCTACACTCCGAATCTAGATCCATAAAGATAACACCTCCGGATCTTCAACACAAATACAACCGCAACCAATTCCAACTCTTGAATAGGGTAGATCCTCTCATGAATCCGTAATTGTCGTAAGGCATAAGCTACGACTTCACCATCTTACATTAGTGCACTGTCTAAACTCATCACAGGCACATCCCAATACCCCACAAACGGTTTATTAGGCTAAGGCAGAATCAAAACTGGAGCCGTAGTCAACTCCGACTTTAGCTCTCTAAAACTTTCCTCACAACGAACATCCCCACACAATTAAACTACCCTTCGCAAGTCAACTGAGATAAAATGCTAACTTGGAAGAGTCATCCATAACCTGCGGTAATCACCCACTGAGTCAGAAAATTCTCTAATCTCCTTAACTAACTTCGGAGCTTTCCCATTGTAGAACCGCATCTACTTTGGATAGATCCACGACAACACTCTTATCTGCAATAGCATAACCAAGAACTCATCCTTATCAACCAAAAATCACGCTTTGATAATTTAGCATAAACTTCATCATTCTTCAATACTTGTAACTCAATTCTCAAATACTCCACACGTTCTTCTTCTGATTTTATAATGGATCAGAATACCCCAACGAACACCACTTTGAACTTATCCAATTAAGTACGGAAGATATGGTTCGTAATCCCCACACACACCAACGCATTATAAGCACCGAACAACATCATCCTATATTGTAATACTCCAAACCGAGTTTCAAAGATTCCAAGTCATATATTCTTGAAAGTGGATACTTATCCTTAAGCACTTTGGAGAGTTATTAATCTGCATAGAAACACACTTATCCACTGGAGTGCCTACCCATCAACAGTACACAAATCTCATTTATGTCCATCAGTAGAATAACCTCCCTGTCAACAAACAACCGTTTAGTATAGGTTCAATACTCTCCAATGATAGAGATGCAGGAGTAATACTACTACAACCATAACATACGTAATTCATCCCGAGTTTGAAATAATTTATCCAAAACAGCTTAACAACCTCTGGTTCTGGTTACCACATTCCATATCAATTCTTCTTATGGGGTTTTGACCCACTCAAGGTTTCTATTGCCACGAGATTTCCAACCCATAACAAAGTAATACCATCAAGGAACTTCAAATCATCTGTGATTCGTCACAATTCAAACTCAAGCTATCTAGCATACAACTGTAGGTTTCCATACTACTCACCAATTAACACGCGACCTCAAGCTATCATCCATTTCTCTACTAACAATACCAAAGCTCTCCAAGGCGACACCCTTGGTCTCACAAATCTTCTTTCTAATAAATCTTTTAACTGCTCTTTCAGTTCTACTAACTCTAACGCCAAGATCATGTATGATGCCATAGAATATGCTACCAGGGACACGATGAACAGAGAAATTCCACCTCTATCTTTAGCGGCACATCCGATATGTCATCCAAAAACACGTCTGGAACTCACGCACAACTGGCAGTTCGTCATTGTGACTTTACTGCTAAACTCCAGAACACCATCATCGCAAACATGGAAAGCATCTGAGCATCATTTCTTGAGAGTTCTTCTACTTACTTAGCAGGCATAACCTTAACTTTTCACTTTCATCAAAGTTAAGTTCACTCTTTAATCTCTAAGAAGCAACCATCCACAATACCATATCATTTCTAAGATACATAAGAATCTGCATCGGCTCATCAACACCATCGGTAAGCACTATGCTTAACTCCGAACAATTCACTGAACACACTATCTAAGCTGACAAGATACGTCTATTCCATCCAGCATGATCCCGTCTACTATCAATAAGAGATTAAGGGTGATCTGTTCCTCAATTTGTCAATAGACAGCCGACCATCATGATGAGGCATAAACCATCTTTACCAAACTATAATTGTGTTCCTTGCATCTTGTGCACAAGCTATCTAAGGCACGATCCTTAGTTGACATAAGCATTCTTTATGTATTTCCTTCAGTTTCCGAAACAACACACTCTCCCAACTCCTACATCCTTGAAATCAGCAGCACACTACCTTACTTATCCAAACGATTGGTAACCACAGGGTTTAGATGAAGATTCTTCCGATGTCTCTAGGCCCTAGCTCAGCCTCTCCCTTTTCCTCAGAGCGGTTTTCCCAAAATGATCGTATCAACCATGACTTCTCATTTCTATCCAATTCCTTTTTTGTCCACTATACCCTTAGGACCCTTAATATGTTTTCCCAACTTCGTCCTCACTTATCCTCGCACAATTACCACTTAGCCCTTCCTTTTATTTTAAAATAATAATAATAATAATAATACTAATATATATCATATAATCATATTATTATTACCAAAATATTGTTAACACATCACATACTTCTAAATACTCTCAGCACCCCCTTAACATCATCAATACCCCACAACACAGGTCATCAGGTATCAAAATATTCCACCAAAATTCACCTAACTCACGAATATCTATAATAACTTAATTAAATAAATACCCTAATTATTTTGGGGCGTTACAAAGTTCCTGTTTTAGTGTAGGTAGGATGGGGAGGCACGGCAGAGTCATTTGGCACTGAGGTACCTGCATTAATGTTAGCAAAGTCAAGGTCTTCGTCCTTTTCGGAATTATCCGGAGAGTAAGAGACCGTAATATATAACAAATTCCTATTTAAATCAACCCGCGATTTCCTCGGGTTTGGAAGATCAAGAATAGTCGTGGTGGCCATCATCAATGAGTAGGTGTTACCACGATCCCAGTGAATCATGCCTTGGTGGACCAAAGATTCCATGTCCACCTTGGTCTTTCTTGGCACCAAGGTGTCCGCCTCAGAACGGAAAACAAGCCCAAGGTGTTCGGCGATCAAAGTGATCATGCTGCCTACTGTAGCGCGATTTTTGTGGTCTTGAATCACGATCGCTTGGGTACTACAGTTCGATTCATTTTTTATCCTATTGAGCTGATTAAGGAAGGGAAATAGATGCCTCCAATTAACCCTGCTTTCATACTGAGTTTAAACAGCTGACTGTTTGTTTACAGATGCTATTAAGATGTGGGCCCCTCTTCGGTTATTTTGTTAAGATTAGAATGTCTGGACTATTTGCGAGGTTTTTGGTCAGATGTTAGGATTTAGTGCTTTTGTGTTGATATATGGGGTACTGGATTTTGGGTTTTTGATTAGTATGCTCGCTAAGATTTTTCAATCTTATGCCTACGTATTCCCGAGACAGGGAAATCAGAATGATCGTAGTTCCTCCTATTCTATGGGAGGAAAAAAGGTTGTTTTGGAGTCTTGTTCAAAGCCCAAGAGATGAAGCTAAAGGTGGTTTGTATCTTGTTTAAAGCCCAAGATGTGAAGCTAAAGGGTTTAGGATGAGAGATAATTTGTCATCTCTAAAGAGGAGTTGTTGATGTTTGTATACTGTGAGCAAGGCACAAATTTGATGCTAAAAGGTTGATTGACTCAATCGAGGTTTCCTTATACAAAGCCTAAGAGGAGGCGATTGACCCAACAAGAGGGTGTCTTTTATTTGTTGTCTCGTACGAAGCCCGAGATAGAGGCTAAAAGGGTTGACTCAACGAGAGAGTACTCACAAGTGACTGACTTGACAAGAGAGTACTTTTTATGTGTCTTGTACGAAGCCCAAGACGGAGGCTAAAGGGTTTGACTCAACAAGAGAGTACTTTTATTTGTCCTGTATAAAGCCCAGGGCGGAGGCTAAAAGGTTGACTCAACAAGAAAGCCTGTTTGACAGGTGATTGACTCAACAAGAGAGTCTTTTATACTCAACAAGAGAGTGTTTTGCTGTCTCGTACGAAGCCCGAGATAAAGACAAAAAGGGGATTGACTCAATAAGAGAGTCTTTTATACTCAACAAGAGAGTGTTTTATAGGTGTCTTGTATGAAGCCCAAGACGGAGGCTATAGAGAGATTACCTCAAAAAGAGAGTCTTTTATACTCAACAAAAGAGTGGGTTTTTATAGGTGTCTTGTACGAAGCCCGAGACGGAGGCTAAAAGGTTTGACTCAACAAGAGATTACTTTTATATGTCTTATACGAAGCCTAAGATGGAGGCTAAAAAAGGGTTTGACTCAACAAACGAGTCAGAAAAGGTTAGCTCCACTGGGGAGAGTCATTTGTACAAAGCCCAAGAAGAGGCCGTCTTACTGCTGAGGATTAGATCCATCTACATGACCAAGTGGGAGAGCCCTCATGAGAGAGGCCGGGTTTCTGAGTGATAAGTGTTTTTTCCTATGTTTGAAAGGAACTTGACAATGTCTTTGAGACTCAAGGGGTTTAGAATGTCCAAGTCTGGAGTTTTATCTATTGTACAATGCCCAAGAGGAGGCACGGGCATTAAGGGATAAGTATCAACCCTAAAGTGGCCAGAGGTTTGACACTGGAAAGACTGCTTTAGCAAAGGATGACTAAGTTTTGTCTTATACTTTTAAGAGGTCTTCAGGGTCCTTGTATTAAGCCCAAGAGAAGGCACGAGAACTTCTAAGAAGCCGAAGGGTCCTTGTACAACGCCCAATAGGAGGCGGGGATGCTTTTAGGAAGTCTGTTGGTCCCCAAACCAAGAGAAGTTCAAGAAATACAATTCACAGAGAAGAGATCATTCCAGGAAAGTTTGAGAATTTGGAAGAAACTCAAGAAATGCTATTCACGGAGAATATATCAACTCTGGGGAGTAGAGTCTCTTTGACAATTTCTAAGAGTGACAGTCTGAGAAAAGGTTCACCGAGAATACTGCCTTTCTATTTGTTCCATATTGTTTAACCCCAAGAGAAGGGAAGACTGTGTCTGGAATCCTATGGGGGATCTAGTTTTGTTTGTATTTAAGAGTGACCAACAAGGCTTTACCTAGTGCTAGACGTAGTTGCCGGGGAAAACTCTAAATAACTATACTAGTATTACACAATTGATATTTGACGAGTATATAAAAGGATGTGAAAGAAGACTTATAGTGAAGCAGCCCCACAATACAATTATATACATATGAAAGCGATAAATGAAAGCGGATAAACACTTACCCGTTGTAGAGCTTCCATGCTGTTTTGTTAGTTGTTCAACAAAGAAAACTTTGATAACAATATTATATTCAAAATCAAAGGAGAAAGTGCTTTTAAAGTTGTTGGGGCTTACAGCTCAAGGAGAGGCCCAAGGGTTTTTGTTAAAAAGGCGACGATCGTGTCGGACCTTTTGACGGTATCGGGACTTATATAATACACTGAGGCCCAAACTATTTTATTTACAAAAGGGTTGGGTTTTACACTATATTAGAGGCCCAAAAGTGTTTTTGTACCAATGGTGGGTCTTACAACTCAGGGAGAGGCCCAGGGTGACTTGATTTTTGAACTGGTGATTGCGCCGAGGTTTTTGAAAACGCGGTGGGTCTTATACAATGACTGAGGCCAAAAAATGTTTGTTTTCAAAAGGGACTGGGTCTTACACTCTATTAGAGGCCCAAAGAGTTATTTTTGTACAAGAGACGGGGCTTACAACTCAAGGAGAGACCGAAGTTTTAACGATGATCGCACCGTTATTTGGAAAACTGTACAGAGGGACTTATACGATATGTGAGGCCCAAAAGGGTTTATGTACAACAAGGATTGAGTCTTACACTCTATTAGAGGCCCAAAGATTATTTTAAGAAAAGAAATGGGGCTTATAACACGAGGGTAGGCCCAGATGATTTTTGTTTGAAAACGGCGCTCGAGCCGAGGTTTTTGAAAACACAGTGGGTCTTATACAACATCTGAGGCCCAAATCATTTTGGTTTCAAAAAGGGGTTGGGTCTTAAACTCTATTAGAGGCCCAAAGTGTTTTGAAAAAGATTTGTGAGGGTGAAAATCAAAGAAACCCTAATTTTGTTTTTCTTTAAAAGTAAATATTTAAAGAAAATCAATAAAATGATAAAAATACCAAATAAGTTTGAATAAACCATTGTGATTTTTGTTTAAGGTTTGAAAAATGAGGTTTTAATCACAAGATGATTTAGAACTCATTTGGTTTTGATTTTCAAAATAAACATTCACTTTTAAATGTTTAAAAACAATTAAAAATGAATTTATCACAAAAATACTAATTATATTAAATAAATAATATAAATTTGATTTTTTTGTGGAATAAAATATTTCAACATTTTTTGTGATTTTTTGCAAAAAGAACCAATAAAAAATAATTAAAATTGAGGAAGTTATTAATTTCTCAAATCATTTAAAAATAATATGAAAAATAATAAAAAAGTGAAAAAACCATTAAAAAGGGGTCTGTGGCGAGGGGGATTCGAACCCCAGACCTCTTGTGTGTAGTGTGCACGCCTTACCACTGGGGTGGTGATACATCAGCGTATCAAACCCCAGCCACAAATATACAAGGATTGCCTTGTTCTTGGCCTGGCCAAGGCAAGGCAAGGCAAGGCAAGGCAAGATATTTGGTCAGAAACGTGAAGACCATAACTTCCTCATTTCTCCATGGATGGAGACAAAATTTATATGCATCTGGCCTAGAATTTCCTAAGGAATCCAATGGTGGTGGTGATTTTTCCAGAAAATCAATCCTCCTCAAAACCCGATAGTGGTTTTGAAATAGGCCATAATGTGCATTTTTTGTGCTACCTCTTGGTACAACCATGAATTACATGATGAATTGGTTCAAACACAACACATATAACATGTATGAGATGTGCATGATCAGTGGACCTCAAAGCAAGGCATATTTTAAAGAGTTCAAGTTGAGATGCTTACCTCTTTAGGAGCTTTTTGGGCAATCTGTCAAGTGCCTTGTTCCAGAAATGTTTTGATGCTTTGAACACTCTCAAATGATCCCTTAAAAGCTTTTAGGATGATTAGAATCAGCTGGAAACCTCAGGAATGGAAATTGGCCCTTTCTTGCAAAAGGGGCAAAAGTGGCCAAAATAGCAACTCTCTCAAATGATGTTCCAGATGTGTGGAACCATTTGAGACAGTTTAAGGATGATATTTGGAGTGTGTTTGAGGTTTTATCTAGTATTAAAAGTGACTGAATCAAGACATGGCTTGAGAAATGCAAAAAAGTCCATTTTTGAGGTTTTGAGAGGGGACTTTGTGATTTTGGTGTTACAGGTCACTTGTGAGAGTTTGGAAAGCTTAGATAAGACATATTGGATATGTTTGGATCATGAGTTGTGATGAAATTGCCCTTTAACTCAAAAACTCAGAGTTACCTTGCTAAAGAAGGCATTTTTGCCTAGAGAACGAGATTTTGAGGAAATCAAGTGTTGTAGTGCTTTGGTGTACTCAAACCGAGCACAAATGAGCTCTATTTATAGTAGAGCAAGTTTGTTTTGGCTGCAATAGTGAATGGCAACTGTTGCAGAGGTTTGGCCAATGGTTGCATTTTGGAATCTGAAGTCTCCTCTAGCCATTGACTAGAGGTTAGAGCACAGGCTGTTGGTTCCCTAGTTCAGAGATCATCCTTGACTCATTCAGTTGAAAATGGTTCAGTCCATGCCACCTTGGTGAATCCATTGAATGCTCCAAAACAAAATTGGAGTCTTGTCCCCTCTTTAGGGTTTTTTAGGTTTGATATGCTATTTTTAGTTCCAAAGACTTAGGAGGCTTATGGATCAGTGTTTGTCCCTCCTTGGTCCCTCCCTGAGGTGTTTAGATGGATAAGCATGCTTGTCATTTGCACAAATTGCTCAAATCGAGCAAAATGCACAAATCTGCCTTATTATGACAGTTGCAGCAAGGCATATTGCCACTGTCACAACTCATGGCTCAAGTGGAGTTTCATGGGGTTCTTAGCCATTTTGGAAAGCTCTCATATGATACAACATATGTGTGATCATAGTTTGTCTTGACACTTTTTGGATCCAAGTGAAAAATTCCCCTACTTTTGGAAAAAAAGTAAGACAAATTCTGACTTAGTGAAAATTTCACTAAGTGTTGGAAAAAAGTGACATTTTCACTTTTTGTCATTTTGGTCATTCCATAACTTAAAATCCGCGGAGAATTGGAATGAGGTGTAGTTGACACTTTTAAAGTATGCCATGAGAGCTACAAATCCATCTTTGGATCAACCCAAATGGTTGCTTGGATCTCAAGTTATGATCCTTGGAAGTTGGCACCCTAGCCACTTTGTTCCATAACTTAGAAAATTTCTAAGTTTTTTATGGTTACCCCTTTTACAAGTTATCCCACTTTTCTTGATTTTTCTTGATGAATGATGATTCCAATCACACATTAACATCATTTTAGGGTTAGGGAACTATAATTGATCAAAAAATCAAAAAGTCAAACTTTGACTTTTGGGCACAATTGACTTTTTATCAGATGAATTCCAAACTGTGCGATCCTCTATGAAATCAAGTCCTTGACCTAAATCAAACTTGATGGATTGATTCCATATGTGTTATAGGGTGTATTGAATCATGTACCAAGGTTTGGGAGCATGCCTGGGTCAAAAGTCAAAGGTACAATTGACTTTTTCCTCAAAACCCTAACTGTGGTTCTGATGAACTTGAAACTTGTGAATCAAGCTTCTTGGATTAATCCATTGTTGAAAATGGATCAATGTAGTGTGTTATAGACCCTCAAACCATGTCTTGAGGTCTTGGCTCATGATTTGTCCCAAAAGTCAACTTAGGGGTGAATTAGGTCAAGAAACCCTAATTCCTGATTTTTAGTGAATGCATCCCCTGAGGCTAAATTGACTTGATGATTGGGTTCATGAGGTCCCTTGGAGTATCTTAGGATATGCTTTGGAGTATTGGCTCATGCCCAGAGGAAAATTTCCATCTGGAGGCCTTGGTAGACCAAAACTCTAATTTGGTGACACTGGCGATCTTAAGGCTTGATCCACCTGGAATGCTGCAACATTGTGCTTGATTCTTGATGTGGGAGTCCTCTTGATCCTTTGTGGATGTTTGAGAGGTTTAGACAAGTTGAATATCATGTCATTCCTAATTGATCCTTTGTCTAAGAACTCTGAGAGGGCTTGAAACCCTAACTCTTGTTTGTAGTGAATGCTCAACCATCTTTGGGGAGACTGATGAGGCATAAAGGTTTATCCATATTGTGATGATGATTTGCACAATGATGGGAAATCTTAGTGGTCAAAATTTGGGGTATGACAGATGCCCCTATTTAATCTTCTTGGACCCGAAGGTGTGAATGGCAAAGGTATTCGGGCATTCGGGGTGCAAGAGGATTAAATATCGGAATACCCAAAATTTTGATGGTGGTTATGAATGGCAGTTTGCGCATCCATATTCTTTTGCTAAGCAATGATGCTTAGAAAAGGTAAAAAATTCCCCTCGATCCTGGTTTTTAGCCACGGAACTGGTCTAAGTTTCTGATATAAACTACCCCTCGATCATGGTTTCCTACCAAGGAACTGGTCTTAGTTTCTTTTGTAAACTTCCCCTCGATCCTGGTTTCCTACCACGGAACTGGTCTAAGTTTCTGATATAAACTTCCCCTCGATCCTGGTTTCCTGCCAAGGAACTGATCTAAGTTTCTGATATAAACTTCCCCTCGATCCTGGTTTCCTACCAAGGAAGTGGTCTAAGTTTCTGAAATAAACTTCCCCTCGATCCTGGTTTCCTACCAAGGAACTGGTCTCAGTTTCTTTTGTCAATAAACTTCCTTGACAAGGGACGCTATTTGTAGCGGTTTTCCTCAAACTTCTCGCCGAATTTTTCCGGGGAGATGCCATTTGACGGAAAAATGTTTTGATGTCAGACTTGCTGGGGAACCCATCCGTCTGAGTTATAGAGGTGTACAAATTTCTCTGTTTGGAGATGCCATTTGTCGAATCTACTGGGGAAAACGAGTCTCTTGAGAGACTGTTTCTGCTTGGGTATTACATCATACTTTTCTCGGGATCTTCTCGGAGAAATGCCATATGATGTGATCCAATTTTGAGGTGCTGATGAATTCATTAACATTGACTCTTTTGGAGAGAATAATCAATGTGTTGCTGAGAGTCATTAGTAGTGGGGCTTTCTCTGGGGATTTTTCCTTAATCCGGGAAAGCGAGGATATCATCTTCAATAACGAAGAGTGATGTTTGACGAAAGTTCTCTGGTCTTTCAGAGGTTCAAGTTATCAAAGTGGTCGAGGGACCAACTTGTATCCAAAAATAAGTTGGAGGCGAGATCGTTTAGATGGTTCACTTCCTGACGAGGAAAGGGCTGACAACTCGATTGAGAGGACTTTTATCACTAGGGGCAAGACCGACAGGAGTGATAGTGATGCAATATGAATGTGAATGCCAATCAATGATGCATGATGTATGTATGTATATGCTGACAAAACTGACACGACATACAAACTGACCGATGAACACGACTGGATACTCTGCCATTGCGGGGAATGAAAAGCATCACTGGTTCACGATAACAATTCTGCCTTGTTTAGGAGAAATAGTCCCTGCGGGGACCAACCGTTGGTCGGGCTTAGGAGGTAAGAACTCGGCTGGGGGTATCAGATGGGGAAGTCGCATTTGATACAGCTGATCCTTCATTCAGGCGCACTGGTTTAGAAGGAGTACTTTCATTCTGCACTTTGAAGCTCGATTACTTCTGGAGAAGCGAGCGACGTTCTTTCGATGTTCAACAGTAAAAAGAAATGCCATCTTTATTTTAAAAGCAGAAAAGTTTTAACAAGTAAATTCATTCTTGTTTCGTTTCAAGAATCGTTAATCATGTTAACATATCGTTCTGTAAGGTTAAAACAAATAAGAATTGCAAATAAAAGCACTAGGGCTCAAATTTTATTGATAGGATGGAAATCCGCCAAACGTGTGATTCCACAGAGTATTTACAAAGTTAGAAAATGGTAATTTAAGGGAAAAGGGCTACATTGAAACATAATGACCATTATTCTTCTACCAACTTTGAATTCTGGGCATCCTGAGCTTCTGTCGAAGATGACCTTGACTGGAGTTTTCTCTGATGGATGGCATTACTGCTGCTGAGGGATTCCACCTGTTGGACGTAGTTACTTGCCATTAATCCATAATTTTTTCCTGGATTGTACTTTGATATTTCCAATCCATCGGGATGATTTTTGATCATGTCTCTAATTTTTGCCTGGACCGCCCTTTCGGGTTTTCAATCCACCGAGACGTTTTTTTTTCTCCTTTTTTTTATTTAGGCGAAGTATTTCTTGACTACATCAACATTCGTGGGGTAGGAAAATTCTTCTCCATCCATGGTTGCAAGTCTCAAGGCGCCGCATGAGAAAGCTTTCTTGACCACATAGGGGCCGTCATAATTCGGGGTCCATTTGCCCCGAGAATCAGTGAGAAATGATTGTATCTTTTTGAGCACAAGGTCTCGTTTCCTGAAGACGCGAGGTCAGACCTTTTTGTCAAACACCCTAATCATTCTTTGCTGATACAACTGACTGTGGCATAGTTTCGTTATTCTCTTTTCTTAGATCAGATTTAGTTCGTCGTGTCGACTTTGACACCATTCAGCTTCTGTTAGCTTAGCTTCCATCAATATCCGGATTGATGGGATCTCTACTTCTATGGGAAGCACTGCCTCTAAGCCATATACTAGAGAGAAAGGGGTTGCCCCTGTTGAAGTGCGGACATATGTGCGATAACCGTGAAGAGCAAAGGGGAGCATCTCGTGCCAGTCTTTGTAGGTTACAACAATCTTTTGAACAATCTTCTTGATGTTCTTGTTAGCCGCTTCTACCACCTCGTTCATCTTAGGTCGGTAGAGAGATGAGTTATGGTGTTCTATCTTGAGCTGGGCGCACAACTCTTTCATCATCTTGTTGTTCAAGTTAGATCCATTATCCGTAATGATCTGGCTAGGAACACCATAACGGCAGATGATATTGTTTTTGATAAATCGGACCACCACTTGTCGGGTTACATTAGCGTATGACGCTGCTTTGACCCACTTGGTGAAATAGTCAATGGCTACCAGGATGAACCGATGTCCGTTTGAAGCCTTGGGTTTAATCATGCCAATTATGTCGATTCCCCATATGGAAAAAGGCCACGGGGAAGAGAGAACTTTGAGATGTGTTGGAGGTACATGGATTCTGTCGGAGTATATCTGACACTTGTGACACCTCTTCATGTACTTGTAGCAGTCGGATTCCATGGTCAACCAGTAGTACCCTGCTCTCAGAATTTTTCTCGCCATTGTGTGTCCATTGGCATGAGTGCCAAAGGACCCTTCATGAATTTCTTTCATCGGTATGTTTGCTTCTGGTCTGTCTACGCATCGGAGTAAGACCATGTCGAAATTTCTCTTATAGAGTGTATCACCGCTCAGGAAGAAGCTGCCTGCCAGCCTCCTGAGGGTTTTTGTGTCTTTCCTTAGTGCCACAGGTGGGTATTCCTGTTTCTGAAGGAAGAATTTGATATCGTGATACCAAGGTTTGTTGTCTATGATTGCTTCAATCGTGAAGATGTAAGTGGGCATCTCAAGGCGCACTATGTCGATCTTAGGTAGGTCGTTCCATTGACCTACACTAATCATGGAAGAGAGAGTGGCTAATGCATCAGCCATGTGATTCTCTTCACGAGGGATATGATGAAACTCGATTCTGTTGAAGAAGGGTAGTAACCTTCTTGCATAATCTTTGTAAGGAATAAGTCCTGATTGGTATGTGTTCCAATCTCCTTTGATCTGATTGATAACTAGGGCTGAATCGCCATATACATCCAAGTTCTTAATCCTTAAGTCGATCGCTTCTTCGAGACCCATGATACAAGCTTCGTATTCGACCTCGTTGTTTGTGCACTTGAATGTAAGTCTGGCAGTGAAAGGAATGTGGGCACCCTGAGGGGTTATGATGATTGCCCCAATTCCGTTTCCATAATGATTGACAGCTCCGTCAAAGATAAGCCCCCATTGGGAACCTGGTTCTGGCCCTTCATTGGGTAGCGGTTCATCGTAATCTTTCATTTTCAAGTACATGACATCTTCGTCTGGGAAGTCAAACTCGATTGATTCCTAATCATCAATCGGTTGATGAGCCAAATGATCGGCTAAAATACTTCCTTTAACGACTTTCTGAGCGTGGTATTCGATGTCGTATTCTGATAACAACATCTGCCAACGAGCAATCCTTCCCGTTAGAGCAGGTTTTTCAAAGACATACTTGATTGGATCCATTTCTGAGATTAACCAAGTAATTTGACGAATCATATACTGGCGAAGACGTTTGGCTGCTCAAACCAAAGCGCAGCAAGTTTTCTCAAGCATCGTGTACCGAGTCTCGCAGTCGGTGAACTTCTTGCTCAGATAGTAAACGGCAGACTCTTTTCTTTTTGTTTCGTCTTGTTGGCCAAGTACACAACCCATTGAGTCTTCCAAGACTGTTAAGTATATAATCAGTGGTATTCCTTCCACTGGAGGTGATAGAATCGGTGGGTTCAACAGTTATTTCTTGATACTGTCGAAGGTGATTTGGCAATCTTCTGTCCAAACGCAGTCCGGGTTCTTTTTAAGTAATTTAAAAATCGGCGCACATGTCGCGGTCATGAGGCATATAAATCTGGAGATGTAGTTCAAACGTCCCAGGAATCCTCTGACTTGTTTTTCAGTTTTCGGAGAAGGCATTTCTTGAATGGCCTTGACCTTGTCAGGATCAACCTCAATTCCTTTCTGGCTGGCGATGAACCCTAAGAGTTTCCCTGAACGGACACCGAAGGTGCATTTATTGGGATTCAAGCAGAGTTTGTACTTTCTCAACCGCTCGCATAGCTTTAGTAGGTGGGTCACATGCTCTTCCTCTGTTTTAGATTTGGGAATCATGTCATCGACATATACCTCAATTTCCTTGTGTATCATGTCATGAAAAGAGTAGTCATGGCCCTTTGATAGGTTGCCCCGGCGTTCTTCAAACTGAACGACATCACCTTGTAACAAAAGGTACCCCATGGGGTGATGAACGAAGTTTTCTCCATGTCTTTCGGCGCCATTTTTATCTGATTATAGCCCGAGAATCCATCCATGAAGGAGAAGACTTTGAATTTTACTGTACTGTCTACCACCATGTCAATGTGTGGTAAAGGAAAGTCGTCCTTTGGACTAGCCTTGTTGAGATCTCTATAATCCACACACATTTTGACCTTTTCCGTCCTTTTTCGCAACGGGTCCTATGTTGGTTAACCATTGAGGATATTCTGACGTGGCGAGGAAACCCGCGTCAATCTATTTCTGTACTTCCTCCTTGATTTTGATGGCCATGTCCGGATGAGTCCGTCTCAACCTTTGTTTTACTAGCGGACATTCTGATCATAACGGCAAATGATGTTCCACGATGCTGGTATCCAACCCTGGCATATCCTGATAGGACCAAGCGAATACATCGGGAAATTCTTTGAGAAGCCTTGTCAAATTCTCTTTGGCAGTTGGACTGAGCAGTACCCCAATCCTGATTTCTTTTCTTTCATCCTCTGAGCCCAAGTTGACAGTTTCCAACGGCTCTTTGTGAGGTTCAATGGACCTTTCCTCCTATCTGAGTAATCGGAAGATCTCTTCTGTAATTTCTTCGTCAACTTCTTCTTCAGCCCCAAATAACGGAAATTCAAAGTTGGGAGAAGGCATCGGATCGTATGTTTCAATGGGGTTTAAAACAAGCAATCTGCATGATGTGATGATTTATTTTTAGAAGAGATAGAGAGAATGCAAGAGTGTGTGCATTGTATTTTCTTTTACTGCTTGTTTTTATTATTTGAATTATTTTTTAGGATTACCATTTTCTGAAAAAGCGAAAAAGAGAAAACAACAATAAATGCGGAAATTACAGAACGACGTTATTTTATTTATGAACTTGTTGATTCTTGAAACTATAGCCCTGTAAAACAAAACTTTGTCGCTTTGGGCGAAGCGAAGAGGGATATTTATAGAAAGTGAGGCCTATCAAAACATCCGTTTCACCGGGGCAGGGTGAAAGGTTAAAGACGACAATTACTTTGACTTATGAACAATCTTCGGAACATCGACTGCAACCCATTGGCGGCGAACTCCTCGGTGAATCACAAAGGCTGGCACCTTCTTTCTTGGTTTGTCCTCAGAAATGAAGCTGATTTCTGGTGGAGCAGGATCATTGGAATCTGTCTCCCAGGCAGAGTTTTCGTAGGGGGATTCCCCTGTTGTATTTTGCATAGGATTTGTGCTCTCAGGTGAATCTCCCCATCCAGTAGGCTGGATGTCTTCGAACTTAATACGAGAGCTTTCAGGAGCAGTGTACTTGACCATATAGTCGTATTTTTCACTTGGTTGTCCCAAGGTATCCCACACTTCTTTGGAACTGGAGGAGTCATCTCCCTCGATGACGTTGACCTCTAGAAAAGCATAGTTAATGAATTCTAGTCCTGCAAACTTTGCGAATTCATCGTCGTGCTGGATATTTTCTGAATGAACTGAGTGTTGATCCCATGACATGGTGGGGATGTAGGTATTCCTTTCTATGATGCTCAGCTGATTTTCATTGTTCAGCTGATTTTCTTGCCCCCAGTCTCCTGGGTACGGCTTCCAGATTGGCAGGCCATCCATCGGGCCATAATAGTCGTGGTCAAAGTTGTCTTTCATCAGAGTGTCTTCCTCTAATGAGTTTGGTGGAGCACGACATCCTTCCAGATCACAATCTCCGTATATCGTTCTGACATCTGACCTGGTTATAAATCTCAGACTTTGTGCGGGATAGCAAAATGGCGTAGGCACCTTTTCCTGAGAGATATAACCGTCCTCGTTAAGAAAGGACTTCCACTCCTCATCTGTATCAGAGGAGTCTCCCTCGTTGATGGTATGTACTTCTCGAGACACTGGGTGAAGGAAACCTCCACTATGGAAGAAGTCCTGAATGGGATGAAGACTTTCATCGTTAGCAGCTATCTGGGTACAGGTTGGGGAAAAACCAAGACCCTTCTTTGTTTTGTTATCAGTAGGAATGATAAGTTGTCCCCATCCTTTGGTATTGTTACTTTTGATCACTTCGAGAGCATCTCTGTATGAGGAAATCGAGGTTCCTTTCTCTGACTGATTCTTATTGCTCACCGACAGTGCCTGGAATTGCGTTCCAACAACCTCCTCCGGCTCTACACAAGTAGATAATGAAAGGTTACTCACGATTAAGGCTTGTTCTCCACAGACCGTGACGAGTTGGTCATTCTTTAAAACTTCAGTTTCTGGTGCAGTGTCGAAGTGATTGCCCCAGCCTGGTGTATCCAAGGTCTTCCTAATAAACAACTGTATGCTGCCCGGACGTCCATGACCTGGAAAGTGACTTGGAAAGTGTGAGGACCGATAGTTCTGGGAAGGTCGACTTCGCCGATAACTGCTTTCTGAGATCCGTCAAACGCTTTGACGACGACCTCACTGCCCCTTATCGGGGATCCTTTGAATGATAGTCGCATTAAAGTGGACTTCGTCATAACATTCAGAGCCGATCTGGTGTCTACCAGTACGCTGGCTAAAGCATCGTCTTGGCAGTTAACTGTGATATTGAGCGCCATGTTGTGACTTTTGCCTTCTTTTGACAATTCCTCATCACTGAACCCTAAGTTGTTGCAGGAAGTGATGTTAGAGACGATGCTATCGAACTGTCGTATTGACACATCCTGTTCCATAAAGGCCTGCACTAAGACTTTCTGTAGAGCCTCCCTGTGAGCCTCAGAACTGAGTAAAAGAGATAACACAGAGATCTTTGAAGGAGTTTGAAACAGCTGATCAACAATGTTGTATTCACTCCTTTGGATGAGCTTCAACATCTCATCATCGTTCTTTGAAAGGTCGGGATCACTTGATTGACCGACTGGTGGATTGAGAACTTCCGTTTGAGGTTCCTTTTCTCTGTTAGGTTCTCCAACTCCCCGGTTAAAGATTCGAACGCTCTGTGTTACTCGACTGATGTCTGCAATATTCACGACAGAGGGTAATGGAGTTTCCTTTCCATTCTCAATGGTCGTTGCACCGTATTTGTAAGGGATCTCCTTATCAGATTTGTACGGCACTGGTCCCGACAGATAGATAACTACAGGAGCCTTCTGATTTCTTTGACTGTCGTAAGTAACTTCAATCAGTTCCTGGTTAAGAACCTTTGATTCATCAAGCTGAGGGATGATGGCACAAACATATTTGGTCCTCTCGCGATCAGAGATTACAACCACATCTTTGATTTGATCAGCGAAATAGTCTGGCATCCAGTTGATGGACCCCGACTGAATGTTGAATCTCTTTGCGGTCCAACTGACCTTGAAGGGCTGCTCGCACGAGGTAACATCCTTGATTATTTTCTGAGCAAACTCTACAGCGTTCATAGTTATGTGGTGGCACCTGGCCACGTCCGCTTTGAATGCAGTGTAACCTCACTAGGTCCATTTCCATTGATCGAACATCCTGACTGTGACGCCTAGTAGGGTTCCCATCGATCATAGTGACTTGTTGCGTGTCTTCATCTAGATAGATCGGAAGCCACCAATGATTTAACAAGTGTTGCAAAGTTCTTTGAACGAGAGCACATCCCTGGTCACCCTCACAACATCCTTTACAGTTCTGATAATTATGCGAAGTCAGAATACCGAGCTGGACTTGCTTAGCGTGTAATTCCACCAAGCTGGTATTCATCAAGCGAATATTGAAGATTTGAATCACGTTGATCTGATAAAGATTTTTATCATGATAGTCCTGGATCCATCCAAGATCCATCTGACGCTGGAGGGCCTCTTGTACAAAAGAGCATCCCTATTTGTTTACCGAGCAAGTCAGATAGGAAATGTAATCGTTCCGCGGCAGATTATGATACTGGCTTTGCCTTGAGTGCATTGCCACCAGGTTGGCATTCATCACACGGATGTGGTGGCTCTGAATGATGTTGGAATTTGTATAAGTCATGTTGACCCCACGAACTCGATGCTCTTGGATCCATCCGAGATCCAATTGTTCCTGTAGAGCTGATTGCACCACAGAACATCCTTGATTGTTCTTAGAGTAGATATCACACTGATGATAGTTATGAGGTGGTATATGCCCATACCCGCTTTGTCTGCGATGCATCTTGACCATATTGGTCCTCAATAAGAGTACATCATGAATTTGATAGCTGTTGTTAGACTCTCCCTCTATCAAATTGACGGCAGCTTTCTCGTGTTGAGGCAACGGGTTCGAGAGAACATTTGGATTCATATCTTTGAAAGATAAGACCCTACTCCTAACAAACTTTTGCACGTGGGATTTGAAACTGAGACAGTTTTCAATGTTATGCCCTGACCCCCCTTGATGGTAAGGACAAGTCTGATGCGCCTTAAACCAAAAAGGTGGATTTTCTGGTACTGTAAGAGGAGACCTGGTTTGGACATGCCCCTTGACCAGTAGTAACGAAAACAGTTATGCGTACAACATTGGTATAGGGTCAAACCCTGGTGGTCGCGTTGTACGGTTGTTGTTGTACGGAGGACAAGCCTGGTGAAGAGGTTGTTGTGTCCTTTGCTGATATTGCTGTTGATTCGGCTGGCTTTGCACAACCTGAGGTTGATACGTAGGAACAGGCGCAGAGTTGATAGCAGGAGTTACAGCTGCTACTGGTTGGTACCGTCGCCTTTGCTTTCTGAGAGAGATATTCCCAATATCCTGCTCTTTTTTCTTAGAGAGAGCACTACCGTATCTTTTTGTACTACTTGATGATCCAGCGTCTTTAACTAAACGTCCTTCTCGGACGACTTCCTCAAGACGAACTCCCATGCCCACCATCTCGGAGAAGTCACTGGGCACACTGGCAACCATTCTGTCGTAGTAAAATGACCTTAAGGTTTTCAAGAAGATCTTTGTCATCTCTTTTTCTTCAAGAGGTGGACAAATCTGGGCGGCAATTTCATGCCATCTCTGAGCGTACTCCTTAAAGGTTTCCTTGTCCTTTTGTGACATCGATCTGAGCTGATCTCTGTCCGGTGCCATGTCCAAGTTATACTTATATTGCTGAACGAAGGCACCGCCAAGATCCCTGAAAGTAGCGATCTTAGTGCGGTTTAATCCCATGTATCACTTGAGTGCGGCACCGGTTAAACTATCCTGAAAGTAGTGAATCAGTAGCTCCTAGTTCTTTGTCTGAGTTGACATCCGCCGAGCGTACATCACCAAATGGCTTTGAGGGCAAGAGTTACCCTTGTACTTTTCGAATTCGGGCACCTTGAACTTGTGCGGAACTTTCACATTAGGGACCAAATAAAGGTCTGCGGTGTCCTTTCCAAATAGATCCTGACCGCGAATGGCTTGCAGTTCTTTCTGCATCTCCAAGAACTGTTCCTGGAACTCATTCATTCTGTCGAACATACTTTCGTTTCCACCAGAAGGTATCTGTGGAATCTGTCCTTCCGGGACAGTGTGTACCACGGGTGGTGGTATAGTCATCATGGCAGAGACTCTTGGTGCCTCCCGAAGTTTGTAACCTTTAGGAGTTGTTGTCATGCCTCTGCTATCTTCGCTTTCCCGAAGTTTGTAACCTACAGGCCCAACGGCTCCTGCTACAGTTTCTGGATCTTCCATGATCGGCGGAATATATCCTTCCGGGATATAGTTGAGTGGCATTCCCCAGGGACGATCTTTTGGCATCTTATACCTTGGATCATACTTCTCCACCATGGGCGTAGATGTGATCTCTGAGATCACAGTCCTTTGTTGTTGCATCTGGGCTGCTTCTAGAGATTGCATGTCATTATGAAGCTTTCTCAGATCTTCTTTCAGAGTGTCGATCTCTTCTCTCAAATCTCTGTTCTCTTCCTCGAGATCATCCATCTTTTTTTGTCGATTGGCTCGAGTATTATACGAATGAGACACTTTGACTCTAGAATCGAGACACAAACGTGAGATTCGCAGGGAAGAAGAATGCGTTACATGAGAATGATAAATGATATGCAATGATTATATTAATTAATTTTTTATTTATTCAAAATAAACTTTGACAATTGGATTGCAAACATCAAACAGTAGGGAATACCCCGTTTTATTGAATTCAAGGATTACGAAATAGAAATACAGTAGATTACAAAGTGCTAAAAAAGGAAATGTCTAAGCTAAAGGATCCTGAGTCCTCTCTGAAGAAAGCTCAGGTGCTGGTTCTGGTGCTTTCCTTTTCTTTGACCGGGGCTCTTCAGCTGTTGTCGGGTTGTCATTCCTTTGCCAAGTGAAAGGAGCGAGCAAATTCCTTTGGTCATCTTGATTTTCTACAGCATGTTGCTCTAAAATCTCAATCAGAGCATCTTTATCTTTCAATAGCTGCTGTATTTTCTTACACTCCACATTGAGAATGCGGTACTTGTTCCTCCAAGACCTCTTCTCCTGTTGAACTTTATTGAGAGTAACTTGAAGTTTTTCCGTATCAGACATAAAATAAAGGAGGGGGTCTCTTAACGGAAGAACTTCCTGACGAGGGTAATGCCTCCTCATCTTGAGAGCTCTAGTTTGTACCCAGCGGAGATAAGGCTCCACAGAGATACTGTTTGGTTTTCCTAGAGACTCTCTTCCTTTTCTATGAACATGTTTCCAGGCATGCACTATTTCTGTCTTTAGTGCCCTGTTGTTTTCTCCTTCCTTGAAGAAAAGAACTTCCAGATGAGCATTACGCAGGACATGCCTCATTGGGTATCCGAATTGACGACGAACAAACACCGAATGATAGTTGATTCCTCCCTTAGTTCCCATAAGGGGTACATTTGGGAAATTTCCACAACGGTCAATGATCCTGATCCCGTCATAGATTCGATTGTACCAATCGATGTTAGAGTTGGTAAGAGACATGATTCTCTGCGACCAACGTAAAGTACTCTTTTGATCCCAAAATTTGGCCGACTTTGGCAAATGGGAAATGAACCATTTGTACAGCAGGGGTACACATCATGTGATCATTCCTCCGCTATACAAATTCCTTAAGTGTACAGAATGATACGTATCTGCGAGTAAGGTCGGTATATGGTTTCCAATCATACATATCTTAATGGCATTGATATCTACAAAGTTATCGATGTTGGGAAACAAAAATAACCCGTAGGTGAGCAAAACAAAGATGCTCTCGAAAGAGGCCACATTCCCTATACTGGAAAAGTACAGGGCTTTCTTTATCAAAAACTGGGCTGGCAAACCCTGGATACCACCCTTGGTGGTCATGTGAATCCTGACTTCTGACTCGTCCAAATAAATTGCTCTCGCAATGGTTTGATCGTTTGGAATTTCTTCCAGTCCAGAAAAGGGAGCTTGATCAGTGATATGTAGATTAGTTAGGTGAGAATACTCCTCCAGTGTTGGTGCTAGCTGATAATCCGAGAATGTGAAACAGTGAGAAACCGGATCGTAGAACTGAATGAGCGTCGACATGATTCCTTCAATTACATGAACCCTTAATAGAGACAGCAGTCCTCCATACTTGGCTCTGAAAGCCTCAGGGTTGGTGATCATCCTCGCCAAACCTCTTAAATCCTCTAATTTTGGAACCTTGAAGGTGTACTTGTGAGTTTTCCTTCTACCGAAATCCATAACGCAATCTTTTTCCCTGACATTTGAAATCATTGTCTTAGTTTAATTCGAAAAAGAGAGACTAGAAGAGAAATTTTTCTTTGTTGAAATGTTTTTTAAATGAATGTATGAATGAAGCACACAAAAACATAGAAAAAACATGGGGTCAAAGGGTCAGTGTCATGAAGTCAAGGCTCTACCCATCCCCAAAGGTTTATACTGGTGATTTTTTGTACCTGTCCGCAAAATCTTTGACCCCTCTTGGGATAACAACAGCAAGAGGATCGCCAACGAGATGATGTATCTTAGAGTGATCTCAAATGAGGGTAGTATCGCGTGACAACTATTTCCGAAAGATTCCGCACTACAAAATGGTTTCAGTCTACTAAAAACCTCAGCTTCTCAAATAACCCAGTCGACCACACTACTTTCAACAACCAAAGTCGTATAGGCAATGTATCTGCAAAGGGAGTCTCCACTGAGTTTGATGGTCGACCGGGGACTCTTAACTGGGATTCACTCCCCGTAAGATTACCCGTATAATGCCATCACCTATCTTAGGTGTATACTCAATCTTTCCACATGCGACATCACACGCATTCCCATTAGCAGAAAAATAAACACAGATATCAATTTGGAAAAGCAGTATACATATTTGTCTTAATCATCCTAGACCTCTAGTCTTATGATCCTATACAGACAATGGCTCCCCAGCAGAGTCGCCATTTCTGTGATACTTGGTGAACTTAATGACTTCACCTTAAAATGGGGACGACAAGATCTTACCTTGCCTCCCACTGTGGTCGCCACTTTTCTGTGGCGTTTTCTAAACATAAGGTTTCTACCGAAGATTGTAAGAAAGAGAACTGGGCCCCACGGTGGGCGCCATTTTTTTTGTAGCGCGATTTTTGTGGTCTTGAATCACGATCGCTTGGGTACTACAGTTCGATTCATTTTTTATCCTATTGAGCTGATTAAGGAAGGGAAATAGATGTCTCCAATTAACCCTGCTTGCATACTGAGTTTAAACAGCTGACTGTTAGTTTACATATGCTATTAAGATGTGGGCCCCTCTTCGGTTATTTTGTTAAGATTAGAATGTCTGGACTATTTGCGAGGTTTTTGGTAAGATGTTAGGATTTGGTGCTTTTGGGTTGATATATGGGGTATTGGATTTTGGGTTTTTGATTAGTATGCTCGCTAAGATTTTTTAATCTTATGCCTACGTATTCCCGAGACAGGGAAATCAGAGCGATCGTAGTTCCTCCTATTCTATGGGAGGAAAAAAGGCTGTTTTGGTGTCTTGTTCAAAGCCCAAGACATGAAGCTAAAGGTGGTTTGTATCTTGTTCAAAGCCCAAGATGTGAAGCTAAAGGGTTTAGGACGAGAGAGACTTTGTCATCTCTAAATAGGAGTTATTGATGTTTGTATACTGTGAGCAAGGCACAGATTTGATGCTAAAAGGTTGATTGACTCAATCGAGGTTTTCTTATACAAAGCCTAAGAGGAGGCGATTGACCCAACAAGAGGGTGTCTTTTATTTGTTGTCTCGTACGAAGCCCGAGATAGAGGCTAAAAGGGTTTACTCAATAAGAGAGTACTCACAAGTGACTGACTTGACAAGAGAGTGCTTTTTATGTGTCTTGTACAAAGCCCAAGACGGAGGCTAAAGGGTTTGACTCAACAAGAGAGTACTTTTATTTGTCCTGTATAAAACCCAGGACGGAGGGTAAAAGGTTGACTCAACAAGAGAGCCTGTTTGACAGGTGATTGACTCCACAAGAGAGTCTTTTATACTCAACAAGAGAGTGTTTTGCTGTCTCGTACGAAGCCCGAGATAAAGGCTAAAAGGGGATTGACTCAACAAGAGAGTCTTTTATACTCAACCATAGAGTGTTTTATAGGTGTCTTGTATGAAGCCCAAGACGGAGGCTAAAGAGAGATTGACTCAACAAGAGAGTATTTTATACTCAACAAGAGAGTGGGTTTTTATAGGTGTCTTGTACGAAGCCCAAGATGAAGGCTAAAAGGTTTGACTCAATAAGAGAGTACTTTTATATGTCTTATACGAAGCCTAAGACGGAGGCTAAAAAGGGTTTGACTCAACAAGAGAGTCTGAAAAGGTTAGCTCTGCTAGGGAGAGTCATTTGTACAAAGCCCAAGAGGAGGCCATCTTACTGCTGAGGATTAGATCCATCTTCAGGACCAAGTGGGAGAGCCCTCATGAGAGAGGCCGGGTTTCTGAGTGATCAGTGTTTTTTCCTATGTTTGAAAGGAACTTAAGAATGTCTTTGAGACTCAAGGGGTTTAGACTGTCCAAGTCTGGAGTTTTATCTATTGTACAATGCCCAAGAGGAGGCACAGGCATTAAGGGATGAGTATCAACCCTGAAGTGGCCAGAGGTTTGACAATAGAAGACTGATTTAGCAAAGGATGACTAAGTTCTGTCTTATACCTTTAAGAGGTCATCAGGGTCCTTGTATTAAGCCCAAGAGAAGGCATGAGAACTTCTAAGAAGCCGAAGGGTCCTTGTACAACGCCCAAGAGGAGGCAGGGATGCTTTTAGGAAGCCTGTGGGTCCCCAAACCAAGAGAAGTTCAAGAAATGCAATTCACAAAGAAGAGATCATTCCAGGAAAGTTCGAGAATTTGGAAGAAACTCAAGAGATGCTATTCACGGAGAATAGATCAACTCTGGGGAGTAGAGTCTCTTTTAAAATTTCTAAGAGTGACAGTCTGAGAAAAGGTTCACCGAGAATACTGCCTTTCTCTTTGTTCCAGATTGTTTAACCCCAAGAGAAGGGAAGACTGTGTCTGGAATCCTATGGGGGATCTAGTTTTATTTGTATTTAAGAGTGACCAACAAGGCTTTACCTAGTGCTAGACGTAGTTGCCGGGGAAAATTCTAAATAACTATACTAGTATTACATAGTTGATATTTGACGAGTATATAAAAGAATGTGAAAGAAGACTTACAGTGAAGCAGCCCCACAATACAGTTATATACATATGAAAGCGATAAATGAAAGCGGATAAACACTTACCCGTTGTAGAGATTCCATGTTGTTTTGTTAGTTGTTAAACAAAGAAAACTTTTATAACAATATTATATTCAAAATCAAAGGAGAAAGTGCTTTGAAAAGTTGTTAGGGCTTACAGCTCAAGGAGAGGCCCAAGGGTTTTTGTTAAAAAGGCGACGATCATGCCGGACCTTTTGACGGTATCGGGACTTATACAATACACTGAGGCCCAAACTATTTTATTTACAAAAGGGTTGGGTCTTACACTCTATTAGAGGCCCAAAAGTTATTTTGTACCAATGGTGGGTCTTACAACTCAGGGAGAGGCCCAGGGTGACTTGATTTTTGAACAGGCGATCACGCCGAGGTTTTTGAAAACGAGGTGGGTCTTATACAATGAATGAGGCCCAAAAATATTTGTTTTCAAAAGGGATTGGGTCTTACACTCTATTAGAGGCCCAAAGAGTTATTGTTGTACAAGAGATGGGGCTTACAACTCAAGGAGAGGCCCAAGTTTTAATGATGATCGCACCGTTGTTTGGAAAACTATACAGGGAGACTTATACGATAAGTGAGGCCCAAAAGGGTTTATGTACAACAAGGATTGGGTCTTACACTCTATTAGAGGCCCAAAGATTATTTTAAGAAAAGAAACGGGGCTTATAACATGAGGGTAGGCCCGGATGATTTTTGTTTGAAAACGTCGCTCGCGCCGAGGTTTTTGAAAACACAGTGGGTCTTATACAACATCGGAGGCCCAAATAATTTTGGATTCAAAAAGGGGTTGGGTCTTACACTCTATTAGAGGCCCAAAGTGTTTTGAAAAAGATTTGTGAGGGTGAAAATCAAAGAAACCCTAATTTTGTTTTTCTTTAAAAGTAAATATTTAAAGAAAATCAATAAAATGATAAAAATACCAAATGAGTTTGAATAAACCACTTGTGATTTTTGTTTAAGGTTTGAAAAACGAGGTTTTAATCACAAGATGATTTAGAACTCATTTGGTTTTGATTTTCAAAATAAACATTCACTTTTAAATGTTTAAAAATAATTAAAAATGAATTTATTCACAAAAATACTAATTATATTAAATAAATAATATAAATTTGATTTTTTTGTGGAATAAAATATTTCAACATTTTTGTGATTTTTTGCAAAAAGAACAAATAAAAAATAATTAAAATTGAGGAAGTTATTAATTTCTCAAATCATTAAAAAATAATATGAAAAATAATAAAAAAAAGTGAAAAAACCATTAAAAAGGGGTCTGGGGCGAGGGGGATTCGAACCCCAGACCTCTTGTGTGCAGTGTGCGCGCCTTACCACTGGGGTGGTGATACATCCGTGTATCAAACCCCAACCACAAATATACAAGGCTTGCCTTGTTCTTGGCCTGGCCAAGGCAAGGCAAGGCAAGGTTTTTGGTCAGAAACGTGAAGGCCATAACTTCCTCACTTCTCCATGGATGGAGACAAAATTTATATGCATCTGGCCTAGAATTTCCTAAGGAATCCAATGGTGGTTGTGGTTTTTCCAGAAAATCAATCCTCCTCAAAACCCGATAGTGGTTTTGAAATAGGCCATAATGTGCATTTTCTGTGCTACCTCTTGGTACAACCATGAATTACATGATTAATTGGTTCAAACATAACACATATAACATGTATGAGATGTGCATGATCAGTCGACCTCAAAGCAAGGCATATTTTAAAGAGTTCAAGTTGAGATGCTTACCTCTTTAGGAGCTTTTTGGGCAATCTGTCAAGTGCCTTGTTCCAGAAATGTTTTGATGCTTTGAACACTCTCAAATGATCCCTTAGAAGCTTTTAGGATGATTAGAATCAGCTAGAAACCTCAGGAATGGAAATTATCCCTTTCTTGCAAAAGGGGCAAAAGTGGCCAAAATAGCAACTCTCTCAAATGATGTTCCAGATGTGTGGAACCATTTGAGACAGTTCAAGGATGATATTTGGAGTGTGTTTGAGGTTTTATCTGGTTTTAAAAGTGACTGAATCAAGACATGGCTTGAAAAATGCAAAAAAGTCCAATTTTGAGGTTTTGAGAGGGGACTTTGTGATTTTGGTGTTACAGGTCACTTGTGAGAGTTTGGACAGCTTATATATGGCATATTGGATGTGTTTGGATCATGAGCTGTAATGAAATTGCTCTCTAACTCAAAAAATTAGAGTTACCTTGCTAAAGAAGGCATTTTTGCCTAGAGAAAAAGATTTTGAGGAAAGCAAGTGTTGTAGTGCTTTAGTGTACTAAAACTGAGCACAAATGAGCTCTACTTATAGTAGAGCAAGTTTGTTTTGGCTGCAATAGTGAATGGCAACTGCTGCAGAGGTTTGGCCAATGGTTGCATTTTGGAATCTCAAGTCTCCTCTATCCATTGACTAGAGGTTAGAGCACAGGCTGCTGGTTCCCTAGTTCAGAGATCATCCTTGGCTCATTCAGTTGGAAATGGTTTAGTCCATGCCACCTTGGTGCATCCATTGAATGCTCCAAAACAAAATTGGAGTCTTGTCCCCTCTTTAGGGTTTTTTAGGTTTGGCATGCTATTTTTAGTTCCAAAGACTTGGGAGGCTTATGGATCAGTGTTTGTCCCTCCTTGGTCCCTCCCTGAGGTGTTCAGATGGATAGGCATGCTTTTCATTTGCACAAATTGCTCAAATCGAGAAAAATGCACAAATCTGCCTTGTTATGACAATTGCAGCAAGGCATATTACCACTGTCATAACTCATGGCTCAAGTGGAGTTTCATGGGGTTCTTGGCCATTTTGGAAAGCTCTTATATGATACAACATATGTGTGATCATAGTTTGTCTTGACACTTTTTGGATCCAAGTGAAAAATGCCCCTACTTTTGGAAAAAAAGCAAGACTGATTCAGACTTAGTGAAAATTTCACTAAGTGTTGGAAAAAAGTGACATTTTCACTTTTTGTCATTTTGGTCATTCCATAACTTAAAATCCATGGAGAATTGGAATGAGGTGTAGTTGACACTTTTAAAGTATGCCATGAGAGCTACAAATCCATCTTTGTATCAGCCCAAATGGTTGCTTGGATCTCAAGTTATGATCCTCGGAAGTTGGTACCCTAACCACTTTGTTCCATAACTTAGAAAATTTCTAAGTTTTTTATGGTTACCCGTTTTACAAGTTATCCCACTTTTCTTGATTTTTATTGATGAATGATGATTCCAATCACACATTAACATCATTTTAGGGTTAGGGAACTATAATTGATCAAAAAATAAAAAAGTCAAACTTTGACTTTTGGGCACAGTTGACTTTTTATCAGATGAATTCCAAACTATGCGATCCTCTATGAAATCAAGTCCTTGACCTAAATCAAACTTGATGGATTGATTTCATAGGTGTTATAGGGTGTATTGAATCATGTCCCAAGGTTTGGGAGCATGCCTGGGTCAAAAGTCAAAGGTACAGTTGACCTTTTCCTCAAAACCCTAACTGTGGTTCTGATGAACTTGAAACTTGTGAATCAAGATTCTTGGATTAATCCATTGTTGAAAATGGATCAATGTAGTGTGTTAGAGACCCTCAAACCATGTCTTGAGGTCTTGGCTCATGATTTGTCCCAAAAGTCAACTTAGGGGTGAATTAGGTCAAGAAACCCTAATTCCTGATTTTTAGTGAATGCATCCCCTGAGGCTAAATTGACTTGATGATTGGGTTTAGGAGGTCCCTTGGAGTATCTTAGGATATGCTTTGGAGTATTGGCTCATGCCCAGAGGAAAATTTCCATCTGGAGGCCTTGGTCGACCAAAACCCTAATTTGGTGACACTGGCGATCTTAAGGCTTGATCCACCTGGAATGCTGCAACATTGTGCTTGATTCTTGATGTGGGAGTCCTATTGATCCTTTGTGGATGTTTGAGAGGTTTAGACAAGTTGAAGATCATGTCATTCCTAATTGATCCTTTGTCTAAGAACTCTGAGAGGGCTTGAAACCCTAACTCTTGTTTGTAGTGAATGCTCAACCATCTTTGGGGAGACTGATGAGGCATAAAGGTTTATCCATATTGTGACGATGATTTGCACAATGATGGGAAATCTAGGTGGTCAAAATTTGGGGTATGACACCTACTGATATGTCGCCTGTAGAAGCCTTAGCAACACTGCCTAAATGGTAGGCCGCAAAAGCTGCAACATTCATCAAGTCATTGTTAATCATAGAAATCATGAAAAATAATTCACTTTGGGAAGCAACACCGGTAGAGTCACCGTGGCCAAAAATAGAATAGGCCAAGGCCTTTTGCATGTACCTGAAAGTAGGATTTTGAATCCTTGAGGCCTTAGCTTTGGCCGCAGAATAATCATTACGCCCATTTACGGCGTACCAGAAACTAGTAAAATCAAACCCTTGGGGAACGTCTCCGGGTCCAAATGTAGGAAGTCGGAGAATTTCTCCTAAATCTTCGACACTCAAGACGAGGTCTTGATTCATTAGCCAGAAATAGAGGGTTCCGAACAATTTTAAGCCTAGAGTAGTAAGGGTTTACTACTATCTACTTCAGTTTTTAAGCCTAGAGTAGTAAGGGTTTACTCACAGAGATACATGGTCGGAACAATTTTCCGCTTGGTGAGCACTATGTATCACTCCGCTTGTTTGTCATCTGCGAAGACGATGCCATGGATGTTCGCAGCTCTGGTGCTCCCTCTCTTTTTGGGCCTCGATGACTCATCAGCTTCCCTTCTTTGATCGTTCCTTTTTGGGGCCATGAGAGAATTTCGATGAAAATTTATTTGAGTATTATTGGAAAAAGAACCCGGTTTATGGATGAGGGGGATGAATGGTGAAGGTTTTGTGAAGGAGGTATGGGGTTTTGGGTAGTGTAGGTGGGTAAAGTTTGAAGCTTTTTGTGGATCTTTAATGGAGTTTTTGGAGAAAATGTGAGAGAATGGAAGAGAGAAAGTGAGAAAATCAGAATAAAGTGGGGAGTGATGGTGGCTTATGGGGTTTTATGAGATAAGAGAGAAAAGTGGGGGTGGTTTTTATTTAAAAAAAATTTGAATTTTTGTCCGTTGAGTGCATTACGGGCCGTAACACGCATTACGGGCGACCGTAATACGCCACGAGTTTTAGTATGAGGGGAAGGTCTGGGTACATTACGGGCCGTAATTCCCATTATGGGTGGCCTTAATGTACCACAGGTTTTACTATAGGATTTTCATTTTTTTGGCTTTTTGGCTCGATTTTTCCGGGTTCGATTTTCTGCACTGATTTTTCCTCGATTTCTCGGCTCCTTTACCTGCTTATCTACAAAAACAAAAAAGAAAAAAAACAACAAGAACGGCAAATGGATTAGCTTAAAACGATGGGTTTCCTCCCACTAAGCGCTTTGTTTAACGTCGAATGGCTCGACGGTCCTTGAGTGTCACCACTCAGGAAGGTTCATTGAGAACCAGGTTCATGCCTTGCTCGACTACATCCCTGATGGTGTAGTGCTTAAGGCGTTGCCCATTAACTATGAAGGAACCCGTAGCTTCACTTCAAACCTCAACCACTTCGTACGGTTTCACATTCTTTACTACAAAAGGTCCTGACCACCTAGACCGAAGCTTTCCGGGAAAAAGCTTAAATCTCGAGTTAAACAACAAGACTAATTCTCCTTCCTTGAAAACTCGGTTCAAGATTCTCTTATCATGCCATCTCTTAGTTCTCTTTTTGTAGATTTTGGCATTTTCATAGTCGTCAAGCCTTAGTTCCTCAAACTCACTCGACTGAAGCTTTCTTTTCTCTCCCGCCGTTTTATAATCTAAGTTTAGAGCTTTGATAGCCCAATAGGCTTTATGCTCTATCTCAACAGGTAGATGGCAGGACTTTCCATAAATTAACCGAAAAGGTGTCATCCCAATGGGGGTTTTGTAAGCAGTACGGTACGCCCGCAGTGTGTTGTCAACCTTGGAAGACTAGTCTTTCCTAGAGAGAGAGACCGTCTTTTCTAAGATAGATTTTATCTCTCTTTTAGAGACCTCAGCTTGACCACTTGTTTGAGGATGGTAGGGTGTAGCAACTCTATGCCTAACCCCGTACTTCTTAAGAAGGTTCTCAAATTGCTTAGCAATGAAGTGCGACCCTCTGTCACTTATGACTAACCTAGGGACACCAAATCTAGGGAAATGATTTTTTTGAACATCTTTATAAAGACCCGTGCATCATTAGTTGGAGAGGCAATGGCCTCAATCCATTTAGATACATATTATGAAAGCATTAACATCATTAAAGAGAGTAGGCCAATAGAGGCCTTCCTGCAAAATCTTCGACACATTTTTGTCGGTGCTAGCATGCCCTCCATAAGCGGAGGCATGAAAATGAGTCATCATAATCTCAATCTCTTCTTTAGGGATACACCTTCGGAAGATTCCATCGGCAACTCTCTTAAAAAGCAAAGGCTCGTCCCAATAGTAATGCTTGAGATCAGAGAAAAACTTTTTCTTGCGTTGGTAATTTATATCCAGAGGTAAGATGTAACGCCCCAGTTTTATTAGATTTATTTAATCGAGTCGATTTAATTATTTTCGTTTTTATATTATTTTATTCTTGAATTTTATTTGACAATATATTATTTTTCATCGTTATTATGTTTTATCGCGTTTTGAGAGTGTTTGCGAGATATTTGAGTGTAAGGGCAAAATGGTCATTTTGGGTAGTTAGATATTTTGTTATAAATAGAAATAGAAAGAAAAAGAGAAAGAAGAGAAAGAAAAAGATAAAGAAGAGAAAAGAGAAGAAAGAAAAGGAGAAGAGGAAAAGAGGGGAAAATCGAAGATTCTCTATTTCAATCGCGAATAATCGGGTAAGGGTGAGAAGTTTCGATTATATCTTGATTGTATATGTATATGTGTATGTTTTCTTGGATTGTTTTGGTTATTTTCTTTAGTTTTCATTTAGGTTGAAAATGAGCAATATGAGTAGAAATCGATGTTTTCACAGTTAGAATTTGGAATAAGTTGTGTAGTATAGTCGGGTGAGGATAGGAATTAATTGGGAATGGTTGTTTGTGTGTTTTCGAGTGGTTTTGAGCGAGTTTGGAGTTAGGATAAATTGATAAAATTAAGTTTCAAAATATTTCAAAAATAGAAAATATGTTGGATGGCTTTTTAATGGTGAGAATATTGTAGTATGTTGAATTCTGAGATCGCAGCTTTTTACGGAATCGAAATCGGAGATCCGAAAGTCATTTAACGATCGAAAACTGAGTTTTTAACAAATTCTGCGCAGTATGAGTCGACCTAAAGGACTATGAGTCGACCTAAAGACTCGACCTGAGCATACCTGCGCGTGACACAAATTTTCCAAAATGTCAGATTTTGTTTTCTTCATAACTTTTGAACCGTAAGTCCGTTTTGACCCCTGTTCGGAGCGTTGGAAAGCTAATGAAATATTCTTTCTATTAAAAATGGTTTGGAGGGTAAAATATGATTTAATTAATTTGTGTTTTTGAGAATTAGTCGGGCGGTCGGGTGTTCTTATCGCGTACAATGCGTGCGGTCGGTATTTTATCGTGTGTTGTTCTATTGTTATATGACGTGGAACTTTTATGTGGTTTATATGATGTTGAAGCATGTGATAATTTGTTGTAATTGTTGTGGCCTCATGGCAAAATACTTTGTTGAGTTGAATACAAATGTATGGTATTAATGTATGTTGCTGTGGGTAGCCTTCGTAGCGTGAATCTTAGTGTTGTGAGTATCATTGTATGACTGTAGGATTGTTGTGGTTGATGGTGAGTAATTCTTGAGGTGAATTGATATGAGTGTATGTGCTAAAGTGCTAATTGTTGTGGTTTGTGGATTATGATGAAATGCATTGTTTATGTGAAATTCAATGTATGTTGTTTGGTGGCCTTTATGGTTTGAAATGCATTGTTTGAAGTGTTTTTAATGCATGAATAATGATGATGAGATAATTCATATGGTTGAATTGTGAAGATGCATTTGATTGTCATGAGTTCTTGTGTGTCAAGCATCATGATATGCATCTTGTGATGTTGTGTGCCCTAGTGGGTGTGAGCAACGAATCGATTCCAGAGGGAATCCGCTGTAACATCGTATGCCTTAAAAATAAGAGGACCTAAAGCGATCGGATGGATCGTGTGCCTTAAAAATAAGAGGTGTGAGCGATGGTTATAGACGATCGTGTGCCTTATACAAAGAGGTGTGAGCGATCGGGTCGTGTGCCTTATACAAAGAGGTGTGAGCGATCCATAAACGTCATGTGCCTTAAAAATAAGAGGACCTAAAGCGATCGGATCGGATCGTGTGCCTTAAAAATAAGAGGTGTGAGCGACGAGGAACATCGTGTGCCTGACGGGGAGTTACATTAAGTAACAATCGATGATTCCAGCAGAGTTCCTGAGTGAACTGGTGACGAGAAATGATGGATGGATGGTACCGCATATGCATTGCATAGAGTCATTGTGTCGGTCTCTGTGCATTTGCATAAATCATGAATGGATTGATTATTGTGAGAAATTGTGATATGCATTTGTGATAAATGTATTGTGCATGTTTGATATGCCTTTGTGAATGGAGTAATTATGTGTTGAGCTGCGATTGGATTGGTGAATTGATATGCATTCGTGTTAAATGCATTTGGTTAGGAATGATATGTTTTGTGTATGGACATATGCATTATGTGTGAACATGTGATTATGTGGGGATAATTGATATATGCTATGTTTTGTGGCGATGTGGTGGTGTGGTTCCATAGGTCATAATTGTGGCATGCTATATGTGTTAGTATGTGATGGTATGGGTGAGATAATTTATACATGTGTTTGAATGTGTGTTTGCATATTATTATGCAATCTTGATTTAGTTGTTATTTCTCACCCTTCTACTGTGGTTTGATGCTCTATGAGGCATTTGCAGATTAGTGTCTTGGAGGCTTTTGTGAAGATTAGTTCTCCATTCTTTTGTCGGTCTTGGTGTCTGCTCTGATACGTAGCACAGGAGTCGGGGAACGATTAAGATATATATGTATATAATTGTTGAGTATATTTTGTATTACTTTTGTATGTATATTTTGATGTTATAAAATGATTCATTTTGTAAAACAAGTCGGTTATGGATCTTTCCACTTTATTCCATAATTGACCTTTCCCTTTATATGGGAAAAAGTTTCCCGTTAATGATTTTTTTTCTATTATGTGTTATGTATCAAATTTATGAGCAGGGATTGTGTTTTCTTTCTTTAAATGTGGCATCCTTGTTTCTGTCGGAAAAATAAATTTTTATTTACTCTGATTTAATTATGTATTATTTATTCGCGATGGGAATTGGGGTGTTACATTAGTGGTATCAGAGCAGGTCGGTCCGTCCGGCCAAGTTGTTGAGTCGGTTGGTGTGACAGTTGAATACTGTCGATGTTGTTTGTCCCTTAGTACGTGATATGTGTGGGAAACACTGCCAGTACTTTCTGATTTTCTAATCCTTTGTTTTCAGGATTGAGAATGAGATAAGTGGGGGAGTAGCTGGTACTTCTCCAAGTTGCTTCAGGTGTGGAGCGTTGGCTCCGTGTGTTGTGAATTGCAAGATTATAAGTGCTCTTTGGACAGTGTGGTTCCCGGTTCCGGAGGGAATGCGGAGGTAAGGTTTATGTTAACTAAGGATTTGTGCCTTAGGTAGTTTTGTGCATGAGATGTAAGTAATGCTATTATAGTTTGGTAAAGATGGTTTATACCCCATCATGATTGTCGACTATCTATTAGCAAATTGAGGAACTGATCACCCTTAATCTCTTGTTGATAGCAGACAGGAATTATGTTGGATGGGATAGGCGTGTCTTTCCAGCTTTGATACTATGTTTTGCGAATCGTTTGGAGCTAAGCCAAGTGAGTACAAATTGTTTTGTTGAGTCGATGAAGATTCTTATATCGGAAGATGAGGCGGATTATAGGTTTTGGTATGTTGGTCAAGTTGGGAAGTCATTGAGAGAGAACAATTGGGTATTGTTAAGGGTTGTTCTCAGAGAGTAGAGTGTGACCTCAAATTTGACGAAGGTGAAGATTTGAGGTTTGGATCTGCTAAGTAAGTAGAAGAACTTTTAGGAAGTGAAACTCAGATGTTTGTCATGTTTGTGATGATAGTGTCCTGGAAATTGGCAGGAAAGCCACAGTGATGGGCCGTTAGTTGTGCATGGTTTTCAGATGTGTTTTTGGATGGAACATTAGTGTGTCGACTTGAAGAGGTCCAACATGGTTGGTAAGGAAAAGGATGATAGCATGAGGTTGCGTGTTAATCAATGAGTGGTATGGAAACTTACAGTTGTGTACTGGATAGCTTAAGTTTTGGATTGTGACGAATCGTGAACAATTTGAAGTTCCTTGATAGTATTACTTTTGTTAGGGGTTGAGATCTCGTGTCAACAGAAACCTTGAGTGAGTTGGAACCCCATAAGAAGAATTGATATGGAATGTGGTACCCAGAGATTGTTAAGCTATTTTGGATAAATTGTTTCGAGCTCAGAATGAATTTTGAAGGTTGTATATGTTATGGTTGTGGAGTATATGAATCGTATCTTCCATACTTGTTTGGATAAGTTCATAGTGATGTTTATTGGATGATATTCTGATTTATTTTAAATCAAAGGATGAGTATGTAGAGTATTTGAGGATTGAGTTACAAGGGTTGAAAGAGAGGGAGCTTTCTGCTAAATTATCGAAGTGATAATTTTGATTGAAAGAGGTTAGTTTTCTTGGTTATGTTATTTCCGATGATGGTATTGTTGTGGATCTATCCAGAGTAGATGCAGTTCTATAATGAGAGACTCCGAAGTCAGTTAAGGAGATTAGAAACTTTTGGGTTTAGTTGGTTGTTACTGCAGGTTATGGAAGACTTTGCTAAGTTAGTACTTTTGTTATCTCAGTTGACTTGCAAAGGGTGAGTCGTTTGTTTTGGATGTTCGTTGGGAGTAAGTTTTAGTGAGCTGAAGAGAAGATTGACTACGGCTCCAATTTTGATTCTGCTTGATCCTAATAAACTGTTTATGGAATATTGGGACGCGTCCTTGATGAGTTTAGTTAGTGTGTTAATGCGAGAGGGTAAAGTCATTTCGTATGCTTTACGACAATTGAGGATTCATGAAAAGGATTATCCTACTCATTTTGGAGTTAGTTGTTTTTGTGTTGAGAATCTGGAGGTATTATTTCGAGGGTTTTAAGTTCAAGGTGTTTGGTAATCACAAGGGTTTAGAGTACTTGTTTGGTCAGAAGGAATAAAGTATGAGACAACGAAGATGGTTGGAATTCCTGATTAGTTATGACCTTGACTCAAATTATCCTATTGGTAAAGTTAATGTCGTGCCTGATGAGTTAAGTCGAAAGTCTTTACATATGTATATTTTGATGGCCAGAGAATTAGAGTTGGTTGAGCAGTTCAGAGACTTGTGTCTGGTGTGTAAGCTAACATAGCAGAGTGTGAGGTTGGGTATATTAAAAGTGAACAGTGATTTTTGGTGAATATGAGAAAGAGTTAGACTTTAGACGTGGAATTGGTAGTTTTGATGGTTACGAGTAATCAGAGTGCGCAACGGAAGCGTGATGTGACACAATTCGTATATGCGTGTGTGACTGGTAAGAGTTCATAGGTTGAACATTGGAAACATGTAGGAATGATGAGACCTATGGACGTTCCGGAATGGAAGTGATAGGTGGAAGGTTTGAATATTATTCATGGGCTACTATGAAGATGGATGTTTTGGTTATATGTTCGATTGGTGAATCGTAGCATTGTTGTCTTGATGTTGTGTGACAAGGATGTTGGTATTCTAGTTTTATGGATGTTGTTAAGACGTTGTTAATGTCGTGGAACTTTATGTTCTTGTTTCTGTTGTTGCCTCGTTTCCATGGTGATGGTTCGAGTGCGTGTAGCTAATTCCTATGATGGGGAATTAGGGGAGTGTTACCTACGGTGATGGTAACGATCTTGTTGTGTTTTGCTTCAAGAGTGAACCTGTGTGTTCGTAACTTGGGTATTCTTTGAGTTGTGTGTTGGTCGTCAAGTGCATTGTATGGGCTTTGCATCTTGTCGTTGTCGTTGTTGTCGTGTCGTTGTTGTAGCTGCTGTTAGCTAGGTGGTTTGTCAGTTTGTGTTATTCGTGGTGTGCCTAGTGTTGGCATGTTAGTTGGTTAGTCGGATGCGAGAGTCGTATCCGGAGTTGTTCGTCTCAGTTATATTTTCGAGGACGAAAATTTCTAAGTGGGGGAGAGTTGTAACGTCCCGGTTTTATTAGATTTATTTAATCGAGTCGATTTAATTATTTTCGTTTTTATATTATTTTATTCTTGACTTTTATTTGACAATATATTATTTTTCATCGTTATTATGTTTTATCGCGTTTTGAGAGCGTTTGCGAGATATTTGAGCGTAAGGGCAAAATGGTCATTTTGGGTAGTTAGATATTTTGTTATAAATAGAAATAGAAAGCAAAAGAGAAAGAAGAGAAAAGATAAGAAAGAAAGGGAGAAGAGGCGAATAATCGGGTAAGGGTGAGAAGTTTCGATTATATCTTGCTTGTATATGTATATGTGTATGTTTTCTTGGATTGTTTTGGTTATTTTATTTAGTTTTAATTTAGGTTGAAAATGAGCAATATGAGTAGAAATCGATGTTTTCACGGTTAGAATTTGGAATAAGTTGTGTAGTATAGTCGGGTGAGGATAGGAATTAATCGGGAATGGTTGTTTGTGTGTTTTCGAGTGGTTTTGAGCGAGTTTGGAGTTGGGATAAATTGATAAAATTATGTTTCAAAATATTTCAAAAATAGAAAATGTGTTGGATGACTTTTTAATGGTGAGAATATTGTAGTATGTTGAATTCTGAGATCGGAGCTTTTTACGGAATCGAAATCAGAGATCCGAAAGTCATTTAACGATCGGAAACTGAGTTTTTAAAAAATTCCGCGCAGTATGAGTCGACCTAAAGGACTATGAGTCGACCTAAAGAACCTTGAATCGACCTAAAGACTCGACCTGAGCATACCTGCGCGTGACACAAATTTTCCAAAATGTCAGATTTTGTTTTCTTCATAACTTTTGAACCGTAAGTCCGTTTTGACCCCCGTTCGGAGCGTTGGAAAGCTAATGAAATACTCTTTCTATTAAAAATGGTTTGGAGGGTAAAAGATGATTTAATTAATTTGTGTTTTTGAGAATTAGTCGGGCGGTCAGGTGTTCTTATCGCGTACAATGCGTGCAGTCGGTATTTTATCGTGTGTTGTGCTATTGTTATATGACGTGGAAATTTTATGTGGTTTATATGATGTTGAAGCATGTGATAATGTGTTGTAATTGTTGTGTCCTCATGGAAAAAAACATTGTTGAGTTGAATACAAATGTATGGTATTAATGTATGTTGCTATGGGTAGCCTTCGTGGCGTGAATCTTAGTGTTGTGAGTATCATTGTATGACTGTAGGATTGTTGTGGTTGATGGTGAGTAATTCTTGAGGTGAATTGATATGAGTGTATGTGCTAAAGTGATAATTATTGTGGTTTGTGGATTATGATGAAATGCATTGTTTATGTGAAATTCAATGTATGTTGTTTGGTGGCCTTTATGGTTTGAAATTCATTGTTTGAAGTGTTTTCAATGCATGAATAATGATGATGAGATAATTCATATGGTTGAATTGTGAAGATGCATTTGATTGTCATGAGTTCTTGTGTGTCAAGCATCATGATATGCATCTTGTGATGTTGTGTGCCCTAGTGGGTGTGAGCAACGAATCGATTCCAGAGGGAATCTGCTATAACATCGTGTGCCTTAAAAATAAGAGGACCTAAAGTGATCGGATGGATCGTGTGCCTTAAAAATAAGAGGTGTGAGCGATGGTTATAGACGATCGTGTGCCTTATACAAAGAGGTGTGAGCGATCGAGTTGTGTGCCTTATACAAAGAGGTGTGAGCGATTCATAAACGTCGTGTGCCTTAAAAATAAGAGGACCTAAAGCGATCGGATCGGATCGCGTGCCTTAAAAATAAGAGGTGTGAGTGAAGGGGAACATCGTGTGCCCGACGGGGAGTTACATTAAGTAACAAGCGATGATTCCAGCAGAGTTCCTGAGTGAACTGGTGACGAGAAATGATGGATGGATGGTACCGCATATGCATTGCATAGAGTCGTTGTGTCGGTCTCTGTGCATTTGCATAAATCATGAATGGATTGATTATTGTGAGAAATTGTGATATGAATTTGTGATAAATGTATTGTGCATGTTTGATATGCCTTTGTGAATGGAGTAATTATGTGTTGAGTTGCGATTGGATTGGTGAATTGATATGCATTCGTGTTAAATGCATTTGGTTAGGAATGATATGTTTTGTGTATGGACATATGCATTATGTGTGAACATGTGATTATGTGGGGATAATTGATATATGCTATGTTTTGTGGCGATGTGGTGGTGTGGTTCCATAGGTCATAATTGTGGCATGCTATATGTGTTAGTATGTGATGGTATGGGTGAGATACTTTATACATGTGTTTGAATGTGTGTTTGCATATTATTATGCAATCTTGATTTAGTTGTTATTTCTCACCCTTCTGCTGTGGTTTGATGCTCTATGAGGCATTTGCAGATTAGTGCCTTGGAGGCTTTTGTGAAGATTAGTTCTTCATTCTTTTGTCGGTCTTGGTGTCTGCTCTGATACGTAGCACGGGAGTCGGGGAACGATTAAGATATATATATATGTATATAATTGTTGAGTATATTTTGTATTACTTTTGTATGTATATTTTGATGTTATAAAACAATTCATTTTGTAAAACAAGTCGGTTATGGATCTTTCCGCTTTATTTCATAATTGACCTTTCCCTTTATATGGGAAAAAGTTTCCCGTTAATGATTTTTTTTCTATTAAGTGTTATGTATCAAATTTATGAGCAGGGATTGTGTTTTCTTTCTTTAAATGTGGCATCCTTGTTTCTGTCGGAAAAATAAATTTTTATTTACTCTGATTTAATTATGTATTATTTATTCGCGATGAGAATTGGGGTGTTGCATAAGACTCCAGCAGCGAGGTAGTTAACAAAGTCAGCATACCAGGGCGTTTCTTTTCCTATTAACGCAAAAAGCTTATCATCCAGGAAAGAGTCATCAAGGGGTAACTCTTCCACTCTCAAATCAGTCAATCGGGACAAGTGGTCGACGACCACGTTCTCCGTCCCCTTCTTATCTCTAATCTCAATGTCAAACTCCTGTAACAACAAAATCAACCTAATGAGTCTAGGCTTAGCATCCTTTTTACTTAGAAGATATCTAATGGTCGCGTGGTCCGTGTAGACAATTATTTCGACCCCACCAAATAAGAATGAAATTTGTCAATTGCAAAAACCACAACCAAAAGCTCTTTCTCTGTGGTCACATAGTTAACTTGCGCCTCATCAAGAGTTCTACAGGCATAGTGAATGACATGCATCTTTTTGTCCTTCTTTTGCCCCAATATTGCGCCTATTGCATAGTCGCTGGCATCACACATAATCTCAAAGGGATCATCCCAATTGGGGGGTTGTATTATAGGTACCTAAATCAATGCCTCTTTTAAAGCCGTGAAGGCTTCAAGGAATTCTCTATTAAAATTAAAGTCGGCATCTTTCATCAATAGCTCAGTTAAGGGCTTGGTAATCTTAGAAAAGTCTTTTATAAACCGGCGATAAAAACCGACATGGCCTAAGAAGCTCCTAACCTCCCTTACGGTGGTAGGGGGTTTAGCTTTTCTATCACCTCAATCTTAGCCTTGTCAACCTCTATTCCTCTCTTGGACACCAAATATCCTAGGACTATGCCTTCCTTCACCATGAAGTGGAAGTTTTCCCAATTTAACACAAGATTGACTTTGACGCATCTCTCTAAGACTTTCTCAAGGTTCAACAAACACTCATCAAAACTACATCCGTAGACCGAGAAGTCGTCCATGAAGACTTCCATGATATCCTCCAAAAAGTCAGAGAAAATTGACATCATGCAGCGTTGAAAAGTAGCAGGCGCATTGCAAAGGCCAAAGGGCATCCACCGGTAAGCAAATGTGTCGTAAGGGCAAGTGAATGTCATTTTCTCTTGATCACTAAGGTGCATGGAGATTTGGAAAAACCCCGAGTACCCATCAAGGTAGAAAAAATGAGAATGCTTGGCTAAGCGCTCAAGCCTTTGGTCAATAAATGGGAGTGGAAAATGGTCCTTACGAGAAGCTTTGTTAAGCTTCCTATAGTCTATACACATTCTCCATCCCGTGATGGTTCTAGTAGCAACTTGTTCACCCTTCTCAATCCTAATGAATATCGTCCCTCCCTTCTTAGGGGCGAGTTGGACATGACTCACCCACTTACTGTCGGAGATGGGATAGATTATCCCGGCCTCCAAGAGTTTAAGCACCTATTTCTTAACTACTTCTTTCATGTTAGGATTTAGCCTCCTTTAATGTTCTCTAGAGGGCTTATAATCGTCCTCTAACATGATCTTATGCATACAAACGGAAGGGCTAATCCCTTTTAAATCCTCTATAGTGTACCATAAAGCTTTAGGGTACTTCTCAAGAATAGCAAGGAGTTTCGCGGTCTCGGGCCCTCCAAGACTCGCATTCATCATCACGGGCTTAGTAGATTCCCCACCTAGAAATTCATACCTAAGGGGTTGGGGAGTTATTTTAGTCCGGGTTGGGTTATCTTGGATTCGGCCTCATCACCTTATGTCATAAGCGCTTCAAGGCTATGAGAGATGGGATTATGACCCGCAAATTCCTCATCGACCTCCGACGTTTTATGATCTTTTATGCTTTCGAATAAGCATACTTCCAAACTTTCGGGGGGGGGGGGGGAGGGGGTTCGGATGAGCTCTCTTTGACACGAGAGTCGATAACATCGACAAGCCAACAAAAGTCTCTAAAAGAAGGATTTTTCATGAGTTTCGCAAGAATGAACTCAATCTTTTCCTCGCCAACCTCAAAAGTCAACTTCCCCCTCTTAACATCGATGATGGCCCCACCCATAGCTAGAAAGGCCCTTCCCAGGAGTATCGGAATTTGAGAATCCTCTTCGATCTCCATAATCACAAAGTCAATAGGAATATAGAACTCTCCTATTCTCACAGGAACATCTTCCAACACGCCAACGGGATACTTAACCGACCTGTCTGCAAGTTGCAGTGAGATATTGGTCGGTTTCATCTCCCCCATATCTAATTTTTTTTACAAATAGATAAAGGCATTAAGCTGACGCTAGACCCCAAATCACATAAGGCTCTCTCAAAATTCATGATTCCTATTTGATAGGGGATGGAGAAACTTCCCGGGTCTTTCAACTTTTTGGGAAGCATGTTTTTAATCACAGCACTGCTATCAAGGATCATTGCCACAGTTTCATGGTCCTCAAATTTTCTCTTGTTAGAGAGGATCTCTTTTAGAAATTTGGCATAGGTGGGCATTTGGGACAATGCCTCGGTGAAGGGTACATTGATGTGGATTTTCTTAAGGAGTTCCACAAACTTTTTGAATTGCGCCTCTACCTTGGCCTTCACAAATCTTTGGGGAAAGGGAATAAGTGGTTTGTATGGAGGAGGACAATTGGAATAACCTGAATAATATTGCTTGTAATAAGAACTACATGCTCCAAAGATACTTTTACAAATTATGCGTAGAAGTAAAACTTGGAGAAGAAAATGCGTAGAATAAAATTTGGTCCTAAACTCCTTTTGGTAAAAGAGTTTTATAGTTCTTAAAAAAAACATAAAAACATGAATTTAATTGAAATCAAGATCTTATTCAATGCTTTGTCCCAAAAGATCAGCTTCAGAATCAACACAGAGCCTCCAGATTGGGAACACATCGAGCCGAGAAAGGAAACAAAAAGATGGCTAGTGAGGGTATATTATCTGTTGTAACAATTTTCACATAGTGTTATTTTCTGGTAGTCTATTGACTATGGTCGTGGTTTTTTATCCGATTTTGGAGTTTCCACATCATGTTCTTGTGTTGTGATTGTGTTCCTCTTTTTCTCTATGCTTTATTTATTTTTCCCAACAACTGGTATCAGAGCTTTTTGTTTGATCCAGGGATACGTGTTCTTAGTATGCTATGTGGTTGCTGTTTTGTCTAATCTTCCACGTCAGAAAAGAGGGGTAGTGTTGTGAAAGAGTTGTTGAGCTGCAGTTAGAAATTCCGATGTGCAGTTTGGGCTAGAGAAAGTTAATGGAATAATTTTTTTAACTTGTGGAAAGTTTAAGTCAAATATGTGTTGATACAATCAAGATTACACAAGGTGCAAGATTATGTTGGTGGTTAAAGAGCTTCCTTCCAACAAGGAAGTTACACCATAATGTTTCAACATGGATTTAGACATGTGAAATTCTTGAAGTGGTTTAGCTTCAAGTGAAGTATACTTTTCTTTAGGTGGAGTATGATAGTTTTTTTAAAACTATGATTGTCGGTGAAGACAATGTGAAATTCTTGGAGTGGTTTAGCTTCAAGTGAAATTTATTCTTCATGATTTAACATATGATTGTCGGTGATGGAAATTTGAAATTCTTGAAGTGGTTTATCTTCAAGTGAAATATATTTTTATGAGACAGTATGATAGTTTTTAAAACTATGATTGTCACTGAAGACAATGTGAAAATTCTTAGAGTGGTGTAGCTTCAAGTGGCTATACTTTTTATGGTGGAGTATGATTGTCGGTGAATATAATAATAAAATTTCATGTATTATTTTCAATCAAGGTGGAGATTGTTGGGGATGGTTGAAAATATACATGTTGATACTCTTTATGGTGGAGTATGATTATCGGTGAAGACGATGAAAGCTTATGTATTATTTTCAATCAAGGTGGAAATTATTGGAGTTGGTTGAAAATATACATGTTGAAGAAGTCTCACATCACTTAGTTTTTTAAATGAAGAGAGTCCAATGTTATATATAGGATGCAAGTTCTTTGAAGTCCCACATCACTTAGTTCTGTGAAGGAAGAGGGAGCCCAAGGCAATATAGGATTCAACTTCTTCATTCCAATATGCACCAGTAAAAAGTACTTTAAGCTTGTATTTGTCTTTCTTTGTTCTCTTATACTCTTGTATTCGAGTATTGTGAAATGTAGTTAAATATTTGTTTTGGACAATGTGGGTGAACTGGGAGCCTGGGTTAGTTGAGGGTATATTATATGTTATAACAATTTTCACATAGTGTTATTCTCTGGTTGTCTATTGACAACGGCCGTGGTTTTTTCTCCGGTTTTGGAGTTTCCAAGGTATGTTCTTGTGTTGTGATTATGCTCCTATTTTTTCTCTATGCTTTGTTTGTTTTTCCCAACAAATGATTGTCTTTTATTTAATTTTATTACCTAGGTTATTTCATACTTCATTTTGAAATTTTTTGAATTTCTCAAATTACTCAAATTTTTGTTTCAATAGATACACATATCTAAATCTATTATGAACGTCAGTGAAGGTAATAAAGTATTGAAAATCTCCTCTAGAAAATGTGTTTGGTGGTTCACATACATTATTATGTATGAAACTCAAAAGATCATTAGCCCTTTAACATTTTTTTGTGAATGATGTCTTTTTTATATTTCCTAATAAACTATATCTAACATTTCTAAAATTATTCAAAATCAAAGGATTCATAATTTCATTTTCGTGAAGCTTGGAAATGTGGTTCTCATTTATATGACTTATACAAAAATGGAAAAGGTAAGTTGGATTCAACTCAATTGATTTTATCTTTTTAGTTTTAACGTTATTGATTGACATATCGAGAAGTTAATGACTCATGATTGCATTAGCATAGATAATATTATTCAAATAAATAGAGAAACATTTGTCCTTTATTATAAACGAAAAATCAAACTTTTCCAAACAAGAAACATGAATAATATTCCTATTATTGGAAGGTACATAATAACAATTTTCTTGGTGGATTATTAAACCACTAAGTAAAGTCAATACATACATTTATACAACTAAAACATTAGTTTTTGCTCCATTTTCAACTTGTATATTGACTTCACTCATTTCCAATACTCTACTTATTTTGAGCTATTGCATATTAGTACAAATGTGATTCCCACATCGAGTATCTAATACCCCATGATGCCGAACTAGATAAATAAATTTTATATAAAGAATATATGATGAATAAGGTAGGATTTCATTCTTCTTTGTTCCATGTACTTTGGGTAGTTCCTCTTCCAATGTACGATCTTACCGAAATAAGAGAAAGTTTCCTCCTTATACAATTATCTAGTGGGTTTCATAGCTTGGGTGGATGGTTTGACAATTTTTTTGCCTTTGCCAATCCCCTTGAACTTGTGAGGATTTTATGATTCTTTTTTAACTTTCCATTGTTGACCATCAGAATGGCCTTTCCCTTTCCTTTGATCATATTCTTTTCAACATTTCTCAACATAGCTAAAAGTTTTGGAAGATATTTGTCCATAAAATTCATAATGAAATTCATGACAAATTGATTGAAGCTCTCCTCCAATGATTTAATCACAATATCAATAGAAAGTTCTCGCTCAAAGGCTAAGCACAGTCTTTCAAGGTTCTCAATGTACTCAATAATCTTAAGCATGTAAGGTCCTACTGGATTTCTTTAGCCCAATTTGATTTGTGAAAGGCTTTGAATACTTCAATCCACTAATTCCTAGCTTGCTCTCGGTAAATTATTTTCAAATATTCAATCATATCAAATGTTTCTATGTTCTCGTGTTGCTTATAAAGCTTATTGTTCATGATTTCTAGCATGATGGTTTGGGAAAGGATTTGAATACTTCAATCCACTAGTGGACTTCTTTAAAGCTTTACCTATGAATTAAGTTGATGAACTAGGGTTTTAATGATCTCTATCCTTTAATGATGGTACTCAACTTGAAGATATATCAAGCCTTATCTCCAAGAAGATTCAAGCAAGTTCTTATGTGATTTGCATATTCAGCAAAGTCTTGAAGCTTAAAAGTGAGAAAGAGAGGAATTGTGAAATCTCGCCCAGTCGCGTCTAAGTGATTGATGTTTTGTAAAAACACAACGTCATTTTTGTAAAGTAGTATAGCTAAGTCACACACACACGCGCGCGCACACGCACACACACAAACCATTTTAAAGTCTCTATTTCTCAAAGAAAACATCTTCAAAATGTCTTGGAGCCTAGCTAGTTGAATCAGGAGCTACCATAATGATTTGTACAATTTTTTGAAATGTCCAATCGATTAGAGCATACTCCCAATCGATTAGGTTAGTTAAAATAGTGTCCATAATCGATTAAGACAGTGTCTTAATAACTAGTAACAGCTGTCTAGCAAAACTTTCTAAAATGGACATTTGTAATCAATTATTTTAGTCATCTAATTTATTAACTTGAGGACCCAATCAATTGAGACATTAAGTTGGCCCATTGATCTTTTCCTTTTTTGTGCCAAACTATAACCTATAAATATGGGCCTCTCCCTTCACATTTTCACATCCACAATCGTGTGCTATGTCACTCTCCTCACTCACTTACCATATCTCTCTAAAAATATTTTTCTACTTTCTCTCTATTATTTTGCCATAGCGTTTCGAGAAAGTCTTTCTGTTTGGTGAGAAAGTTTTTGGTTATAGAAAGGGTGATATTGTAAATTTACCCGGAGAAATTTTCTCTTGGTTGAATAATTTTTCCTGATGGGTGTGTTTGTTTGGTTTCAAATTGTAAGACCCTAATTTTTGACCCCTAAGATTCCACATATCATTCACATCTCATATGCATCTTATACCACAAACAAGATCATGCTTTGGTTCCTTTATCCCTCTCATCTTTAGGTTTATGCCTTGCAGGGATCACCGAGCATATGTGTGTTGCTTACTTTCCTTTATTCGTGTATGTTTACTAACCTTTAATCAAAATCCAAAAATATGTTTGTTTCCCTTTTACTAACTTTTTCAGGAAGGATTTGGATCAAGGATATGAAACAGTCCCTCAGCTCGAATGAATTTCATATGATAAAGTCAAAGTTGATCTGCAAACAATTCAAAATCATTTGATCAAGAGTTTCCAAGATTTAATTGATTATTATTCAAGATACTCCAAGGTTCATGTGTTTATTTCCATGCCTTCTTTGACAAGTCAAAATAATCGAGCCACAACGAAGACAACACGTCAAAAAATCCTATTTTCTCATTCTTCACTGTGTTAATCGATTAACACATTTTTCACTGAAAATGGTTAATCGATTAACACGTGCAATTTTTGGCTAAAAATAGCAAATTCAAATTCTGCAGCATTTTGGCACCAAATTCAAATATTTCATCATGGGAATATTCTATATCACTTCATTTTAATTCCACTACATAATCACAATTAATTCCCACCATACACCCTCACTAATCACCATTTGATCTTGATTTTCCCTCCAAATTTAAATTCCAAGCCTAATTCTCATTTCCAAACCAAATTCCAAACCACCAAATTTTTCAAACCTATACTCTATAAATAGAACCCTCATTTCATTCATTCTACAAGCTTTTGATAGCCAAGAAACCTCTTGCAAATTCTCTCCCCAAACACAAACTTCACTCAAAGCTCACTTTTCTTCTTTTGAAAGTTAACAAGTTTTCACATTGAATCGTGTTCAACTTTGAGCTAAACCTTCATTCAAACTTGTTTTCTTCATCTATTCTAGTAGATCAAGGCTTTGGAGTTTAGATCTTGGAGTAATTTGAAGCAATTTTTAGATTTGGAGTGGTAATCTCATTTTCTACCATTGTTGTTCTTGATACATCCTTCACAATGTGATCCTTCAATAATTCTTGTTGCTTGATCTTTGGATCTTGTAAATTGTGATCCGTTGGTGTTACTTGCTGTTGTTTTACTTGATTTTTCGTGCACAATTGCATCCTTGATCATGAGGTGTTTGAAGAAATGATTGATCAAGGATTTTTCAATTTTCAAATTGATTTGCTGTTGTTCTTACAGTGTTAATCGATTAACCAAAACAAGCACAAATTGGTTAATCGATTAACAGTTGAATTATGCGCCCAGAATTGCAATTTTACACTGGTTAATCGATTAACACTTTTACACATGAAATGGTTAATCGATTTACCAGTGTCCAGAATGTGAAATATGCTTGTTTTGGGACTGTTTTGGTTGTTTTGCCATTTTCTTCCCTTTCCCTTTGTTCTTAGCCTTAGATCACATAATTTAGTGGTTTAATTTGTCTTTCTCTTCATCTATTTCTCTTTTATTTAGATCGATGAAAGTCTTATGGATCCTAGAATTTCCTTGTTGAATTCTTGATCAAGACGAGATCGTCACCTATTTTTCTTTTCGTGCAGTATTGCTTTCAGATGACAATTTACATATCGCTCATCTAGCATGCATTAGCACAAAGATCACTATTGACCGGCCTCGAGTATGGTGACTTCTTTATAAGTCACTTGGCGATTGATTAACATAGCGCTACATGTGTCCCGTATCGAAAACGATCATTTGTGGCCCAAACTTATGTTTGCAAGCCCAAGAATGGTTGATTATTTGTCTTTTGGTTCAATACTTATGAGACTTGTTGTTAGGAGGCTTTGGTCTTATCAATCCTCTAATGAGTTCTCATTAACCTTGACCAAAGTACATTATTCAATCATTATTGATCATTTACTCTAACAACTAATCACTAACTTCTAACCTTACTTTTATGCTTCCTTCTTGCTCCCTATCTCTCTTTACTTTTTATGCTTTATGTCATTATATCATGTCATATATTGTTTAAGCTTCCGCAATTTTTCCTTTGTCCGTTGGACACATGTTTATGTCTATGCCTTTTTCTCTTTGTCCACTTGGACCAAAAACATTAATAAAGGCCAAAACCTCTAAAAAAACTTGTGTTCTTAATCTTGGACTATGGTTACTATCCTTTGCATTGGACATGGAATTTTGCACCTAGACCTTGGACTTCAATGCTATTCTTGGATCCTTGGACTTAGAACTAGGACCTTTCCCCTTTGCTTTGGAATTATGGTTTGAAGACTTTGGAGCCTTGTGCTTTTGCTTGGTTTATGGTGAAGATAGCTACATTTATGGTTAGACCATTCTTATCCTTAGCTTTTACTTTATGCTTTAGGATAGTCACTTCTTCTCCTCCCCATTTCTTCAATTTTCAAAATCTTCTCCCTTTTTCAAAACCTTCTTGTTTTCTAACTATCACGTCTTTCATAATCAAACCTTGACTTTGTCAAGTGATTTTACTCCTTTCTTTTAATTTCTTAACAAATGCTAAACTACATAAGCATATTGACACCTTTTTCAAAAGACTTTAAAAAACACCAAACTCACTTACCCTCTTTTGTGCCCTTGTGCACTTTTCCTTAATCATTTTCATAAGTTTAGACATGATTCATTTCTTTAAGCGGAATTATTCGCTTCGAAATGACGACTTGTCTTTACATTTAAAAACAACCATAACAAACAAATTTCGTTCTTTGTACCCCAAACTACGAGGTTTTGATCCTATATTGCACTTTGTGGGAACGTAGGCATGAGCGACAAGTCTCTCCAAACACAAAAAAAAACTTAAAAAATGCTTCTTTTCTCATCTCCTCAATCACTTTTCAAACAAACCTTTTCAAACCAAAAAGCGTAGATATTTAAAAGGGTTCCTATAGAGTACTATAGACGTTTTGGGTGCTAACACCTTCCCTTAACGTAACCAACCCCTTACCCAGTCTCTGTCCACTTGTTCTTGTTTTAGAGCTTGTGTAGGTTTTGTTCGCTCTTTTTCCTTTCCTTTTGGATAAAATAAAAGTGCGGTGGCGGCTCTTGTTTTTCGAGTTAAGTTAATCAATAGCTTTATTTGTAAAGTGGCGACTCTGCTGAGGACACTGTTTAGGTGATGATCTGTTTCAGACAGGACAGCTCATCCTTGTTGCTGATTAGTCACTAGGCCTTGTTTCTTTCTGTTTGCATTTTTCTTTGATTGTATTGACTGTTTTCTTTCTAAATTTATTTGTACTTTCATGGTAATTTCAATGAAATGAGCATTGCAATGTTTTGATTCAATTCAATTATATCCAATGTGTGCATCTTTATGCTTTCTTTTTCACAAAACAAAATATATCTCCTGTTCACTTTCTTTATCAAGCTTTTGTTTATGCAAAGATTGGAGGGAGGATGATGAAAACGAAATACCCAAAATTGCTAAGTTGTATGCTTTCAATTAAAACTTGGCTAATGATGTACACACATTGTTTCAACTCCCAAACACTAGAGAAATAAGGAAGTTAATCCCTTGTCAACCCCTTTGAGCCTAGAAGGTGGAGTTTCTTTCTGTACGAAAAAAACCCGCAATCTTAACCTGGGGATGGGTAGCTCTTAGTTAATTTGACTGTGCATTCAAATACAAGAGGATCATGCAACACGCCTTCCAACAAAGGTTACAATCACAAGCTTTCCTTCGCACACATCAAAGAAGTGTCGAAGATGTCTTTCAAATCAAAAGCCAATGATGGTTCACCGTAATCATTAAGCCAGGCAGTCACTATGTTTAAAAAAAATAGAATGAAAAATCAAAAGAAAATCCTGCTAAGTCAAAACCTATGAAGGAGACTTAGGCAAAAATTGGGGCATCCCGCTGACTGTAAGCTCAAATGACACAGTTCAGGCAAAAGTTAGGGATAACAAAAGAAGAATCAAGAGGTTACAAAAATCCTCAAAGACAAAACCAGTTGACTGAGGTCCTCATCAAAACAACAAAATGTTGTAAGAAAAAATGACTGCCATCTCAAAAATCCCTTGGGCCTTGAGTCATCATCATAACAGTGCTACAATTCCAAAATCGCTTGGAACCTAAATGCATAGGTTGAATTAACTGAACATAGGACTGAAGATCATCATGAAGAATTGGTTGGGTACAAATAAACTTTGAGCCTATATCCTTTGTTTCAAAAAAACCCATGAACTAGACCACGTTACAACCCTCAAAAGACCTAATTGAAGCTAGGTTTCTTTTGAAAGCATACTACAGCAAGGTTGCGTAAATTGACTCCTAAGATTATTGCTAATCATTTGTTTTGATGTCATACCTTTGCTTTCCTTTTCATTTTAAATGTCTAAACCACCGTGTTTTGACAAGTGATTCATTTGCTTTACATCAATAATATCATTCCGAAAATGATGTTGGTTTCAAAATTGCATGATCTTTGTATTAAAATTACCATGTTTGAATGAATGATTTTATTTGCAGACAAACTTTCCTCATCAAGGAATTTCAAGCAATTGAGAAACTTAGTCAGTGATCCTATCAAGGGCACATTACTTCCAGATCCTGTTGTGAATCAGTTCAAGATTTGTTGCTCAGTGCAAGTTATTCTCAGAATTAGTTAGCCATAAGATCTCTTTCAATACCCATACTGAGTTTAGCCTTCTCAACAGAAATTTCAAGAACTGAAGCCATGATCAGTTCATCCCCAGCAATAGCCAAACTGAAGCCATGATCAGTTTATGCTCAATATTCATTTCAAGAATTGAAGCTATGATCAATCTTTTCCCCTGCAGCAGTCAAACTGAAGCTATGATCAATTTATCCTCATCAGTCAATCAATCTAGGGCAATCTTCTTCAAGAATCCTTAAGATGTCTTTCCTCAAAAGACCATCAGCTTGATACAGTTCATAAGTGTGGCAGAGATATGTTCAATATCTTCTCTCCAAGCAGAGTGGGCAGTGTTCCCTATGTTGAGGAATCACAGTTTTATCCTTCCCTCACAAAAGAGTCTATCTCAGTTATCCCAATCATCTGTATTGCATACATAAATCATTCATATATCATACATAGAAAGATTCTCATAGCTCGAAGTGTGTTTCACGCTCATATGCATTTCTCGTTGGTCATGTTGCCATCAACATTTTACCTTGTGATCGAAGTCCAACTTACTTGGCACCTACCAAAACGTTTACATGTCTTTTCATTCAGTGTTATTCCTGAATGTTTTTGTTTCCCTGTGCATCTAGTGATGTTGTTAGATGTTTGTCTTCTTTCATTCTAGTTGCTATTCCTCGATCTTTGTATTTCTTTCACTCCAGTTCCGTTCCTGGATGTTTGTCTCTTTATATCTCCAGAGCCATTCCTGGATATCTTGTTCCTCTTGTTTCTCCCAGTGTTATTCCTGGATGTCCAGTCTCTCTTTTGTGATACCCAACAGATTTTCTTGGATATCTTTCAGTGCCATTCCTGAAAGTTTTATCTGTTCATTCAGTGCCATTCCTGGATGAGTTTTCTCCTTTGCATTCGGTGCCATTCCTGGATGTCTTTCTCACTATCATTCAATGCCATTCTTGAATGTAGTGATTTACCTTTACTTTTAGTGCCATTCCTGAAATTTCTTTATCACTTTATTCAATACCAGTCTTGGATATCGTGAACTTTTTTTATCCAATGCCATTCTTGGATGCTTTTGATGTATTTTCCATAACCTTTCTCACTTCATTTGATGGCATTCTTGGATGTTGTGATTTCTTCTGTCCAATGCCATTCTTGGATACCTTTTCCCCAGCTGAGATCAATGTTATTCTTGGATACCTCTGATGTTTACCCTTGTCATCCAATGCCATTCTTGAATGTCCCCAGTGAAGTTTTTCAAATGGAAGTTTGTATCTATCCAATGCTATTCTTGGATGTTGATTGATACATCATCCGTTGAGTTTGTCTCCGTCCAATGCTATTCTTGGATATTTCTGATGTTTGTTGTTGCCCCATTCAATGTAATTTTTCAATTTTGTAGTTCCTTTTATCCAATGCTATTCTTGGATATCTTACCCCCAGTAGAGTGTTTTTAACCTCCATCCAATGCTATTCTTGGATGAAGCTATTGTTTTTACCAGAAACTTTCTTGTTGTTGTCCTATGCCATTCTCGGACATTTATTGACATACTTTTACCTCGTTCATAGTTTCCATCCAATGCTATTCTTGGATGTCAGTACTCGTCTTCCTTGGGTCTTGACCATCTCTTTCAACCTATTGATGGATACTTCTTGTCACCTTGACAGATTTCCAAAAATAGCTTGTGATCCCCTGAAGATGGCTGGTTTCTACCTGAGTGAATCGTACACTCAAAGATACAACAGAGTTGCCACCGAACTTTATTTAGTCCCAAAGGACAGGGAAAACATCGATAAAACCCAAGGGGAAGAGAAACGGGAATGGGGGGTCGGTTATGCAAAAGGAAGGTATTAGCACCTAACGCATCCGTCGTACTCGACGGGAACCATTTCGCTTGCTTCTAGGCTTGGATGGGTTATCTATCTAAAGGCTTCTAGCTAAAGAAAGGAGAGATAGAAGAAAGAGGAAAAAGAAATAAAGGAAAGAAAGTGCTCGCGGAGGAACAAGGTCCTCGTGCCTACGTACCCTCATAGTGCAATGAGGAAGTCAGAGAGCCGTAGTTCTTGGAACCAGGGGACGAAGAAAAGGAAAGAAAGGAGGAAGACGGAAGAAAGGTGGAAGTGTGCTCGCCGAGGTCATTGCGATCTCATGCCTGCGTATCATACATTCAAAAGAATGCAGAATCAGAGCTTCCGTAGTTCGTGGAACCAAGACGGAAAAAGAACAGGAAAGGAAAGTGGTGTCAAAACCAAGAACAAGAGAAGAAAAACCGTCCAGAAAGAGCAACCAAACTGGGGAAAACAAAGGAAAATAATTTCGAAACCAAGAGTAAAAGAAGGAAGAGATCCGCTGGGGAAAAAAAACAACAGTGGTGTCAAAACCAGAATATAGGGAAACAATAGTGATAGAAGAAATTCCACTGGGGAACAAAAGGGTACAGAAAACATGCTGAGGAACAGAAGGTAGATGCTCTGTCGAGGAATAAACAGAAGTGTGGTGATAAAACCAAGCAAAAGGTTCGGTATGTTAATTGTCTGGCAGTGGTTAACCGAAGAAAAAGAGATAGACTCAGTGGGGAAAGAACGGATGAATGGTGTCAACAGACAAATTGTGAGGAACCAAAAAGGAGAACAAAGAGTACTGAACCAGGATAAGGTGTTTGACTCTGAGGGGATCGTTGATCTTGACTGAATAACAGTAACTAATCAACAAAAAGAGTACTAAACCAAAAGAGGTTGCCAACTTTGGGGAACAAATGGTCTTAGCAGATAAACTGTGATTAACCAGAAGAAAACGAGTGATTAACCAAGCAAAGGTGATTAACTCGAAAGAGAGTATTAGTATTTTAACAGACTGACTGTGGTTAACTGAAGGCAAAGGTGATTAACCAAGAGAAAGTGATTAACCGAAAAGAAGCTCAGTATTTTAACATACGGACTGTGGTTAACTGAGAAAGAGTGCAGATTGGTATTTTAATTGACAAGCAATGGTTAACCAATCAAAGGGAGAAGAACCAAAGAAAAGGTTGCGAACTCCTGGGGAAGTGTAGGTTGTTTAACAGAAAGACTGTGTTTAACCGAAGAAAAGAATAGAAACTCTGCAGGGGAATCTAAAGACAATGATTGACCACAAGAACCGAGTAATGAGGTAAGATACAGGAGTTAAATCCAAGCAATGATCTTTACCCAAAGAAACTGGTGATTGATCGAGAGAAAAGTTGCAAGAGGTAAGAGTGAGAATGATCAAGGATCAACTCGGCTGGAGAGGAGAAAAAACGCTACCACTTGAGGATAGAGGTGACTATTCTTGAAGAGAGGACAAGACGTCCTTACCAAGGAAATAGCTAGAATGAGGATAGAAAGAATCCATCCACATTCCTTCTCTAGCACTCAAAGGTGTAGCACGGAAATTGAAACGGATATAACAACTGCTTCAATTTGTACAGTGCTCCAGCGCATTGAGAAATAGACAGCGTATCAGCTTCAATTTGTACAGCGCTCCAGTGCGGTGCGTTTCGCGTCGTGCAAAACTCCAACTCCACGGGGAATCAAGAAAGAAAAGGTCTAAAGAGATCCTAAAGAGAAGGAAAGGGGAGATTAACTAATTGAAACATGGTTTCGATCAATTAATAAGAGGGATTGGTTTGCTAACAATTTTCCAAAGAGAATGAAAAATCATTAAAGCAAAAGGTATGAATTGTTGATTAAACAAGACTAAATTTGTTCAATAAAGAACAAACTTAATGCAATCAAGGAATAAGTGTGCAAAACAGTACAAAAAGAACAATTAGCATGCGACGCAAACATGTTAGCAAGTAATCAAATAAAATGCAAGGTGTTCATGAACAAATATTGCCAACAATATGAACAAGTTGAATAATCGAAATCGTGCATCAAAAGTTTATGAACATGCTTCAACCAGAGGTAAAATGACACTTAAAACATCCATAAAAATGAAGCACATTGATCCATGGAAGTTAGAAGAAGAAATGATACCAAACAAGCTTGTAAAAACTCAAAATTGGCCATTCTGTTTAGTGGTAACCGGTTACAGCATATCTGCTAACCGGTTACATACTTGAAATTAGCGTATTTGTTGAAAATTGAACTGTGTAACCGGTTACAGCATAACTGCTAACCGGTTACCACTGAGACAGTGGCAAAAATAACAGCAAAAACAGCTTTTCAAAAGTGATTTTCAACACATAATCACTTATGCCAACCACCACATGCTAGGAAATGAATTTGTGCACGAAAATTGAACTTGAAAACAACAAATAAACAGTGATAGAATCAACTAACACATTAGGATCATGGATCAAACAAATGCAAAACCAAATCACACACAATAATTATCGACTGCATTGCGAACGATACGAAAATGCGCGAAACAGTAAAATTAGTTAGATCCACCAACCTACAAGCCGGAGATTTGGCTTAGTAAATGTTGCAAAGAGATCTTGATGCAGAAAATCAAAGAAAACCAGAGGATCCTTAATTTGCAGACGAAATACATTGAAACCGATCAAAAACGCGAAAATGCACCGAAATCGAACTTGCACCAAATTGAAAATTGTAGAACTCTTGGATTGAAGTAGAATAAGATGTAATTCCTGAAATCCAACCAAAGAATGCCAAATGATGGAGGCTAAGCTCAAGAATTAATCACTTTCAATGTGAAAAGTGATTATCCTTCAAGAATAAGAGCTTTTGGTGAGGTTTTGGGATGAGAATTGAGATAAAGATGTAGAAGTTGCAGAAAGTTCAGAGGAGAGTGAGAGAATTGAGAGTGAAGAAAATGTGAATTTGTGTGAATGATTGTGGAGAGGCTGCAAAATGGTGAAGCTTGGCTTATATAGAGTTTAGGTATGGAGTGTGAGAGGTTTGGACTTTGGTTTGGACTTAGCTTTAGGAGGTTTGGAGTTAGAGTTGGAGTTAGTTACACTTGACTCACTGAGTCAAGGAGGTTAACTCGGTTAGTTAGGATCAACTCGGTAACAATCCCAATGTGAGCTTCAAAATCCAAAGGTTGACATGCTTGGAAATTAAGGAACACGGTGCACTTGATTTAGAGTGAAGCATTGGAATAAATGCAAGTGAAGTGTCTTGAATGGTCTTGAAATGTCTAGAATATTCCACATGCTGCTAGAACAATGTAGAATCAAAGACCAAAGAGTGTGCATAGCTGCTGTCCCAACAACGCAGCAAAATCTGCAACTTTATACAAAGTAACTGGTTACAGTATATCTGCTAACCGGTTACATGCTTGAAAACCTGCGTTTCTGGTGAAAAATACACTATGTATCTGGTTACAGCATAACTGCTAACCGGTTACTGCAGCCCAATTTACCCAAATTTGCTTGGAAATGATGTTGAAGTCCCGGTTTCGATTTTCCACCTCTTGTTTTGATGAGTAAACATGGAAACCTTTATTTTTAGCTTGTTTTGATGATGAAATAATCTTGAGAGGATGTGATTAATCGGGTTTGGAAAACCTGAAGATCCTACAACAAGAAACACATAGAGAAAAGTGCGAATGCGTATGTTGACGATGTTAATGCATATGCTTATGCAAAAGGCAAAAGAGGAGGTCAAATTCGGGTTACGACAGCTGCCCCAATTTAATCCACTTGGACCTGAATGTACGAATTGCACTAGCTTTTCGATGATTCAAGGTAGAAGGGGATTAAATAAAAGAGTGGCTCGAAAATTTGGCCGACGACGGCGAAAGGAGAAGCGCAAATGAAAGGTGCTAAGTTGGCTGAAAATCTACTGGGAGATAAGTCAGGCAAGCAAGGAAGAGAGTATGCTATGATGCATCTGCTATGTATGCGATTCTACATGGTGCTTGATATTATGCAAATGCAAAGGCACAAGGTAAGGCACAATGATCAGGCAGAAATCGTAGCGAAACGACTTTGACACACTTGGTTGGGGAAAGAAACCCACAGATGAAGATGATCCCTGCTGGAGGAAAGAATCTGTAGGGGATGACAACTTTGCTTGAGGTAAGAAATTGAGAACATCTCAAGTTTCTAAACCACCAAGGCTGTCAATATCGGGGATGAAGGAATAAACCAAATCCTTCCTATCTGAACTGACTCCGCTTGGAGACTTATCCTTCCAAAACCCGGCTAACCTTGCTGAGGAGAACCAACGCTGCTGGGGAAGGGATTTCAGATTGCTAGAGATGATGTACAACCCTTACTGGGGAAAAGAGAGCAAAGTCTCTACTGGGAATGCTTTGGCAATCTGTTTGGGGACATTGCAAATCTGTCAGAGAAAAGAGACGTAAATCAATTTTCCGACAAATTGCAATAGCGCCCGCTGAGGAAAAATGATAGCTTTGTTGAAGAGGAAACTGCATCTTCTAGGAACCATCATAGTGTTGGTCGAGTATCAAACTTGTTGATGGATATGACCGATCATCCTGTAAGAGTTATCAGTGAAAAATGCAATGCATAATGCTTTCTCCACTGATGTAGCTTTCATTATTCTCAACATTTTTTTGTATTATGTGATCACAAATAAATGTTTATTTTGCAAACAAAATACTGGAAAGGAAACGATTGAGAAATCAAATGATGAATTTTCATTGAAATGTGAAAAAGTTTCTACATAAGATGTGTACAAGGATGCAAAAATCCTTGATGAGGAAATTTGCAATAAATTGAAAACCAAATGTAAATGGCAAAGGGAAATCATGCTTTGCATTGATTACAACATTGACCACCATCCACAGTAAGTCTAGGTTCCAAAATGCCTTGCACCAGTTGATGATGATTTGACTGCTCTGTTACCGTCTGAGGTCCAGCTATGATGAAGGGAGGCTCAAGTGTTTACAATCAAATGCCTTTATCCCTAATTTTTGCCTGGACATTATTATATTTTTTTCGTCCACCGGGATACCCATTTTTGCTTAAGTCGCCCTTTCGGGTTTTCAACTTAGCGGGCTATTATTATTTTTTCATTGTCCCTAACTTTTGCATAGACATTTCTTTTTTTTTTTGGTCCATTGGGACGCCCATTTTTGCCTAGATTGTCCTTGCGGATGTCAATATAGCGGGCTACACCATCTATTTTTTTCAGGAATAATATTTTTTGACTGTATCGGAGTTCACGGGCGATGGCAGCTCCTCCCCATCCATAGTGGTGAGGATCAAGGCTCCGCCTGAGAAGGCCTTCTTGATAACGAAAGGTCCTTCATAGTTGGGAGTCCACTTGCCTCGTGGATCTGAATAAACAGGTGAATACCTCTTGAGCACGAGCTCGCCTTCATGGAATGTTCGAGGGAGAAATTTCTTGTCTAAAGCTCGCTTGAGAAGTCTCTGATACAATTGACCATGACAAACGGCTGTAAGGCGCTTCTCTTCGATGAGATTCAGCTGATCATATCTGGATTGAACCCATTCAGCTTCGTCAAGACCTGCTTCCATGATGACTCTGAGAGAAGGAATCTCAACTTCAATGGGCAGAACAACCTCCATACCATACACAAGCGAATACGGAGTTGCCCCGGTAGAAGTGCGAACTGAAGTTCTGTAGCCATGTAGCTCAAAAGGAAGCATTTCGTGCCAATCCTTGTAAGTCTTGACCATTTTCTGGACAATCATCTTGATATTCTTGTTTGCTGCTTCGACGGCACCATTCATTTTGGGCCGATAAGGTGAAGAGTTGTGGTGCTCGATCTTAAACTCTTGACACTACTCCTTCATCATCTTGTTGTTCAGGTTGCTTGCATTGTCAGTGATAATGCTACTAGGAATACCATAGCAACAGATTATCTCTTTCTTGATGAATCTGGCAACCACTTGTCGTGTTACATTTGTGTAAGAAGCAGCTTCAACCCACTTGGTAAAGTAATCGATAACCACTAAAATGAATCGATGACCGTTGGAAGCTTTCGGTTCGATCATTCCAATCATATCGATACCCCACATAGAGAATGGCCAAGGTGAAGTCAAAACATTCAATGGAGTAGGAGGCACATGGATCTTGTCTCCGTATATTTGACACTTATGACATCTTTTGGCTAAGTTGTAACAATCTACCTCCATTGTTGTCCAATAATACCCAGCCCGAAGGATCTTCTTGGCCATAGCAGGACCTTTAGCATGTACACCCTTGCAACCCTCATGTATGGACCTTATGATCATGTGTGCTTCGTGTCTATCCACGCATCTGAGCAACACGGAATCATAATTCCTCTTGTACAGTACACCGCCACTTAAGAAGAATTTGGCGCAGAGCCGCCTAAGAGATTTCTTGTCAGTGATAGTGATACCTTCGGGATATTGCTATTTTTCTAGATATCTCTTAATGTCGTAAAACCAAGGCTTGTCATCAGTCTCGTCCTCGATTGCTAAATAGTGTGCTGGTTCGTCCAAATGATCAATGCAGATAAAAGGGGCTTCATTCTTCCACTTGACTTTGAACATGGATGCTAGAGTAGCAAGTGCATCAGCTAGTTGATTCTCCTCTCTGGGAATATGATGAAAAGAGATTTCATCAAAGTAAGGAATCAACTTCGCTTTGTGTTTTTGATACGGAACCAGCTTGGAATCCCGAGTCACAAAGTTCCCTCTGACTTGGCCGATAACCAAAGTAGAATCTCCATAGACCTTAAGAATCTTGATTCTCATGTCAATTGCCGCTTCAATACCGTAGATACATGCTTCGTATTCAGCCATATTGTTGGTGTATGCAAAGCATAATCTGGCAGTGAAGGGAATGTGAAAACCCATTGGAGAGATGAGGATAGCCCCAATTCCACGACCTTTAGCATTGGAGGCACCTTCGAACACGAGCGTCCATCGCGCCCCTGGTTCGGGGCCTATATCAGGGTCTGGAGTCTCATAATCTCGGATAAACAGAACATCCTCATCTAGAAAGTCAAACTTCATTTGCTGATAACCCTCTGTAGGTTGATGAGAAAGGTAGTCAGACAAGAAGCTCCCTTTTATTGCTTTATGGGTAACATGCTGGATATCATCTCAGTTAACATCATTTGCCACCGAGCAATCCTTCCAGAGATGGAAGGCTTTTCAAATATGTACTTTATTGGATCCATCTTGGATATCAACAAAGTAGTATGGCAAATCATGTATTGTCTTAGGCGTCGAGCAGCCTAGACCAGAGCACAACAAGTTTTCTCCAAGAGTGAGTATCTGGTCTCACAGTCAGTGAACTTCTTGCTCAGATAGTAAATTGCATGTTTTTTTCTGCCAGTGTCATCATGTTGACCTAATACACATCCCATCGATTCGTCGAGAACGGTGAGATACATGATTAATGGCCTACCAGGAACCAGCGGTACTAAGATCGGTGGCTCTTGCAAGTATTGTTTTATTTTGTCAAATGCTTCTTGACATTCATTGTTCCATTCAATCGATTGATTTTTTCTTAGTAATTTGAACATTGGTTCACAGGTAGCCGTCAAATGTGAAATGAATCTTGAGATGTAATTAAGTCTACCCAGAAAGCCACAGACTTCTTTTTCTGTTTTGGGAGGCGGCATGTTCTGAATTGCCCGAACTTTGTTAGGATCAACTTCAATGCCCTTCTGACTCACAATAAAGCCCAACAATTTACCAGATCAAACTCCGAAGGTACACTTCGCAAGATTCAACCGTAGTCTAAACTTCCGGAGTCTGTCAAATAGTTTCCTCAGATGAACCAAATGATCATCTTCGGTCTTGGACTTGGCAATCATATCGTCCACGTAAACCTCAATCTCTTTACGCATCATATCGTGAAAGAGGGTTGTCATGGCACGTTGGTATGTTGCCCCTGCATTCTTTAGACCGAATGGCATGACTTTGTAACAATATGTACCCCATGGCGTGATAAAAGTAGTCTTCTCCATATCAGTTGGGGACATCTTGATCTGATTATATCCTGAAAAAGCGTCCATGAAGGAAAAGACAGAGAACTGCGCTGTATTGTCTACCAAGACGTCAATATGAGGCAAAGGAAAATCATCCTTCAGGCTTGCTTTGTTGAGATCTCGATAATCCACACACATTCTAACCTTCCCATCTTTCTTAGGAACTGGGACGATGTTAGCAATCCATTTAGGATATTCAGAAGTGGCTAGGAACCCAGCGTCGAGCTGTTTCTTTACCTCTTCTCTGATTTTGAGTGCCATGTCGGGTCTAGTCCTTCTGAGTTTCTGCTTGACATGAGGACATCTAGGCTTGAGTGGTAAACGATGTTCAACGATGTTGGTATCCAACCCAGGCATATCTTGATAAGACCAGGCGAATATATCAACATACTCTTTCAATAGCTTGACCAACTCGGAGTGTACATGCTCTGCAAGGGATGCGCCAACCTTGACTTCTCTTCTGACTTCATCAGTACCAAGATTGACAACTTCCACTGGCTCTTTGTGTGGCTGATTCTCTTTCTGCTCGTGCTCAAGGAGCCTTGCTAGTTCAACCGGTAATTCACAATCTTCCTCACCATCTTCTTCGGCTTGGTTAATTGGAATCCCAGAATTACAACGGATGTTTGCCATGTTGTTATCAATGCATTTATTAGTTCTGCATGTTTATGAATATGTTTAGAATGAGCTATTTGAAAAGGTAAAAGAAAAGAAACTTTTGCCAATTGTTTGTGAAAAAGTAAAATAAAGAAAGAAATAGAGCAAGATTTTGAATGAAAAACTTTCATTTATTGATCACATAATATTTCAAAAACATGTGGCCCATTACAAGCTATCCACTCGTCTCGGGTACAGACGAGGGAAGGAAAAAGCAAAATGCATTACATGTTCATGGGAAAAATCACAGGAATCACAGTTGATGTCCAGTTGTTGAGGTTGAACCCAGGTGGACACTTGCGCACAAAGCTAAGAGTCTGTCGGCTAGGACCAGCGTCATCAATAACTGCCACAATGTTACCCTGCTGATAACTCGCACTTTTGAACTTGACAAAGTTGTACTACTTCTGACCAGAGGAACCAGATCGACGACTAGGACGATAGCCCAATCCAAATCGATTATGCTTTTCAACCACATAGATCACATGCCCCCAGCCTGACAAAGTACCTTTCTGAATAGCCTCCTTAGCGCTTTTAGCAGACGCTAAAGCCAACTGTGGTGATCTACTAGTTGAAGCTGAACTGACAGCTTCGAACTCGAGACATTGCAACGGCACCTCATCTATGCCTTCCTCAGTCTCAACATATCGAAAAAATGACAATTCACTCACAATCATATCCTCCTCACCACAGACGATGGCCAACTGATCGTCATTACATGAATTTCAGTTTCTGGTGCAAAGTGGACGTAACTTCCCCAGCGGCGTGGATCCATGGTCGGCCCAAAAGACAGCTGTATGCTGGATTGAATCCATCACTTGGAAAGTAATGGTAAACAAATGCGGTCCAACTTTGATAGGTAGGTCTACCTCTCCCATGACTTGCCTTCGAGAACCATCAAAGGCTCTGACAACCAAGGATCTTGGCCTCATCTCGCTTCCCTCCACCAGTAATTGACTTAATGTGCCCTTAGGCATGATATTAAGGGAAGAACCGGTATCAACTAGAACGCGGGATAAGAGGCTGTCCGCACAAGTTACAGATATGTTCAATGCTTTGTTGTGAGCGGCTCCTTCAGAAGGCAATTCTGATTCATTGAAACCCAAATATCTGCTTGCAGATATATTGGCCACTAAATCATCGAAATCAACGATAGATATATCATGCATAACATGAGAAGTGTTCAATACTTTCAGCAAAGCCAATCGATGCGCGGGTGAACTCATGAGTAAAGACAAAATAGAGATCCTAGAAGGAGTCTGCCCTAGCTGATCCATAATTTTGAAATCACTTTTCTTGATTATTTTAAGGAATTCCTGATCATCAAGCGTTTCTTTGTTCTTCGAAACATCCGCAGACGGAATATTCGGCACTGGAATTATAGTAGATGCCCCCTGCTGAATAACAGGGGTAGTAGATGCAGGCTTACCCTGTGAGGAAACAACTGTTGGAACCTGAACTGGCTTTGAAGTGACTTTCGGAGCAAACACACGTCCGCTACGAGTCATACCTCCAGTGGTGACGTTCACAATCTCGGATTCAGGAAACCTTGCCTCATGACCTCCGGAAAACACCGTAGACCCGTACCTCCAAGGTACCTCCTTAGAATTCTGGTATTGAAATAGTTTTGGTGGGCAAACAACAATATGTTGTACCTTCCTCTGTTTGGTGAATTCAACAGGGACCTTTCTGTAGATAATAGTGAATGGCTCAATGGTAGCAACCTCTTCGACAGGCTGAGATCTGGCAAACTGAACCTCACCTCGGTTCATCAGGATTTGGACACATCCTTTCAGCCTCCGACACTGATTAGGATTGTCATCACAGATCTGACATTTGCCATGCAAACCTTTTAACAGCCCATGCTCTTTCAATTTCTTGAAAACCACAACCATTGGAGTCTTTACCTCATCGACGTCCATGATAAATTCTGCCTTAAGATTATCATCAATCATGCTCACAGCAGGCCCTCCGTGATCGGGTAAAGGATTGAGCTGAACATTGGGACCTTCCTCAGCAAAGGTCAAAATCTTCTGATCAATAAGCTCTTGCACTTTGGTTTTGAAAACAAAACAATCTTCGTTGCATGCCCTATGTATCCAGCATGATAGGCACAAGATGCATTTGGATTGTGTTTCAGACCAAACGGAGGAATATCAGGTGCAATTGCTTTGGGAACAATCGCCCCTTGATGAACCAAGTAGGGGAACAAATCAGTATAAGGCACCAGAATTCTTTCGAAATTCGGCCGCTTACGATTTCCCTGATTATTGTTCTGACGATTCTGATTCTGCTGATTCTTAGTATTCTGATGAGACTGTTGTTGTCGTTGCGGTTGTTGTTGATTCTGAGCAGGTTGTTGCGGATGATACAGATAAGGAAGTTGTTGATAATGTGCAGCAGCAATATACAGATATGGATAGTAAGGCATGGGAGCTTGATATTGAGGAGAAACTTGAGCTGTCACGGCATTAGCTTCACCTAACTTCTTTTTTGGTTGACTGTTCTGAGGCTTTCTAGTAGCAGGCTGCTGAGAACCAGATCCAAAAATCTTTCTAGTCTTTAAACCATTCTCGATCCGCTCATCGATAGTTACAATGTCAGCAAAGTTTGAAGAAGAACTGCCCACCATTTTCTCATAATAAGATCCTTGCAGAGTACCCATAAAGATATCCACCAATTCATTATCAGAGAGAGCATGTCACACATGAGAGGCCATCTCACGCCACCTTTGTGCGTACTCCTTGAATGTTTCAGCAGAGCGCTGAGATTGATTCTGCAATTGCAATCTGGTAGGTGCCAGGTCGAGATTATATTTGAATTTCCTCACAAATGCTTCTGACAGATCCCTCCAAGAGCGGATTTTGTTGCGCTCTAGGCCCATGTACCAGTCCAATGAAGCCCCGGACAAACTATCTTGAAAACAATGAATCAGCAGTTCATCGTTATCAATATGGGATGTCATCTTTCTACGGTACATAGTGATGTGAGTTCACGGGCAACTCAAACCTTTATACTTTGGAAGATCATGTACCTTGAATTTCTGTGGCACAACAACATTTGGAACTAAGCATAAGTCCTTGGCCTCCAAGCCAAAAGCAGAAAACCCCTCGATGGCTCTGATGCGGTCTTCCAACAACTTGTAATCAGCAGGTCTACCTTGATTAGTGGGCCTGACAAGAACTTGAGGATTTGGCAGCTGAGATGCGGCTGGAGTGCACACTTGCGGAGTAGCAAACTGAGAAGGATACACCCAACCTTGATTAATCATCTGACCAACATTCTGACCCATCTGAACACCATACGGATAATACGGAGGAGGTAACATAGCAGAAGAAGATGCCCCAGGATAGAGCATTCCAGGATGAACATTCTGAACAGCGGTTTGGGCAGCCTGAGATAAAATCGGAACATAAATAGAAGGACCCCTATACACATGCTCTTCTTCATCAGGAGCTTCAATATCAACCGACCCAGGATTCTGATTCTGACCTTAAAGATTCTCATGATCACCATTCACCACTGGAGGTGGAACCGGAGTAGGCATACCCCACGGATATGCAGCAGCATTTCCATTAGGCATGGGCGCAACAAAAGGCTGATATGGTATGAAGGCACCGTTGCTTGCAATCTGAGGAGTGTAATTCGGAGGCATGCCCCAAGGAAAACCAGCAGGCATCTTGTTCAAACCAGACTGAACAATAGGCTGATTCACAGGATCGATTGGCACTTCAACAGTAGCAGGAGAAGGAACAACGACAGCAGGAGTAGCCGTAACAATAGGAGAAGTGGTCACAACAGGAGTGACAACAGTTGCATCAGTAATAGTTGCAATAACAGTGGCAGCAATAGCAGTATCTCTCTGAGCACGAAGGAGTTCCATAATGACATCCATGTTCGTCTGGAACTGATCCATTCGACCTTGGAATTGGGCCAGAGTTTCCTTATAAGCAGTGTTCTCAGCTTCAAAGTCAGCCATGATTCTGGATTTGTTTGAGCGGGTAAAATACCGAAGTCGAGTCGTCATCTTGCTACAAGGCGGAAATGATCAGAGTGAGCAAAGGTTCCCAGATGAAGGACATGCATATGCAGGCATGAATGAATGCAATTTATGCAAAAAATAAAGTTTTAAAATGCATATCCAAAAATTAATTTGACATGATGAGATGATATGCAACACCATAATCAACAAGCCAACATAGTCTGAGTAGTCAAATCTGAACATTTGCAAAGGTAGTGCTGCGTTGGTGCGAGATCTGAAGCAATGAGAGAACAAAGGTTGGAAGAGTCTTGGTTTCCTGCAGAAAAACCCAATATCCCCCTCACAGGTGTGATATAGAAAGTGGGATTCTCAGTTTCAGATTCTCGATTTGAGAAACAATAGTACATTCATCCCTCGGGGTACAATACTATCGCCAAACAAAGAGGTCGTCCACTGATTCCCCCAAAAAGGTCATCCTATGGCAAGTTCCCAGCTTTGGGTCCTCGGATCAAGAAGCGTAATGGGTTTGCCATTTCTGGTCTGCCATTATCGCTCCTTGGGAGGAGTGCCTCAACTGAGTCCTCGGGACTGGTTGCCAGAGTCGACAGCTCTCTAGATCAACACCCCGAAATGCGCAAGACACGTACGTCAGAGCATCTCCCAAGAAAACCTCGTCTGGATGTGAATTTCATGAACACCAGACGCACCAAGATGGCACGTAGGTCCCACTACTTTCCACTCTAATCCTAGGTGTATACTCAAGCCTGTGTATTGGGCTTATCTCTCAAGTAACAACCCCAACCGACAACAGCAGAGAAAATAACAGATATCCAGAATATACAACATATGAGTATTTAAAGCAGTAAAGAAATGCAATAAATAAACATAAAGCAAATAAAGTGTAAAGATAAAACTAGTAAAGCGCAGAAGATAAACACCCAAACGAGCAAGAAAGCAAACAAAACTAGGCGAGACCCCTCAAGGGATGGACTAGCAAGAGGTCATCATGTCCCCAGCAGAGTCGCCAGCTGAAGATGGCTGGTTTCTACCTGAGTGAATCGCACACTCAAAGATACAACAGAATCGCCACCGAACTTTATTTAGTCCCAAAGGACAGAGAAAATATCGATAAAACCCAAGGGGAAGAGAAACGGGAACTGGGGGTCGGTTATGTGAAAGGAAGGTATTAGCACCTAACGCATCCGTCGTACTCGACGGGAACCATTTCGCTTGCTTCTAGGCTTGGAGGGTTATCTATCTAAAGGCTTCTAGCTAAAGAAAAGAGAGAGAGAGAGAGAGAGAGAGAGAGAGAGAGAGAGAGAGAGAGAGAGAGAGAGAAGAAAGAGGAAAAAGAAAGAAAGGAAAGAAAGTGCTCGCGGAGGAACAAGGTCCTCGTGCCTACGTACCCTCATAGTGCAATGAGGAAGTCAGAGCGCCGTAGTTCTTGGAACCAGGGGACGAAGAAAAGGAAAGAAAGGAGGAAGGCGGAAGAAAGGTGGAAGTGTGCTCGCCGGAATCATTGCGATCTCATGCCTACGTATCATACATTCAAATGAATGCAGAATCAGAGCTTCCGTAGTTCGTGGAACCAAGACGGAAAAAGAACAGGAAAGTAAAGTGGTGTCAAAACCAAGAACAAGAGAAGAAAAACCGTCCAGAAAGAGCAACCAAACTGGGGAAACCAAAGGAAAACAATGTCGAAACCAAGAGTAAAAGAAGGAAGAGATCCGCTGGGGAAAAAAACAATAGTGGTGTCAAAACCAGAATATAGGGAAACAATAGTGATAGAAGAAATTCCACTGGGGAACAAAAGGGTATAGAAAATGTGCTGAGGAACAGAAGGTAGATGCTCTATCAAGGAATAAACAGAAGTATGGTGTTAAAACCAAGCAAAAGGTTCGGTATGTTAACTGTCTGGCAGTGGTTAACCGGAGAAAAAGAGATAGACTCAGTGGGGAAAGAACGGATGAATGGTGTCAACAGACAGACTGTGAGGAACCAAAAAGGAGAACAAAGAGTACTGAACCAGGATAAGGTGTTTGACTCTGAGGGGATCGTTGATCTTGACTGAATAACAGTAATTGATCAACAAAAAGAGTACTGATCCAAAAGAGGTTGCCAACTCTGGTGAACAAATGGTTTTAACAGATAAACTGTGATTAACCAGAAGAAAACGAGTGATTAACCAAGCAAAGGTGATTAACTCGAAAGAGAGTATCAGTATTTTAACAGACTGACTGTGGTTAACCGAAGGCAAAGGTGATTATCCAAGAGAAGGTGATTAACCCAAAAGAAGCTCAGTATTTTAACAGACGGACTGTGGTTAACTGAGAAAGAGTGCAGATTGGTGTTTTAATTGACAAGCAATGGTTAACCAATCAAAGGGAGAAGAACCAAAGAAAAGGTTGCAAACTCCTAGGGAAGTGCCGGTTGTTTAACAGAAAGACTGTGTTTAACCGAAGAAAAGAATAGAAACTCTGCAGGGGAATCTAAAGACAATGATTGACCACAAGAACTGAGTAATGAGGTAAGAGACAGGAGTTAAATCCAAGCAATGATCTTTAACCAAAGAAACTGGTGATTGATCGAGAGAAAAGTTGCAAGAGGTAAGAGTGAGAATGATCAAGGATCAACTCGGCTGGAGAGGAGAAAAGACGCTACCACTTGTGGATAGAGGTGACTATTCTTGAAGAGAGGACAAGACGTCCTTACCAAGGAAATTGCCAGAATGAGGATAGAAAGAATCCATCCACATTCCTTCTCTAGCACTCAAAGGTGTAGCGCAGAAATTGAAACGGACAGAATAACTACTTCAATTTGTACAGTGCTCCAGCGCGTTGAGAAATAGACAGCGTATCAGCTTCGATTTGTACAGCGCTCTAGTGCGGTGAAGGTCTAAAGAGATCCTAAAGAGAAGGAAAGGGGAGATTAACTAATCGAAACATGGTTTCAATCAATTAATAAGAGGGATTGGTTTGCTAACAATTTTCCAAAGAGAATGAAAAATCATTAAAGCAAAAGGTATGAATTATTGATTAAACAAGATTAAATTTGTTCAATAAAGAACAAACTTAATACAATCAAGGAATAAGTGTGCAAAACAGTACCAAAAGAACAATTAGCATGCGATGCAAACATGTTTGCCAGTGATCAAATAAAATGCAAGGTGTTCATGAACAAATATTGCCAACAATATTAACAAGTTGAATAATCGAAATCGTGCATCACAAGTTTATGAACATGCTTCAACCAGAGGTTAAATGACACTTAAAACATCCATAGAAATGAAGCACATTGATCCATGGAAGTTAGAAGAAGAAAGGATACCAAACAAGCTTGTAAAAACTCAAAATTGGCCATTCTGTTCAGTGGTAACCGGTTACAGCATATCTGCTAACCGGTTACATACTTGAAATCAGCGTATTTGTTGAAAATTGAACTGTGTAACCGGTTACAGCATAACTGCTAACCGGTTACCACTGAGACAGTGGCAAAAATAACAGCAAAAACAGCTTTTCAAATGTGATTTTCAACACATAATCACTTATGCCAACCACCACATGCTAGGAAATGAATTTGTGCACGAAAATTGAACTTGAAAACAACAAATAAACAGTGATAGAATCAACTAACACATTAGGATCATGGATCAAACAAATGCAAAACCAAATCACACACAACAATTATCGACTACATTGCGAACGATACGAAAATGCGCGAAACAGTAAAATTAGTTAGATCCACCAACCTACAAGCCGAAGATTTGGCTTGGTAAATGTTGCAAAGAGATCTTGATGCAGAAAATTAAAGAAAACCAGAGGATCCTTAATTTGTAGACGAAATGCGTCGAAACCGATCAAAAACGCGAAAATGCACCGAAATCGAACTTGCACCAAATTGAAAATTGTAGAACTCTTGGATTGAAGTAGAATAAGATGTAATTCCTGAAATCCAACCAAAGAATGCCAAATGATGGAGGTTAAGCTCAAGAATTAATCACTTTCAATGTGAAAAGTGATTATCCTTCAAGAATAAGAGCTTTTGGTGAGGTTTTGGGATGAGAATTGAGATGAAGATGTAGAAGTTGCAGAAAGTTCAGAGGAGAGTGAGAGAATTGAGAGTGAAGAAAGTGTGAATTTGTGTGAATGATTGTGGAGAGGCTGCAAAATGGTGAAGCTTGGCTTATATAGAGTTTAGGTATGGAGTGTGAGAGGTTTGGACTTTGGTTTGGACTTAGCTTTGGGAGGTTTGGAGTTAGGGTTGGAGTTAGTTACACTTGACTCACTGAGTCAAGGCGGTTAACTCGGTTAGTTAGGATCAACTCGGTAACAATCCCAATGTGAGCTTCAAAATCCAAAGGTTGACATGCTTTGAAATTAAGGAACACGGTGCACTTGATTTAGAATGAAGCATTGGAATAAATGCAAGTGAAGTGTCTTGAATGGTCTTGAAATGTATAGAATATTCCACATGCTGCTAGAACAATGTAGAATCAAAGACCAAAGAGTGTGTATAGCTGCTGTCCCAACAATGCATCAAAATCTGCAACTTTGTATAGAGTAACCGGTTACAGCATATCTGCTAACCGGTTACATGCTTGAAAACCTGCGTTTCTGGTGAAAAATACACTATGTAACCGGTTACAGCATAACTGCTAACCGATTATTGCAGCCCAATTTACCCAAATTTGCTTGGAAATGATGTTGAAGTCCCGGTTTCGATTTTCCACCTCTTGTTTTGATGAGTAAACACGGAAACCTTTATTTTTAGCTTGTTTTGATGATGAAATAATCTTGAAAGGATGCGATTAATCGGGTTTGGAAAACCTGAAGATCCTACAACAAGAAACACATAGAGAAAAGTGCAAATGCGTATGTTGACGATGCTAATGCATATGCTTATGCAAAAGGCAAAAGAGGAAGTCAAATCCGGGTTACGACATCCCCGACGTGTCTTTTTCGGTCATCTCACTCAATTTACTGTAAATCCCTTGTTTCAAGTTTCCCCGCAGCTGTTTTATCCTTTGCATTCATATCATCTTGTGGTATCTTAGGGCTAAAAAATATAGCTTTTTGTATTTAAGTTTCTTCATATCTCCTGATAGAAGAGACTTAAATAGGGGCAGCTGTAAGACCCTACTTTTTTACCCCTAAGATTCCACATATCATTCACATCTCATTTGCATCTTATACCACAAACAAGATCATGCTTTGGTTCCTTTATCCCTCTCATCTTTGGGTTTATGCCTTGCAGGGATCACCGAGCATATGTGTGTTTCTTACTTGCCTTTATTCGTTTATGTTTACTAACCTTTAATCAAAATCCAAAAATATGCTTGTTTCCTTTTTACTAACTTTTTCAGGAAGGATTTGGATCAAGGATATCAAACAGTCCCTCAGCTCGAATGAATTTTGGATAAAGTCAAAGTTGATCTGCAAACAATTCAAAATCATTTGATCAAGAGTTTCCAAGATTTAATTGATTATTATTCAAGAGACTCCAAGGTTCATGTGTTTATTTCCATGCCTTCTTTGACAAGTCAAAATAATCGAGCCACAACGAAGACAACACGTCAAAAAATCCTATTTTCTCATTCTTCACTGTGTTAATCGATTAACACATTTTGCACTGAAAATGGTTAATCGATTAACACGTGCAATTTTTGGCTAAAAACAGCAAATTCAAATTCTGCAGCATTTTGGCACCAAATTCAAATATTTCATCATGGGAATATTCTATATCACTTCATTTTAATTCCCCTACATAATCACAATTAATTCCCACCATACACCCTCACTAATCACCATTTGATCTTGATTTTCCCTCCAAATTTAAATTCCAAGCCTAATTCTCATTTCCAAACCAAATTCCAAACCACCAAATTTTTCAAACCTAGACTCTATAAATAGAACCCTCATTTCATTCATTCTACAAGATTTTGATAGCCAAGAAACCTCTTGCAAATTCTCTCCCCAAACACAAAATTCACTCAAAGCTCACTTTTCTTCTTTTGAAAGTTAACAAGTTTTCACATTGAATCGTGTTCAACTTTGAGCTAAACCTTCATTCAAACTTGTTTTCTTCATCTATTCTAGTAGATCAAGGCTTTGGAGTTTAGATCTTGGAGTAATTTGAAGCAATTTTTAGATTTGGAGTGGTAATATCATTTTCTACCATTGTTGTTCTTGATACATCCTTCACAATGTGATCCTTCAATAATTCTTGTTGCTTGATCTTTGGATCTTGTAAATTGTGATCCATTGGTGTTACTTGCTGTTGTTTTACTTGATTTTTCGTGCACAATTGCATCCTTGATCATGAGGTGTTTGAAGAAATGATTGATCAAGGATTTTGCAATTTTCAAATTGATTTGCTGTTGTTCTTACAGTGTTAATCGATTAACCAAAACAAGCACAAATTGGTTAATCGATTAACAGTTGAATTATGCGCCCAGAATTGCAATTTTACACTGGTTAATTGATTAACACTTTTACACATGAAATGGTTAATCGATTTACCAGTGTCCAGAATGTGAAATATGCTTGTTTTGGGACTGTTTTGGTTGTTTTGCCATTTTCTTCCCTTTCCCTTTGTTCTTAGCCTTAGATCACATAATTTAGTGGTTTAATTTGTCTTTCTCTTCATCTATTTCTCTTTTATTTAGATCGATGAAAGTCTTATGGATCCTAGAATTTCCTTGTTGAATTCTTGATCAAGACGAGATCGTCACCTATTTTTCTTTTCGTGCAGTATTGCTTTCAGATGACAATTTACATATCGCTCATCTAGCATGCATTAGCACAAAGATCACTATTGACCGGCCTCGAGTATGGTGACTTCTTTATAAGTCACTTGGCGATTGATTAACATAGCGCTACATGTGTCCCGTATCGAAAACGATCATTTGTGGCCCAAACTTATGTTTGCAAGCCCAAGAATGGTTGATTATTTGTCTTTTGGTTCAATACTTATGAGACTTGTTGTTAGGAGGCTTTGGTCTTATCAATCCTCTAATGAGTTCTCATTAACCTTGACCAAAGTACATTATTCAATCATTATTGATCATTTACTCTAACAACTAATCACTAACTTCTAACATTACTTTTATGCTTCCTTCTTGCTCCCTATCTCTCTTTACTTTTTATGCTTTATGTCATTATATCATGTCATATATTGTTTAAGCTTCCACAATTTTTCCTTTGTCCGTTGGACACATGTTTATGTCTATGCCTTTTTCTCTTTGTCCACTTGGACCAAAAACATTAATAAAGGCCAAAACCTCTAAAAAAACTTGTGTTCTTAATCTTGGACTATGGTTACTATCCTTTGCATTGGACATGGAATTTTGCACCTAGACCTTGGACTTCAATGCTATTCTTGGATCCTTGGACTTAGAACTAGGACCTTTCCCCTTTGCTTTGGAATTATGGTTTGAAGACTTTGGAGCCTTGTGCTTTTGCTTGGTTTATGGTGAAGATAGCTACATTTATGGTTAGACCATTCTTATCCTTAGCTTTTACTTTATGCTTTAGGATAGTCACTTCTTTTCCTCCCCATTTCTTCAATTTTCAAAATCTTCTCCCTTTTTCAAAACCTTCTTGTTTTCAAACTATCACCTCTTTCATAATCAAACCTTGACTTTGTCAAGTGATTTTACTCCTTTCTTTTCATTTCTTAACAAATGCTAAACTACATAAGCATATTGACACCTTTTTCAAAAGACTTTAAAAAAAACACCAAACTCACTTACCCTCTTTTGTGCCCTTATGCACTTTTCCTTAAACTTTTTCATAAGTTTAGGCATGATTCATTTCTTTAAGCAGAATTATTCGCTTAGAAATGAACTCTTGTCTTTACATTTAAAAACAACCATAACAAACAAATTTCGTTCTTTGTACCCCAAACTACGAGGTTTTGATCCTATATTGCACTTTGTGGGTACGTAGGCATGAGGCAACAAGTATCTCCAAACACAAAAAAAAAAACTTAAAAATGCTTCTCTTCTCATCCCCTCAATCACTTGTCAAACAAACCTTTTCAAACCAAAAAGCGTAGATATTTCAAAGGGTTCCTATAGAGTACTATAGACGTTTTGGTTGCTAACACCTTCCCTTAACGTGACCAACCCCCTTACCCAATCTCTATTCACTTGTTCTTGTTTTAGAGCTTGTGTAAGTTTTGTTCGCTCTTTTTCCTTTCCTTTTGGATAAAATAAAAGTGCGGTGGCGACTCTTGCTTTTCGAGTTAAGTTAATCAATAGCTTACACTCACGATTTTTTTCCGCTACACAAATCTAAACCATTTAAACGCTTTGTTTGGGGATTTAGTATTAAGTCGTAAGTTCGGCTCGTGAGCTCAGCCTGTGTTAAAGATCTACTTGGTTCGAGATTAGCCTGGTGTAAAATCTCAATTAGGTTATTGGTCTGCCTGTGTAAAACCCTAGTTTTGTTCGAGATTATCCTGGTGTAAAATCTCAATTTGGTTCGTGGTCAGCCCGTGTAAAACTCTGGTTTGGTTCGAGATTAGCCTGGTGTTAAATCTCAATTCAGTTCGCCGTCAGTCCGTGTAAAACCCTAGTTCGATTCAAAGGATGGCCAGATCAAAACTCCACTCTGGTTTGAGATAAATCCCTATAAAACCTCAGTTAATCTTGGGGACTATATTTTAGGTTGGAAGTTAACCTAAAACTTCATTTTTCATTGTATAAGAAGGTTCACAAGCTCAACCTACTAAAAGCTTATAAGCATTACTTGATACTCTCAAGATTAAGTCTTTGAGAGAGGATTATGTCACTTCATTTAGACCGAACCTTTATAAATTCTGGTCTCTTCTCTTTTACCTTATCTTTTTATTTTCTGCATATTTTCTTTCCATTATTTTGTTGCTGCTATTTTCAAATGTTTTATTAAAAAAATTAAAATTCTGAAAATGAAAATACTTTTGTTTCAAACCCCACAATTCACCCCCCCCCCCCCCCCTCCCCCCCACCGCACACTTGTTTGTGGAGTTATATGTCCAACAAGTTGAATCAAAGTATAACTCATGTTCAAAGACTAATTATCTCAGGAGGAAGACGACTTCCAATACTTTTTTAACAAGAGATCTTTCCTAAACACAACTACACTATTTAATGGTGATAGATTTGAACTATGGAAACTAGATTTAAAATCTTCATTCAAAGTATCGATATAGAATTGTGGGAAACCATAATCAACGATATTTTTATCCCTAATCACCACATAAATGGAGAAGTATTAGATATACTCGATTTCCTTTGGAACCTAGAGGAAAAGAGAAAGTTTGAGATTGATTTCAAAACTAAGAACTTTTTAGTTATGTATTTAGACGATAGTAAAATTCTTTATGTTTATAACTGCAGTTTACCAAGGAAATGTGAGATACTCTTGAAATGATACATGGAGTTTCTTCAAGTATCGAATAAGAGAAAATGAACACACGAGGCAAAGAAGATGAATGTTTCATTAATAAATGTTTTTCTAAGTTTAGAAATTTTAGAAATTATGTTACAACATTTGTCACTAACAAACATCTAAGAGTTAAGAATTAAAATCAGAAATCGGATCCAATCCTTAAATCAAGATATTTGAGTGTTCATGACTTTCAGGAAAAATATAAGAAGGAAGAAATTGTAGAGAAATTGAACGAATTAGTTCAATTATTTAAATATAAATGCATAAGCTTGAAACTTGAAGAATTATAAGTAACTTCATAAAACACCTATTAAACAACTCACATTATTTCTTTTGAAAGAACATACTCAGTAGTTGAACGATCTTCTGAGGATTCAACACCAAATGAAGGAACTTCATCTGTGAGAAGGAATGAAGAAGAAGTCTCATCCAGTGGACTCTTCGAAATAAGAAGACAAAATAAAGCCTCCACAAATGAAGAAGAATAAACCTCATGAAGAACTAATGAAAAATCTTCTTCCAACAAAGAAGATGAAGTCTGCTTGAAAGTATCTAACGAGGAAATTGACCATGAGGTAACAAAACTATCTTACAAGTAGTTGGTTAAGTTAACAGCTAAGTTAATTGAATAAAATGATAAGATTAAAAAACGTAACTTAAACCTTAAGGATTATTTTGTATTTATGAAAAAATATCAATTAATTGCTTATTTTTGAAATTTTTAATATTAGAAACTCAGCTGAAACATGTGAGATTTGTGTCTCGATGAAAAAGAAAGTAACAGACTTGCATGATACCCTAAGTAAATTTACTAAGGAGAAATAAAACCTTGACTTGATCTCATCAAGCCAAAGACCTTCCTTAAATAAAAATGGATTAGTATTTAAATAAGATATAGTATATAGTAGAAAGTAAATAGGAAGAAAATGAACAGGCTTATCCATAAATGCTCTCATTGTAATAGATTAGGACACTTGGAGCATTTTTGTTTTGATAAATTGAAAAGGTCTAAAGGTATGTGAAAAGGTCATGGGTTTGATCCCCATGGAGACCTTTTTGGAATTCTGAAATAGGAAAAATACATGTCCCCTCGGTTTTGTAATTTCACAGCATTTTGGAATCACAGATCTTGATTATCAAGGTTTGGGAAACATGAGTGTTGGTGAGAACTGAGTAATTTACACAAGAACGAAGATGAACGGCGGAAACGGTAGCTTGAACACAAAACTTCCAGTATTAGACGGAAAGTGTTCGATTCAGATGCGTGTATCGTTTGGAGCTCAAGATGTTCTTGATGACGGTTATACACCGGTTGCAGAAAATGTAACAGAAGCGTAAATAACTACGCAACATGAGACGGGGAAGAAGGATCATAAGGCGTTGTTCTATATCTATTAGTGTCTGGATATAAAGGTGTATTAAAGATTCGACGACGGCGAAGGCGACGTGGGATACACTGCTACAATGCTATGGTCGTGACGCATCAGTGAAGAAGGTCAAACTTCAGTCCCTACATAAGCAATATGAGAATCTCAGCATAAAGAACAATGAGAAGGTGTCTAATTACATCTCCAAAGTGATTATGGTCACTAATGAGATGAAGTCTTAGGGAGAAACATTCTCTGAACAAGTAATCATTGAAAAGGTACTGGGATCACTTACTCCTCAGTTTGATTACATAGTTGTAGCTATAGAAAACTTTAAAGACACTAGCACCATGAGAATTGAAGAGCATCAGAGTAGTCTAGAGGCATAAGTGTTGTGTCTGACTGAAAGAAACATTGAACAAGAGTTAAAATAGGCTCTGAAAGCTTCTTCTGGCAAGAAGAACCAGAAGCAAGCATGGTTAGAGAACAAGAAGAACTATGGAGGTGGTGTTAAGAAGTTAGAACTCTCAAATTCTAATAAGAAACATCATAAGGTTCAGAAGGGAAAGGTGAAGTTTGACAAAAGAAAGGTCCAGTGCTACAGTTGCAACAAGTTTGGCCATTTTGTTGTTGATTGCTGGTCAAACAAGGTTAGCAAGGGTGAAAAAGCCAACATAGACAGAGCAGAATCTGATGATGAAGTTGTGATATTGATGGCATCTGAGAATGTAGGTGGATCAATGGTAGACTGGTGGTATAGGGACACTGGCTGCTCAAATCACCTATTTGGAAACAAGCAATGGCTAGTTGATTTTGACACTAGTAAAATGACCAAGATCATATGTGCTGATGATAAGTATCTGAATGCTAACGGAATGGGAAATGTCAAAGTTAAGTTGAACAATGGCAAAATTGTACTGATAAAGGATGCATGGCATGTACCTGGCATGAATAATAATCTGGTGAGTGTAGGTCAGCTGATTGAAAAAGGTTTTTCAGTAACCATGAAGGATAATCTCTTGAAGTTGTATGACTGTAATCAGAAGTTAATTATGCAGTCTAAGATGAGAAGAAACTGAACATTCAAAGTGAATCTTGCAACAACAGATACTCAATGGCTTAGTGCAAGAAGTAATGAAGGGGAAAGTGAGTTGTGGCACAAGAGATTAAGGCATCTTAACTACAGAAGCTTATGGCATTTGAGTTCAAAGAACTTGGTACATGGAATTCCTAAGACTGTGGCACCAGAGAAATCATGTGATGTATGTATGAAAGGAAAACAACCAAGATTACCTTTCTCATCAGAAATGCCTTCAAGAGCAACTCATGCTTTAGGAGTGATGCATTCTGATGTATGTAGTCCATTTGAGGTACCTTCACTTGGAGGGAACAAGTATTTTATGTCATTTGTGGTTGAGTTCACAAGACTGACATGGGTAGCACTCATTAGGTTCAAATATGAGGTGTTTGTTGAGTTCTAGAAGTTCAAAGTGAAGGCTAAAAATCAAAGTGGACAAAGGCTGAAGATCCTCAAAACTGATGGTGGAGGTGAGTTCAACTCAATAGAGTTCAAGAAGTTCTGTGAGGAACATGGTATTTAACATGAGGTGACTGCTCCATACACACCACAACATAATGGTCTTGATGAAAGGAGCAATAAAACTCTGCTTGATATGATAAGGAGAATGCTAAATAAGAAGAATTTGCCTAAGCAATTGTGGGGTGAAGCAATTGCTACTTCAGTATATGTGCTTAACAGATGTCCAACAAAGAAGTTAAAGGAAGTAGTTTCTATTGAGAAGTGGACTGGAAGAAAGAAAATTTTCAGCTATTTCAAGGTGTTTGGTTCACTATTACAAACATATACCATATTCTAATAGAATGAAATTGGATGACAGAAGAAAGGTTGTGTTGCTTATAGGTTACCACAGTACAGGAGCTTATAAGCTCTATTGCCCAATCACCAACAAAGTTGAAGTCAGCAGAGATGTCATGGTGAAAAAAATCAGAAACATGGGATTGGATCAAGTCCCAATCCAACTCTAGAGCAGTGTCAACACTAGAGTTAATTTCTTCCTCTAAAGGAGATTTTGCCTCTGAAGGTGATTCTAAATCTGACGATGACTCTAACTCTAAAAGTGAGTCTAACTTTAAAGGTGAGTCTGCCTCTGATGATGGATCTAACTCTGAAGGTGATCTAGCCTCTGAAGGTGGAACTTCTGATAGTGGAGCTTCTGAAGGTGGTCTTACTTATGAAGGTTTCCAGAGGCCATAAAGTATTAGAAAGATATCAAGGAGAGTTGCAGATTTTGAGTTGCTGCAAGATATTGAGATTGATTCTAAAGGAGATGTCATACAGAGTGCCATAATGGTGGACTTTCAACCTATCAATATCAATGAGGCTCTCAAGAATAAGGTGTAGATGAATGCCATGAAGGAAGAACTTGAGGTCATTGAAAGAAACAAGACATGAGAATTGACTATTCTACCTCAGAAAAAGAAAGCCATCAAAGTGAAATGGGTTTTCAAGATAAAATTGGAACTGGATAGTTTAGTTGTTAAGCATAAAGCAAGGTTAGTAACTAGATGGTTCCTACAAAAGTTTGGTTTAGAATATTTTTGAAGACTCTAAGATTTGACTTAATTTTGGTAAAACATGGAGTTGAACAAGATGTCCTGACATGAAGAAATATGTTAAAAGAAAACATGTCAGACAAGATGTCCTATCTTGAGGACTCGACATCTTGGTCTGATACAACAAGTTGTTGCAGATCTATTCCAAGATTTAAGGTGCAATCAAAACATGGATCAAGGGATGATTAAACAGAGATTTCAAAGCCCATGGACAACTGAAGATTATAAAAGGAAGACCAAGACCTAAGGCAAAGTGACTAGATCATGTTAAGACTTTTGTAAAATAAAATAAGGGTTTAGGGTTTTGAGTGTCGTGTACTTTCTTGTGTTGTAAGTCACCCTTTGTAGTTTGATACATTGTGGCTGGCATAGGTTTACATATTCAGAAACGTGTAGGTAATGAATTGTATATTGTTCTTGGATGAAGCTATTAAGAAAATTCAAGTATTATTGTTAGTCAAGAGTCTTGACTGAATATTGTATTGGAAGAGTTGTATTTCAATTGAACAATTTGATGCAGTTGTCGGAGGTTGTACTTGTAACTATTAGATATCACTCAGGTGATTTAGGAATTGAGATGGGCTTCTCTTATCTAGATAGAATTGCACTGGGTAGGGAATTAAGTGATAAGTTACCAGAGGTTGTATACTTAGAATTAATACTACTGATAGTGAATTCATTCCTGGCTTGGTAGCCCCCAGATGTAGGTGTTGTTGTTCACCGAACTGGGTCATCACATCTTGGTGTTATTTATCTTTTTGTTACATTCAATTCTGTCTGCTCTTATGTTTTGAAATATATGTCTTGATAGTTATTGGAACATCTGTCATGACACTGTGATGAATTTGCACTATTTGGATGTTCTTGTTTTGGCCTTGTTTAGAGAAGCAGAGATCAAGTGTCTCGACATCTCTTAGGATATCTAAGACCTGCTACCAGAATTTCAATTGGTATCCGAGCAGACATCCTGGTCTATTTCTGGATGAGTTCTAGGGAAGATACTTTCTTGTCTTTGAACAAGGAAGGAGGTTGCTTGATCAGACCATCCATTGGTGTTATGGGATAGGTTGTTCCAGATAAACAACTACTGATGGTTGACTAATACTTTGTAAAGATTCTACCTCTGCTGCTGATAATGATGTTATTGTTACGCATGGTGCCTTATAAGATGGTCTGACATCTTACCTGGTGCTTGTTGAAGATGGTGTCAGCCTCTATAGTTGTTCCAGCCATCACTAGCTGTGAGTAATATACATGAGAAAGCAATGTGATCGGGATTCTTCTGAAGGATCTTTCTATGTTTCTTGGGAGTTGGTTTCAATCAGGTAACATGAAGGGTAATATGAGGAAAAAGGTTGAGTTGAGGTCTTGATCTATGGATTTGACAAACTCTCTATGTCATGTTTAAAGTTGCCCATGATACTTGAGTTTTCTCCAAAGTTCACTCATAAAGGCATTTTGGAATGTGTTTGATAAATTAAGTCAAAATAGAAGATAGTCAAGAAGATGTTCCAAGGGTACTTAGAAGTGTGACATGAGAATGTCATACCATTGAAGAGAGCCAAGAGCAATTTATTTTTGCTTCCAACCCTATTAGAGATTGTATTTGTTTGAGGATTTCCTATTAGAACTCCTGGAAGGAAGTATATAGAAGGAACAATATAGTTGTTCAATTGTCAGCACAAGTGTACTGACATTCAACTAGGCTGGAACTGGAGTAATGGCTGATCAATGTTAAAGCAGTATTATGAGTGTGAAGACATTGGATCTGTGTCTTGGAAAATGATTATGTTTATCCAAGGATGTTACTGGTGTGCTGAAGATGGTCTTCTAAGGAAGATTTGTACTTTGAAGATTTCTTCCTAGGTTGTGCTGGACGTCTTATTCCTGGTTTTTTAGCTAGAGTAAGGAGGGATACAATCTGAAGAATACAGAATTGGGATTTAAAATCAATTGCTATTTGTGGACTTAGCAAGTAATTAGTTGATTATCCTTTTGCTTGGTGCTCAAGAAAGATAATTTCACTCCATAAGGTGCAGATTCAGATTGCTTCAAGAAATCAAGAATTTATTCTTTGTGTCTGACGTGTCTTAAAGAATGGATACAGTTGGTATCTTGTGTGCAGTTCTCAAAAGATCCTTATCTTTCCCCTAAATGTCAAGGTGTGTAATTCTGGTAATAGTTTCAGAATCAATTTCAGCGATCTGTTCATTAGAGAAGGAGCTGATGTTCAATCAGATGTTGAAACATACTTCCAAAAGAGTGTGTGCAGAATCTTGTTGATCCAAGGAGTGAAATTCTTGTAAGAACAAGATTTGGTTATGCAATATTACTTCTAAGTTTTGATGATATCAAACGAGTATGTTTGTATGAACAATTTCGTTAGACTAATGTTTGTTACTTTGAGAATCTAACAAACAGGTTATGCTTCTCTTAATTGGTGTGGACATAATACTGAAAGAATACTTTGCCTACGCGTTTCACTTGATGTGCTAAAACTCTTCAGACGAATCTGAAGATCATAGACTCTGATATAATATATAAAGAAAACTAGATCTGAAGATATGAAGACTGAGGTTCTGATAAACAAAGTCCAAATGCTGAAGATTTTCGGTCTCTGATAAAAGTTCTGAAGACCCAACAAATAGTCTCTACTCATGCTTCAACTAGATACTATCTGAAGCCTCTGAAGATGTGAAGACAATTTTCTGAGTGAACAAGGTTCTGAAGTACTGAAGACTCCAAAGACGCTGCTCTGAGGACCCCAAGACTTGAAGATCTTAAGAATCAAGCTATGTTTTTCCTTCCTACTCATGCTCGCAGTAGCCTCTGAAGTTAAGAATATTAGAAGACTAAGCAACGAAGTTCAAACAAAGATATCTTGGTATCTGTGCAAAAGTTCAAATGAAGATTTCTTGGTAACAGTGCCAATGAAGATATATTGACAAGACAGGACACAAAAGGTTTTATCTGTCCTCACGTTTCTACCAAACCGCCGTCAATAGTGTTAGACGATGGCTATGGATCTAGAAGGGGGGTTGAATAAATCCCAAGAGTTTTACACGCAAATGGTTACCAAAAATTTGTTTTAAAAAATTTTAAGCGGAAGCAACCACCGAATCACTCGTTTACAACGAACCTCTACTAAAAGAATCGATATGCACGGTAATATTAAGAATGGAATACGGATGATAAAAATTCAGAACGATTCACACAAATGAACCGCAATCAACAAAGTTTACTTGCTTAATACTTAATCCAAACCAATGAGGTGAATCGATAAACAATTAAAGACAAATGCGTTCGATTTTGCTTTGAAACAAATTATCAAACACTTGGTGTGCGTAAACACACTAAGTGAAAAATTTCTATGGAATGTAATGTAAAGTTGTTCCAAGATACAATTCAAGGAATTGTATCAATTTAACAAAACAGTTTCTCAGCTCAAGATTACACTACGATAGAAATTTTGATAAATTGGAACTTCACAAATTCGAATAAACTGAAATGTAAAAGAGTTAAGGGAGAGAGAGAACAAACGAGATTTGATTAGGCAGTTCCCCAATCGTCCTCGTTATTGGTATCTCTGCCCCCAATTCCACAAATTGGAATTGATATATATATATATATATATATATATATATATATATATATATATATATATATATACTGCTGTTGCAAATTATTTTATACAAGAGAAGAACTATGAACATCCAAACCCTCAAACGTCTTTGATTGTTGATGCAGAGCCTTCTCTCCCCTTGATTCTAGATGAATCAAGTGCTTCGAATATGGTTGATCCAATTACCGTCTCACGCTAATTGATTGCAAGAAACCTTGTTCTTCAATCCTTTTCACTCGATCAATTGCGATCTACCAAAGATTTGAACCCAAACCTCTATTCTACGATCCTCCAATTACACCTACTAAACTGAACGATTACTCCAATCTTCGGTTACCTTCGCCCGACTGAATCCCTGTAGAACGAAACGGTTTGTACAAAAACCCCCAAAATCTACTCAATTCTTGGAGGACATTCAAGAAACACCTACCAAGCTCTCAACCCAGAAAATGAAGATCATTCACTTCCTAAATTCTGAACGTTATCACTTCGATCAATGGGTGACACAAACAAAGATGATTATGTGTGATTGTTTGTTTACTCAATGAAGAAGATGAAGATGAAGAGAAAAATGGTATATATTTTCACGTTTCTTGTTATTTTGGATAATGAGATGACCAAACTATTTATAGAGAATGAATTGACCCACTATAAATTATAACAGAAATAACAAAAAAAATTTAAGTGAAAAACTCAGTTCAGGCGCGTTTGGGTCGACTCATACTTTAATGAGGGTCAGCGTGCGCCGACCCATAGAAAATACTGTGAAAATTTGACAAGTATGCGTGGACCCAAAAGCATCATGCGTCGACGCAAGAATGCAATTTTTGCATTCCCAGAATCATGCGTTTTCTCGGTTATTTCACCAGTTTTGTACTAGTAAGCATGAGTCGACTCATGCACAGGGTAGGTCAGCGCATAACCTGTATTTTTACATAAAACTCAATTTTTTGCACATTTTAACTGACCAAGACCCAGACAAACATACTAGACACCAGTATAATGATCATGCACATGTATCAATGGATAAGACAATGTCCTATATGTCTAGACACATGAACAACATTGATTAGATGCAATTTTCCCGACAAGTGCAGTGATACCGCTCAAATTACAATCTAATACTTAGCATATTTGTTGACATCATTAAAACAAAGTAGATGAAAGACCTTAGCCCTCACATACTCCCCCTTTTTTATGATGGCAACACTGTTTTAGCTTTCACGTGATTTGTAATTTGTGAACGAACAAGCTCCCCCTGTCTTTAACACTTGGTTAATTTCTGCTAATTTCTGCTTGCTATCCTTCTCCCCCTTTTCCAACATCAAAAAGAAGAGAAGAAGGTGGTCAAAATAAGAACACTATAACAAGTAAGGATTCATCCACATATTTGTAACACAGCAACACTAACACGCATCCACATATGATACAGTTAATGTAAAATTTGAAACGGATAAATACGGAACATAAGACGCAATGACAATTCATTCCATAGGTAAGAAAACCAAAACAAACTGATACAAAGGTCAAAGTTAAACAACAGGATAAAACATGCAAACCAAATAACAAAACATAAATGCAAAACACAAATAATATGATGCAGTAATCTCTATGGTCTCCTCCCCCTATATGGATGACCTCTTCCCCCATAGTGTTGGTCGGGTGGTGGCAAATCCTATAGGTGCAGGTTGACTTTGATCAGCATGCGATTTAGAGTGCCAAGGTTGTTTGCAAGATTCAGATTCTGTTGAGTTAAATTCTCATCCATTTGAGTGAATCGATTCATAGAGGCGTCAGCAAACCTGTTGAAGTTAGTGATTTAAGCCGAGACTTGGTTGGATAAGTTTGTGAACCGTTCTTCCTGAGCATTGTAGCGGCTTTTTTGCAGTGCTTGGAATTCTTGATGTTGAATATGCATTTGGTTCAACCTAGCCAAAATCTCTTCAGATACCTGGGAATCATGTGGAGGTTGTGGAGTTTGAGGAGCAGAAAAGTCAGGTTGCTGCCACTCATATTCCTCACCATAGGTGGGAGGAACATATGCGTTTCCAAGCGCATTCCAGCAGTTGTGTTACCAATCTCCCCAACCCTGATTATCAGAATTATCTTCAGGTTGATAGCCCATCCATGTTGCGTCGTCTTCCTCTTGCATAATCACATCCGCATCATTAACCTCTTGATGATCACTATCATGTACTTCCTCATCATCATTTCCTTCATAATGAATAGGTTCTTCAAGTTCAGGTTGAAAAGGATGAGTGGATCTGTGTCGGTACTTGAATTTCTTATTAACGGAATCCCAATTGTAACCCATCATGGTGAGGGTTTTTGGTTGAAATTTTTGTTCAGATGTAATCTCAATGTAAGGAATATTTGGAACCGAAATGCCATCCTTGTTCAAAATGTTCTGAATGCAGGATGCATAACCTAGAGCCAGAAATTTGTTGGAGTTGCGGGTAACGAATATCTGATATGCAAAATAGTATGGCCAGTTGATTTTGATCTGATTCTTCAGAATATACATGAGATGAACCTCTGCCTACTCAACTCTTGAGTACCCGCCTTTCTTAGGCCTCAAAATATGAGCAACAATCCACTAGAGAATACGGTCTTCAAATTTCAAATGACCGGTAGTGACATTTTTCGGAAAGAATTCACTTGCCACAACATCGTCCGGATATGGTTCACGCAACATAGAGTTCATAGCAGATTTGAACTCATAGTTTTAAACAAACGTTTTATCAGTTACTTTGGGAAGATTTTCATTTGTGTCCAAGCTAAACAAAGTAGACCATAAATCATTGTTCACATCATGAAGTGCATTATTAATAGAAAACTTAAACTCAACCCCCTTAAATTTACCCTTAATTCCACAATAGAACACTCGAACCAAATCACTATTGTACTTATCATCACATTCCAGGAACTCACCAAGATTCTGAACACTGAGCATTTCAGTTATCTCAGGAATGTGATAATCTTGACCCATCAATACATAGAAACCATGTTGTGGTATAAAACCACGACTACTAAACAATGCCTCATAAGGACCAGACAGTGCATCAGAAATTAAAGAGTTAACAGTTACCGGTTGTGAAGAAGTTCCGGCAGATGAAGCTCTGGTTGTTTTTTTACCGGTTGTTCTTCTGGAAGCCATTGTTGATGAAGGGTTGAAGAAGATGAACAATATTTCGCTGAAGTTGTAGAGGAATGATGATCAGCCGTTAGAAACCCTTGCTGTTATACCCTTGAGGATTCACTCTTTGTGGGTTTTTATTTTTAGGGGTTTTGATGAGGTTTTGATGGAGATTAATGGGTATTGATGGAGTTTGATGGAAGAGATAGAGAGAGAGACCACAAAATCGGATATGTTTACATGCAATGAACAAGAAATTAAGAGTAATGAAGATATGTAGTGGGAATAGGTAGCATTAGGTCGGCACACGCATTCCCATTAAAGTAGGGATTCTGAGCGTGTCAATTTATGTGTCGACCTATAGACAGGGTGCGTCGGCGCACACTTACTAGGACTTGAAAAACTTTATAAAAAAAAAAGATGCACCGACCGCAGGTGATCCTACGCTAACCCGTGTGTTTCCCTTTGAAATTACATCAGTTCATGAGTCGACCCATAACATGGTCCGGTCGACTCATCCAAGGCAAAAATGAAACAAAATTGAAACTTTTGTAATCATAAGTTCCAAAAAGATAAATAAGCATAAACACACATAGAACAAACATCCAAGTGAACAATATATGCACAACATGTAATAAACATCAAGTTTAAAGTAGTTAACATGGCACAAAATATGTTAAACATATATGAATCGGAACGAAATTACCTTGATCACTATTGACGATGAGATCCCTCACATATAGCTAAATATCTCTTTACATTATTAGTTAAAAGAATAAACAAGCATGTATATATGTGAATATCACTATCTTAAAGGATTATCAAACAAGATCCGAGATATCGAGAATGCCAAGTTCCCTACGGATGTGAAAGAAAGGCTCAGTGGCTAACGGTTTTGTAAAAATGTCAGCAAGTTAATTTTTAGTATCAACATGCTCAAAGATCACATCACCTTTCTCTACATGATCCCTAAGAAAATAATGGCGTATTTCGATATGCTTAGTGCGTGAATGTAATACGGGGTTCTTAGTCAGGTTTATTGCACTAGTGTTATCGCACAAAATGGGAATACGCTCAAGTTTTAAATTGAAATCAAGCAATTGTTGTTTAAGCCATAAGACTTGAGTACAACAACTGCCTGCGGCAACGTATTACGCCTCGACTATTGACAAATTAACCGAAACCTGTTTCTTGCTATGCCAACTCACCAAGGAATTTGCAAAAAGGTGACACGTGCCACTAGTACTTTTCCTATCCAACTTGCACCCGACAAAGTCGGAATCGGAATAACCAACTAAGGAACAAACACTACCTTTGGAATACCACAACCCATACTTTGGAGTACTGGAAAGGTATCGAAGTATGCGCTTAACTGCTTTTAAGTGGGATTCCTTGGGACGTGCTTGATACCTCGCACACATTCATACACTGAACATAATGTCGGGTTGTGATGCGGTAAGATAAATAAGAGATCCAATCATACCTCGATACTTCTTTACCTCTACATCCTTACCATTTTCGTCACGATCAAGATTGGCACAAGTAGGCATTGGAGTATCAATTGCTTTGCAGTTTAGCATGTCGAAACGTTTGAGAAGCTCAAGACAGTATTTCGTTTGACTCACGAATGTGCCCTCTTCTAGTTGTTTGATTTGCAATCCGAGGAAATAGTTAAGCTCCCCCATCATGCTCATTTCAAACTCCCCCTGCATCAAACTAGAAAACTCCTTGACCAAGGTCATGTTACTAGACCCAAAGATAATATCATCAACATAAATTTGTACCAAGATTAAATGTTTTCCTTGACGGTTAATAAAGAAGGTTGTGTCAACCTTCCCCCTTGAATACCCTTGATCAAGTAAAAATTTGCTTAGACGTTCATACCAAGCCCTAGGGGCTTGTTTAAGTCCATACAAAGCACGTTTAAGTTTGTAGACATGATCAGGATATTCATGGGATTCAAAACCCGGAGGTTGGGCAACATAAACCTCTTCATTTATATATCCATTAAGGAAAGCACTTTTAACGTCCATTTGGAATAATTTGAAGTTCTTAGTGCAAGCATAAGCAAGTAAAAGGCGTATAGCCTCGAGTCGGGCAACCGGCGCATAAGTTTCCTCATAGTCGATTCCTTCCTCTTGGTTATAGCCTTGCGCTACAAGCCGCGCTTTGTTACGTGTTATTACTCCATTTTCATCAAGTTTATTCCTAAACACCCATCGAGTGCCGATTACTCGATGATCTCGCGGAGGGGGGACAAGGTCCCAAACCTCATTTCTCCTGAATTGGTTTAGTTCATCTTGCATTGACAAAAACCTATGCTCATCGAGTAACGCCTCCTTTGCATTTTTAGGTTCAACTTGGGAGACAAAAGTAGGGAAATAACCAAAGTTACTAAGTTTAGAGCGAGTGGTTACTCCCTTAGACATATCACCGATGATATTGTCGATTGGATGGTCTTTGGAAGACTTTCATGCTGGAGGAAGATCATCTTCATTAGTTGGATGATCCTCCTCACTCTTCATTGGTTGGTGATCCTTTTCCTCCTCAATACGTACTGCTTTAGGCTGATCAGTTCCCTTATCAGTGTCCTTGAGTATGTCTTTAGAAGATACACCTGCACCATGAAAAGAACTACCTTCTCCGACATTTCAAATATGATCATTGATGAAGGTTTGATCAATAAATATTAAGGGATTCATCAAAAATCAAGAAATATGCAAAGTTGCCAAAAATAGAAATTAGGGTTTCCATTTGTGGCAAGTTTTGGCAAGGTGAGAGGTCAACTTTAGAGCATTCTTTCTCCATGTTCCAAGCACCAAATTGAAAGGTTATGGAGGCCTATCAAAAGTTCATTTCAAGAGCTTCAAAACCATACCAAGAACATCTCCATTGGATCAAAATTGAGAGAGATATGGTGCTTCAAAGTTGAGACAAATCAAGGCAAGTTGGCAAGTCATGACCAGCCAGCACGCAGTCATTCTCACAAACACCTTGTGTGCATGTTCTATCCAATTTCATAGCCATTTATCTCTATGATAGAGGTTTCATTTGGAAATTTGTTCAACACCAATCTTGTTCATTTCCATCTCCTCTTTAACTTTGGTGTTTAACTTTTTTTCATTTGATCATTTATTTGGAAGTTATGGTGGTTCAAAGAGGGTAGCCTTCAACTGATTTATCCACTTGCACATGGGCTGGTCAAGGCAGGTCTGACTGACTTGCTTATGTAGTTATGAACATCCACTTTCATGGCCATTTTGGGGTATGTTAGAGGTTCTATTTCCATTTATGTTGAACACCAATCTTGTTGTGCTACATATCCTCTCTCCAAAGAGCTCTTAACTAACCATTTCCATCTTATGATCAGTGAGATATCATGCTTCAAACTCACTCTTTTACCACCTGACTTTCTTCTATCCCAAGCAAATCCAAGACAGCATTAAACCTGTTATGTGGTTGCTTTATACGCATGCCATCATGTATCATGTCATCAAACATTGCCATCTTAAGCTAGACATACCCTTGTCCATTCATACATGCTCATGCACTCTTTGCCTCAAATGTTCAAACTAAGTGAAAGAAGAAACTTGCAAGGCAAGCTTTTCAGTACAACATCACCACCATTCATTCTAACCCTCACCATAACTTCATGTTGCTCTCCTCACTCTAACAAAAACACCACAACTCGGATCTAACTAACTTGACTCACTTAACTCATTTAACCAAGTTTCTAACTATTAACCACAGTTGGTTAACAGTTAACTCACCATATAAGTATCAATCCTAGCAGAAATCTAAGAAACTTGACTTCATTCTTCACATTCCAAAGTTTTCACTCTCTCTTTCTCTGAGCTTTCTCCTTCGAGTCTTCATCTTCACTCCAAGATTCTCTACATTTCTCTCTTCTCTTGATTATCAAGCATCAAAAGAATGGAGCAGTAGATTGTGTAGCAGTTTCTTCAACTTCAATCTCATCTTTCTTCTTCTGAATTTGCAAGAAATCTACACCTCTCACATTAAGCCCAATGCCTGTTTGAATTGGATAATTGCTTTGGATGAACCCCCTGCTGTACTTCTTTGATTTTTTATTTTTCTTTTCATATCTGTTTCATTTTTTATTTTTAAAAATACTTAGAAACATGATAAAATTCCTAAAAAATTCATTGAGCTTTCTAATGCATTTAAATAATTGTTGCACATTTTTATTCCTGATTTTGACATGTTTTAATGTTTTTTCCATAATTTCCTTTTATTTTATTTTTGTATGATCCTATGTTCATATGCATGCATTGTTTTGGATTTATTTGACATAGTCCCAAAGTGAATTTACTTCTGATACTTGACACACACTTGTATGATATCTTGATGCACTTCATTCATTTTTTTGGAATTTTTAAAATCATTTTTTGAATGGTGTTTGAACCCTATCTTTGTGCATGAATGTTGTGTGGATTGAATGAACTTGTGGAGTACATTTGAACATGTTTCTTAGTGATTTTGTACCATATTTTTGGGAAATGTGTACCTACTATTTGAACTTCATTTGGCTTGCATATGGGAATTTTCTCATTCTCCTAACTTGGTTTTGTGAATTGTTTGACTGAATCTACATATGTATGTTGTTATAGGATCATGTGCTAGGGTTTTGAGATACATTGTGTGCAATCCTATTTGGTACTTGGTGAGAACTTTGGACATATGATTGTATGAACATTATAGGCCATTCACATCAAATTATAAGTCATTGTTTGCTCATCCTTATGTGACTTGTATGCACATGTTTTAACTTGAAATGTGTTGTGTAATTGTGCATTCTCACTTGACTTTCTTTGAGCACATGTTTGTATAAACCCTTGTATGGTTTTGCACATTCACTTTGACATGATTCCATTTCTGTTTGCAATCATCCTCAACCATATCCCATGACCTATAATTGCACATCACATGTTTCTTAAGTTCATAAACTTTTGTATACTTGTTTGACCTAAATTGAACATGTTTACTCCTAATCTTCAATGTGCCTCAACATGATACTTGTGTGAACATTGTGCCTTCATTATTGACTTTTAAGGGTTGACTTTTCCACTGCACAGTTGACCTCATTCCCAATTCTCCTAACTTTTCAATCTTCTGATCAATTGAAAACCTTCTGAAACAAATTGATGGGCAATCTTTCAACCTTAGACACTTAGGGACATGAGGGATACCATGAGATCAAGCCTTGCCCAAAAAATCAGAAATAAACTAATTTTAAAGCCAACCCTGATTTTGGTACCCTCTGGTTAGGAGGAGATAGCACATTCTCCAAATTCAAATTCCTCTGAATATGATGTGTATCATGTCCACCAATGATGACATGTGCCACTTGGAGATGATAAAGAATCAAATAGCTTGCTCATTTGGGGTCAGATCCCAACTTTTGACTGCCTTGTATAGGAGATCATGCACTGTCCAATCTTCTTGATGAATTCTCCTCTTCCCATGACTTGTGAGATCAAATGGAGATGATACATGATGTAAGAGGTCCTTGAAGTTTGTGAGAAACACTTGGTCTTCTTATTTGGATGACCAACACCTTAGAGAATCACCTGATCACATGCCCTTATGCAAGATGCAATGCTAAATGCTTGATGCTTTATTTTTCTATGCTCGAATGCAATGCAATGCAATGAAAACTCATGCTAAAAGATATGAAGAAAAGAGAGGGCAAATTTTGGGGTATTACAACTGCCTCTATTCAATCACTGTAGACCTGAATGGATGATAGCGATTGCTGTCAGCCTTTCAAGGTATGGAGGGATTGAATACTGACAATAACCCAAAAATTTGCACTCTGCAGGGAAGAAGAAAAGGGATAAACCCAACCAAACGAACTCTGCTTGAAGAAAACTCTGATGAGAAGATAACCACTGGGAAGATGTCTTTTGTATAATGCCAGACGACTACTGGCTTGCCATACTACGGGTGGACCTTAACAATGTCTTTTAAAACAACGCCAGACGACTACTGGCCTGCCACACTACGGGTGGACTTTAGCAATGTCTTTTAGCACAACGCCACACTACGGGTGGACTTTAACAACGTCTTTTGTACAACGCCAGACGACTACTGGCCTGCCACACTACGGGTGGACTTTAACAATGTCTTTTGTACAACGCCAGACGACTACTGGCTTGCCACACTACGGGTGGACTTTTGCCAAGCTACGGGGAACTTTTGCCAATCTACGGTTGGACTTAGCTGATTATCTGCCACCCTTGGATGGTTTTTCGCCAATCTACGGTTGGACTTAGCTGCGGTCTTTTAAAGGGAGTCAAACGACTACTGACTTGCCACACTACGGGTGGACTTTTGCCAATCTACGGTTGGACTTTAAGAATTTGCCACCCTTGGATGGACCTTTCGCCAATCTACGGTTGGACTTTGAGAATTTTCCACCCTTGGATGGACCTTTCGCCACTCTACGGTTGGACTTTAAGAATTTGTCACCCTTGGATGGACCTTTTGCCACTCTACGGTTGGACTTTCTGATGATTTGCCACCCTTGGATGGACCTTTTGCCACTCTACGGTTGGACGTTTTGATGATTTGCCACCCTTGGATGGACCTTTTTCCACTCTACGGTTGGACTTTGATGATTCCAAAATTAGATTACTCTCTGCATCCATGTCAGATATCTCTGCTGACTCTGCTGAAGAACAATGGTCAATGATTTGATCTTGGAGACTCCTGAAAGGATAATATCTCTGTTGGAGAATGAAAGGACAATCCGTCTGCTTCGAACTGTCAAATTTGCCAAAAATAAATTTGACTTTGAAATATGATGAAATGATGATTCTTCCAGGAATTACTTCATCTGCTTGGGGCTGGATTCTGGTCACAACAACTCCGTTGGGGATGAGAATTTCTTTGCATGACATCTTGCTAGGGAGGAAAAGGTCATTAAAACTCTGCTTGAGGATCTATCAAACCTGAGATCCTTTGCGGGGAGAATCAACCTTCTAACCCGGCTGGGGAAAGAGTATACTATCACTCTGTTGAGGAATAGATTTTGCTGATCAATAAGCCTCTGTGGGGACAAAACAACTCAGCTAGGGAATACTGTTGACAAGATTCAATGCTGAACTCTATGGGGAAACCAATACCAGAGATATGATCTTGCTGGGAATCAAGGTTACTCTGTCGGGGATATGCAAATCCTGGTTAGAACATGCTCTGCTGGAACTTGCTGGGGGAGAGTCCTTAGGCATCTGCTGGGAAACCCAAAGCAACTCTACAATAATCTGCTGAGGCATAAGACTGTTGAGCCTAAGATAAGTGCTACAATGCCCCATGTTGGGCGAACTTTCCATTCGACGACTCCGTTGGGGATGATGAGTTTATAACCAACTCTGCTGGAGAAAAACCACCTTAAAGCGTCTCATGCTGGGGAATGCCTTTTAAGAGAATTTTACAGAAGCCCGAGCGTCTTCATACTCTACTGGGGATAACAGATCTGGAACATCTCATACCGGGGGAAATTCAAAATGCCCCATGCTTGGGAGGATCAACAACTTGCTTCCGGCTCCATGATACAGGACTTACCTGAAGAAACGTCATAAGAGAATTTTACAGGAGACCAAATGTCCTCAAACTCTTGACGACTTCACTGGGGATTAACCATTAACTTCAGCGTCTGCGAAACAACTCTACTGGGGATTCGCAACCGTTATCGACGCAGAAAAGCTTGTAACTGTTGGAAGTACTGAATGAGAGAATCAACTTAATAAGATACAACGATACCCAGTTGAACTCAATTCACTGATATCGAGACGTCGCGAACGACCGTCAACCATCTGATGGACTCAATCAGTAAACGTTGTGACAAAAAGGTAACAAGTAAACCCTTTCCCGAACACGAATTCCCCAGTCTCCTACGTGGGAATAAATGATTACTCGTCTTGTGCTTGAAATCGTCTGAATGTGCAACAAAAGAATACACATATGCACCGAGCTGGATATAACTTCTGCAACTGAGAAATCTAACTCTGAACCACCACTTGTTGGGGGAAAGGTTTTGATGCATCTCTGGCTGGGAACATTATTAATAAAGCCTGCTGAAGACGGGGACCACAAATGCATTGGGTTGGAATGCCCCTTTGTTTCAAACCTTTTGGTTGATTGATTGCATATGCGTGACCAACAATTTTTCTTCACTTGCCCCAGACCAGCATGGTCCACCAAAAGAAAAATGTCCCAAGAGGATTTTACAGAAGACTTGACATCCAACACACCTCAATGTCTTCAAACTCTTGTAGAGATTCGTTGGATCTCGACGTAACTGCCCCAGACTGTATGGTCTACAGAAGAGTCTTGAAGTAATTGCCCCAATTTTCTGAACTCTGAAGAGATTTCTTGACGTGATTGGTTCAGATGAGGTACACCTTAAAGAGATGGTTCGACGTGATTGCCCCAGATCGACTACGTCTTAGCACAACTTGTTGGGAACGCTCCTGTTCAACAAAATTTCTTGAGGAAGTACCACTGGATGTGTCTGCCCTTTCGGAGTTTCAGGATTCTCAACTCGGCAAGATTAAGCTTCCGGACTGAATTTCCAAATGTAAACTTCTTTTGATGTCGAACAAATGTATGCAAGCAGAAAATGTTTTAATCTGAGAATGAAAATTCTAATGCAACACACATGTTAATCTTGAAGTTTTACTGCAAAGATGTCGCAAACCCTTTGTGAGCGAATCACGGGTTAGGATACGACATTAATTTTGAATGAAAAAATGCAATGCACATGCAACACCAACAAAGATCTTTTAGCACAACTCATAGGAGTCAGGAACGCTATCTCATCGGAGTACACTCTTGAAATAAACCCTGTTTCAATTAGGACTTTTGAGGGTTGTATCGTGGCCTGGTTCATGGTTTTGAGAAAGATGGTTTATAAGGCTCAAAGTTTTGTTTGTACCCACCCATTCTCCTTGATGTTCTCCAGTCCTACGTTCAGCTATCTTGACACAAGCGCTCACCTATCAAAAAGGTTAATGAATGGTAGGAGGATAGAAAGAACCCACACGGTTTTCGGAGTGACAACCACCCCTTTTGTCTTTTGTTCGTAGTCACACGACTTTGTTCTCGCTCAAGGATTTTCTTATGTAATATCTTTTTCCCATTTTTCGCTTTTTATTTCCCTGGTTTTGCCTGGACCGATTCTTTTTTTTTTTTTTTTTTTTTTGAATCTTTCAATCTTGAAGTCCAGCGGGATGCCCTAACTTTTGCCTAAGTCACTTGTTTTCAAGTTTCAACTTAGCGGGCTTTTTCTTCTTCTTTTTTTTTTATACTTTTTTTTTGGAACAAAACATGTGACACCGGCTTGTCTTGACTTTGTTGAAGGGGTTGTGACTGTTTCACTCCTTGATTGTCGGTGGATAACCATTGTGGTTTCACATCTCTTGACCTCTTGACGGTGGAATGGAAGGTAATGGATCCTCAGACGTACACTCTTTCTGAAAGTTGAACACTTGGTCAAGCTAACTGAAGCCTACCCTGCCCCTGGGTTAAATGTGAGGGTTTTTTTCGAATGAAAAGAAACTCCTACTTCAAGGCTCAAAGGGGTTAACGAGGGTCTATCTCCCTTATATCTCCAGTGTTTAGGGAGTTGAAACAATGCCTGTACATCCTCAACAGGGTTTATCCAAGAGCACACAATTAGAGACTTTTGCGTTTTTTCCTCATCATCCTCCCTCAAGAGTTTAAGCACGACAGTTGGTATTGCAATGCACATATACAAACTTGTGAGTGAATACGAATGGATTACTTCAAGAAAAACATGTTTATTGTATTATGATCGTCATTTAAGAGCAAACAAATTTTTTACATGCAAACATTGTTTAAACAAACAAATAAAGCTACGTATGAAAATGCAGTAAAGAAGCTAAATGATTGTCCTTGTTGAGGAGGCTTGACTCCGTCTGGACTTGTTGCTTCTGATGATGTTTTTGCTGCCTCGAGTGCTTATTCTGATAAAGAAGCTTCACCTTGTGGGAGTACTGTCTGGGGTGATGACCTTTGAGTCAATCAAATCTTGCACCTGGTGCTGGAATGCTCTACACCCCTCAATATCATGGCCTGGCGCCCCTGAATGGAAATCACAATGAGCATTAGCATCCCATCCTTTTGGAAGCTCAGCAGGAGGAGGAGTCAACTTCCGGAGCTCAATCAATCTTAACTGAAGCAGTTGCTGAAGTAATTTGGCATGACACATCGGTAGAGGATCAAAAACCCTTTCTTGCTTCAGTTGATGATGAAGGGATGCGACCGGGAGAGTCCCAACTATGATTTGCTGATGCGGTAGTTTCGGAACCCAAGGCTTCTGGATTGAAGGAGGTCTCTGAGAGGGGGAAAGAATATCCACCTCTTTAGCAGCAATTGGAGGAACGTCTATTCGCTGGATAGTGCTGATGGGAGCGAACTCAATTGCCCCTGAATCAATAAGCTCTTGGACCTTATACTTGAGCATCTTACAATTTTCAACCTCATGACCAGGTACCCCTGAATGGAATTCACACCTAACATGGACATTGGAACCCATACGAAACTTGGTGTGTGGAGGTCCTGCAGCGATCAATTCAATTAGATGAAACTTGAGCAAGTGCTGAAGCAACTGAGCATATGGCATCGGGATCGGATCAAACTTCTTCTCAGTCTTCTCTGGCTTAAGACCCTCAAGAAACAGTTGGTGATGAAAAAGCCCTAACGGCAGAGAGGATTCACGAGGCAAACCATGGTCTAGAGGAGACCCCAAAGAGATAGGAGGGGTGAGAAACTCTACTACAGAAGCGGCCACCTGATTGTTTTCCTTTCTTAACACTTCATTCAGAATTTCCATAACCCTGCCCATCTGAGTCTTCATCCGATTGACTTCTCATTTCAGCAGTTCCTGACCTTGGGACAACACTTGCATGTCCACCATAAAATGCCCCAGCTGGGCCTTCATCTCAGTCACCTCCGCTCGGAGTTGTTCCACATCTGAGCCTTGATTGTGGTGAATTGAATAGTTGGAAGAAGTCATGTTGGCCGTTCTGCAGAGAATACCCAATCAGAATGAGAAACCCGCTCCGGAACACCTGTTATGCATATGAGTATGAGAATGCCATGCAGAATGCCATGTTCGCATATTTCCAAGGGATCATTATGCTTTAACTCAAAAAAAAATTTTTTATAAAAACATAAGAAATGGATGGAAATGCTCAGTGTCAAGTCTCAAAGTTAATATCCCTTGGAACTACAAGAACATATATGCGAAAATGTTGATGCAGATGCAACAGGCATGGGATCGAGGCTTCCATAAAGCTCTGGATGATCATTGTGCTGTGCTGAGGACTGGATAAGTTCACAAGTCTGCTCTGAAGAGAACACCAGAATACCAGAATACCAGGCCGATAAATCCACACTGATAAGAAATCCAAAATACCGGGTATGTTGAAGGTCAAGGTTCCTGCACACCTGTAAACAAACCCGCCCCTCTCACATGTGGGTGCTAGGATGTTCAGTATCCCGGGCTCTCAGGTCGAGAAATGATGATACGTTCACCATTTCTGGTTTGGCATCATCATCAATCGAGGAGGCCTCAACTGATTCTCCAAAACGGAAGATCCTCAGCTTCAGAGGTTTGAGAAGCAATAGCACATTCAGCCCGAAGGATACAATGTTACCGCCAATCAAAGAGGTCGTCTGCTGATTCACTTCAAAACAAAGAGGGTCATCCTAACAGGTCATCCAGACTTAGCAGCTCTTCCAGATAGCTCTACCATCGTGGGAAATCCACAACGCAGAATTCTCTAGAGAGAACCACATCCAGATTGTGTTTCATATTTCCTCCTCGAACCGAGATGGAACGCGAGAGGACATGAAACACGTTAATCCTAAGTGCACTCAGGCCTGTGTATTGGGCCTATCTCTCAGAATACCCCCATCCCGCCAAACAGAAAACAGTACAGCAGTGCAGCATAATACATCATATGAAATGAAAAAAATGCTAAAATACAGTAAATGCAGTAATATACAGTAGTCTACAGCAAAAAATAGTAAATAACTATACAGTAAAACAGTAAATACAGCAAAGTACAATAAACACCCAACGAAAGAAAAACAGACAAGCGCTAGGATTGACTCGCTAAGGAAACCAGAGATTCTGGGTTCGAATCCCCAGCAGAGTCGCCAGCTGTCGCTCCCTGGATTTTCATCCAAGTACAAACGCGAAAGTGGCACCGAAACAGAGTCGCCAGCAATGTGTATTTATCCCAAGAGAGGGAAAGGAAACACCGCATAAACCTGAAGAGAAAGGATAGAGCATGGTCTTGCGACCAAGAGAAATGGGTTCGGGAGTCGGTTACGCGAGAGGAAGGTATTAGCACCCCCTCACGTCCATCGTACCCGATAGGATCCACGCTTGCTTGTCTCGATCAAAGGGTGTCGTCATCTGGAGCTCCACTGCTACTGGAAAGGGAAAGGAACGGAAAAGAAAAGAGAAAGAAAAAGGAACAAATGTAGGGAAAATAAAAGAGGTGCTCGAATGGGCCCTACCCCACTGCCTACGTATCTCATCGGGAACATGAGAATCAGAGCGACGTAGTTCTCCTAACTAGGGAAAAGTTGTTTGTGTTTTTTAGAGAACGGCTTACGTTCTAGCTCAGGTGTTGCAGGCTCGCTGGTCCGAGTGCGTTACCATCTTGCAAGAGAACGAGTAGGAGCACGTTCGTACGCTAAGAATGAGTGAGATGAGAAAAGAATTCCCGAAGGAAAGACATTATTGTTTGTTTGAAGGTTTTTAGAAAGAAGTGTTTTGATTGTTTTGTGTTTTGTAACGCGCATTGTATTTAAGTCCCTCATGTAAGATCGAATGCCTCGCATAACGACCCGATATGGGACGCACGCTAAACATTCTAAGAAAATGAGAGAAGATCCCTCACTATCTTGTTCTTACATGAAAGGCCTAAATACAATGTTTGTTTTGCCTTTATTAAGTATTTTTTACTTTTTGGTTTAAAGATGAGAGAAAAGAGAAAGCGCAAAGGAAACTCTAAAGGGAGACTACTAGTCCTAATGTTATCATGCATGGATGTCCTATGGTTAGTGAGGTTTAGGAGAAAAGACTAACTAAAACCTAATGCTAATCCTACTCCAAGCTTAATCAAAAATTAAGTTGGACTAGGTAGCTCTAAAGGGAAAGAATCCAAGACTTGAACAAGTCTTGAGATTCATGGGATGAGAAAGAGTGAAAGAGAAGAAAAGAGAAGAAGAAGAATGAGGAAAGAGATGGGGCAGCAAGCACACCATAATCATCATATCCAAATCACATCATAAAATATGCTTCAAAGATCATACAAACACATCTCAAGTACTCAAGTGAAAGCACACAAGAATGAATGCAAGTAGACTTGCATAAGAAGTACAATTAAGCATCAACGAACTTTACACAAAGATGAAATGGACAAAATAAGATGAACATGAATCCAAGTCAGAACTTAAGACATCTCATGATCTATCAATTCAAACACACAAAAGTATCTCACATCATGATGCATTATGAGCCAAAGAAGCAACAAAACATTTGATAATGACATGCATCATACAAATCATCCCAAAATGAACATGTGACGTGAAAACCAAGTAATGAACTCAAGAGGGCAGTAGCATATACGTCAACCACATACCATGATCAAACTCAAGTCATGCAAGATGAATCATTAAGCAACACATTCAGAACATGCATCAAAGTATAGGAAGACATTCACTTATCATTCAAGTGAGCAAGCAAAGAAATGTGAGGCATAAAGTGAAATGAAAATCACATAATGAACCCTAAATCAAGAGGACCAGAATCTCAATCATGTCATAAAAGTCAAACAAAAGGTTTCATGCATGAGTGAGATCACACAAAGAAGCAATCACAAGATTAGGTTGAGCGTACCACAAAGTTCAAGTCAAAATAACATTAACTTAGAAAATCAAGATCAAATTGGAAAATGAATCAATGAAGATGGTTCCAAAGCCACAAACAAGCTCAAACAGAACATGATCACACAACATAATCATTTCAAGCATCAATCAATCACAAGTAATCAAATTCACTCAAACTAGGTCAAGTGTCTAAGCATGCTTCAATCAAATTCAAACCACAAGTAACAATCAACCAAAAATAGCAAAATGGTTCAATAAATTCCAAAAAAATAATCCAAGGCAAGATTAAACATCCAATTAACATGTGAGAAAATATTGGGACAGAACTAACTCAAGAACATGCTCAAAAGTGCTTCACAAGTCAAGATATGCACATAATCGTGTATGAATCGAGGAGCATCAAAAATCACATGAAAAACAATCAAAGGTGATCACCAAGGCAGCAACATGACATTAGAACATTCCTCATTTAAGTGTCAAGACATGGCAAAAAAAATCAGCTCAAGAAGGCATGGCAAAGTCATCAAACATAAGCACTAATCACAAGGGTAAACATGGAAGACACTTTGGAAAAGAAAATCAGAAATAATTATGAAAATAAATGTAAAATGAAAATAAAATTCATAGAAAATTAAATAAGACCTTAAAATACGCACATGATTTTTTTTGGAATTTTTTAATGATTTAAAGTATTTTTAATAAAACGAAATAAAATGAGGAAATAAAAAAACGAAAATAAAAGTGAAGAATAAAAGAGGGGTGTGTATTAGAACACAAACACATATATTGGGCCGCGAGGAGGTGCGAAAAGGAAGCTGGGCGCAAGGCCCATGAAACCAAATGTTGTGTTCAGCATTTTTGAAAAAAATAAAAATAAAAATAAAAAAAGGGCATGGAAATTACATGAACAAAATTATTTAAGACATAAATCAATTGGTCACATGTTAACTTAAGTGACTAAAGACAAAAATAAAAACATAACCACTCAAACCTTGCCACATCATCATCATCAAGCTCATGCCCATGCAGAATTTCAGCACGTGAACAGTAACCCGCAGGATGCAGCAGCTCGCCGGCCACCGCGCCGGTCCGGCCGGCCACTCCGGCGGCGGATGGTCCGGTCGGAAACGGAGAAAAAAGGACACCCCCCTCAGTTTTTCGCGTAGATCTCTAAAATGGCCTTGGTTTTCTCTAAAACTCTCTCTAAACCCATGAAAATCAAGCTTCAAGAATAAACACTTATGGTTCCATAATCACAAATCAAAACAACATACATACTACAATGTAGTACACTCCATGGTGAGTCCAAATATGCAAAAATAATTGAAAAGCAACCATTAAAACTCAAGAAAACAAGGATTCAAGTTTGTACACCATAAATGAAACTCCATTAAAATACAAAAATAATTATGCAAGCATTGCCTAGCCTAAGGTAGGACTTAAGATGCATCCAAAATGAACCTAAAACAGAGCTAAAAAGCAAGCTTAGAGTTGAAGAAAGTTACTCAACGGAGTGGCTCCGTTGGCCCTTGAAACTACGTAGCACCTTCGAATAAGAGCTTCCAATGGTCTCCTTGTGTCTCAGTGATGAAGAACCAAGCAAAAAAAACGCAGAGGAACTTGGAGGAAATGAATTTTTTTTAGAGAGAAGTTTAGAGAGAGAGTGAACTTTAAGGTTTTCTTTTTGAACACAAATGAGCAGCCACCCTTCTATTAGGGTTTACAATGGTTTTATATGGTGGATTGAGTGAAGTTAAATGGGCCTAGCAACCAGAAAGAACTTGGTGGAGTTTTTTTTCAAAAAAAAGTGAAAGGAAAGGTGGTACAAGTAGTCATTTTGTGAAGGGTGGTCATGTAGCACCAATTTTGCATGTGATGAGGTATGTGGTGGTTTTGTTCTGATTTGGAGAGAGAAGAATGAGCAAGAAATTGTGAGTGGAATTCAATTCTTGTTATGCAAGTTTTGGAATTCTCTTTTTTGGCAAAAAAGTTTCCAAATGGTACAAGGTTTGTGCATGCTTTGTGTGGCTTATTATGGAAATGTTTTGCAAGGCATTTTGGCACATAATTCGTGTGATTTGGGGCAGGTCTTGGTTGCTGCAAGATTATGGCACATAATTCATCATTTCATGCATGAGAAATAATTCCAAGTTAACAACTTTGAGCCACGATTAACCAATGAATTCTAACTCAATTTGTGCCATCAAATGCTCTTGAGAAAGCTTGCATATCATGGAGTAATTTTGATGTCCAAGGCAAGTTGAAATGGTGCTTGGAAGTTGCTTAAAAATGAGCATGAACATTGGCATTCAATGCTGTCCCAAAATCAAACCAAAAAGTTTCTAAGTGTTGGAAATTTGACATGAAAACTCATGAACTTGTGAACACCATAACTTTCTCAATTTTGATCCAAATGAGGACTTCTAGTAATGGTTGGAAAGCTTGGAATGAGCTCAATAACTTTCATGTTTGAGGAAAATTGAAATGGGGCTTGGATCATGGAGAAATCTGACCTTGAAAGTAGCTACTAAAACATGCAAAAGTTGCCAAAAATAGTAAGTTCTAAAACCTAGTTTCTTCCAAAAATGGCAACTTTGCAACTTTCTTGATTTTTCATGAATCCTTGAACATTTCTTGATCAAATCTTGTCCATGGACCATATTTGACTTGAAAATCAAGATGTTGACCTCAAAAAGTCAAGGGTTGATTTTTCCACTGCACAGTTGACCTCATTCCCAATTCTCCTGACTTTTCAATCTTCTGATCAATTGAAAACCTTCTGAAACAAATTGATGGGCAATCTTTCAACCTTAGACACTTAGGGACATGAGGGATACCATGAGATCAAGCCTTGCCCAAAAAATCAGAAATAAACTGATTTTAAAGCCAACCCTGATTTTGGTACCCTCTGGTTAGGAGGAGATAACACATTCTCCAAATTCAAATTCCTCTGAATATGATGTGTATCATGTCCACCAATGATGACATGTGCCATTTGGAGATGATAAAGAATCAAATAGCTTGCTCATTTGGGGTCAGATCCCAACTTTTGACTGCCTTGTATAGGAGATCATGCACTGTCCAATCTTCTTGATGAATTCTCCTCTTCCCATGACTTGTGAGATCAAATGGAGATGATACATGATGTAAGAGGCCCTTGAAGTTTGTGAGAAACACTTGGTCTTCTTCTTTGGATGATCAACACCTTAGAGAATCACCTGATCACATGCCCTTATGCAAGATGCAATGCTAAATGCTTGATGCTTTATTTTTCTATGCTCGAATGCAATGCAATGCAATGAAAACTCATGCTAAAAGATATGAAGAAAAGAGAGGGCAAATTTTGGGGTATTACATTGTTATTTTGGATAATGAGATGACCAAACTATATATAGAGAATGAATTGACCCACTAAAAATTATAACAGAAATAACAGAAAAAATTTAAGTGAAAAACTTTGTTCAGGCGCGTTTGGGTCGACTCATACTTTAATGAGGGTCGACGTGCGCTGACCCGTGGAAAATACTGTGAAAATTTGACAAGTATGCGTCGACCCAAAGGCATCATGCGTCGACGCAAGAATGCAATTTTTGCAATCCCAAAATCATGCGCTTTCCCGGTCATTTCACCAGTTTTGCACTAGTAAGCATGAGTCGACTCATGCACAGGGTAGGTCAGCACATAACCTGTATTTTTACATAAAACTCAATTTTTTGCACATTTTAACTGACCAAGACCCAGACAAACATACTAGACACCAGTATAATGATCATGCACATGTATTAATGGATAAGACAGAGTCCTATATGTCTAGACACATGAACAACATTGATTAGACGCAATTTGCCCGACAAGTGAAGTGATACCGCTCAAATTACAATCTAATACTTAGCATATTTGTTGACATCATTAAAACAAAGTAGATGAAAGACCTTAGCCCTCACAAATAGTCATGACAACAACTGCTCCGCTTAACAACACGCTCTATCTTTCTATTATCATTCAAAAAGTCATTATTTGTGTTGTAAAATAGTTTACATATTCAACTTGTGTTAGAAGCAATACTTTGTAAACAAAACTTCTTTCAAACTTAGGTTTGTATTCCTTGAGAAAGACCTGTAGGGTTGTATTTCTTGAGAAGTCTAAGACGTGTTGTCTTAGAGGTTGTTCCTTGAGAAAGACTAGTGCGACTGTATTTCTTGAGAAGTCTAGAACTTGTGAGTTTTAGAGGTTGTTGTTAGTCACCAGCAGTTAGGCTTGTGCATTGTATTAATCTGATTGATTAGTGGATTAAGACCTCGATTGAGACAGGTGAAATCACCTTGGCGGGTGGACTATATTAACTTGAGAAATTCTCAAGTGAACTAGTATAAACATACTGTGTCATCTCTTTCAGGCTTCATTAAGATTTTTACTCATAAGTTAAAGAGTTGTTAAAAGGGTCAGTATAAAAGAAGAGATTTTATTTTGAAAAGCCAATTCAAACCCCCCTTTCTTGTATTTTTCACACCTTCAAATGGCATCAGAGCTCCGGTTCTAAGGTGATAAAAAGGTTGAATTTTTATCAAGCACTTAATAGTGTTCAGTACCGATCAAAGTGTGAAAAACAATGGCAGCACCGGAACTAAATGTCAACGCAAATGAAAGAGATTCCTATAGCGCAAAACCTCCTGTCTTTGATGGGGAAAAATTTGACTATTGGAAAAACAGAATTGAAAGTTACTTTCTGGCTTTTGATCTAGATCTATGGGATCTGGTAATTGATGGCTACAGTTACCCTGTAGATTCTGAAGGCAAAAAGGTTACCAGAAGCGCATTAACTGATGCTCAAAAGAAGACGTACAAGAATCATCACAGAGCAAGAACGATTATGTTAAATGCAATTTCATATACGGAATATGAAAAGATCACAAACAAAGAAACTGCAAAGTCTATTTTTGATTCTCTTCGAATGACTCATGAAGGCTGTAACGCCCCGATTTGTTTAATTGTATTTATTCATTTCATTATGTGAATTTGGTGAAATGTGTGAATTTGTTGTGTTTTACCTGCTAACTGAGTTAATTGGTTAATTTCCTTGATAGGTAAAATATTTGCAATAAATTATAATTTCTTTTCAACTTTTATTTCCCGAAATATATTTCATCGCGTTTTGAGAGCGTTTGCGAGATATTTGAGCTGAGGGGTAAAATGGTCATCTTGGGTAGTTAGATATTTTGTTATAAATAGGGAAGAGAGAGAAATAGAGGGAAAGGAAAGAAAAAGGAAAGAAAGGGAGAGGAAGGGAAAGAAGAGGAGAGAAAAGGGAGGAAAAGAGGAAAATCGAAGAATACTCAGTTTCAAGCGCGATTAATCGGGTAAGGGTGAGAAGTTTCGATTATATCTTGCTTGTGTATGTATATGTGTTGATTGTTGTATTTGTTTTGGTTGTTTCATAACTTTTTCACTTATTGATAATTTGTGAACAATTGATAGAAATCGATGTTTTCACCGTCGAAAATTGATATAAATGGCGTTATATGATCACACTGTGTTTATGAATAATCGTTGATAATTGTTTCGATGTTTGAAACTGTTTTGGTGGGGAAAAGTGGAATTTTGGCCCTTGGAGGCATGGGAGAACGAAGCAGAACTTTTCCATTTCTGGTGTAGGGCGTCGGGCGGTGCTCAGAGCGCCGGGCGACGCGGGTTTGCGCCGGGCGATGCCTGGGAGGCGCAGCTTAGCACGATTCTGACTCTTTTGAGTCATGGATGGGAAATTGTTACGCCCCTGCTTCACCGGGCGAAGTAGAGGCGAAGGGCCAGCGTCGGGCGGTCGTTGGGTAGCGCCGGGCGGTCCTGGGGAATTTCAATAATTATGTTTCCTTTTAAATCCCATAACTTGTGACCTGTTTATCTGTTTTGAGTGTTCTTTGTACCGATGGGAAGTTATTGAAAAGTTCTTTCTTATTATAATGGTTTTGGGATTGTTGGCCGATTTAATTATGTCAGGAATTTGGAATAGTGTCATTTTGTCGACTTTTACCGTCGTAATTGTGTGTAAGTGAGGTGTTATCTTGCAATATGCTTATGATATATATCGTATAGCTGGTGTGCTGTTATATGATGTTGATGCATGTGATAATGCTGTTGTTGTGTGGTAAAATACATTGTTTGATTGAATATCAATGTATGTTGTTATGATGTTTTATGGGATTGTTGTGGTTTGTGGATTATGATGAAATGCATTGTTTATGTGAAATTCAATGTGTGTTATTTGGTGGCCTTATGGCAAGTAAATGGCAAGTAAATGCATTGTTTGAATTGATTTCCAATGCATGAATAATGATGATGAGATAATCCATATTGTTGATTTGTGAAGATGCATTTGATTGTCATGAGTCCTTGTATGCCAAGCATCATAATATGCATCTTGTGATGTCGTGTGCCCTAGTGGGTGTAAGCGACGAAACGGTTCCAGAGGGAATCCGCTATAACATCGTGTGCTTTATACAAAGAGGACCTAAAGCGATGATTATAGACGATCGTGTGCCTTATACAAAAAGGACCTAAAGCGATCGGATCGTGTGCCTTATACAAAGAGGACCTAAAGCGATCCATAAACATCGTATGCCTTATACAACGAGGACCTAAAGTGACGGGGAACATTGTTTTCCCGACGGGGAGTTACACTAAGTAACAAGCGATGATTCCAATAGTTCCTGAGTGAACTGATGATGAGAATGATGGATGGATGGTACCGCATTTGCATAGAGTCGTTGTGTCGATCTCTTTGCATTTGCATAAATCATGAATGGATTGATTATGTGTGGAAAATCATGAATTGATTGAGTATGTGTTGAGATTTATGATTGGATTGGTGAATTGATGTGCATACATGATAAATGCATTGGTTATGGATGATATGTTTTATGTATAAACATATGCTATGTGATGTGGTGATGTGTTTCCATGTGTTATGACCTTGGTATGCCTTATGTGTGAATTCGTGATTATGTTGGTATAATTGATATATGTTATGTTGTTGGATTGTTAGAAATATGTTATGTATCTGTGGCTTGCTATATGTAATGGTATGTGATGCGGGTGGTGAGATTATCTATGCATGTGAATATTTATGTGTTTGCATATTATTATGCAATCTTGATTTAGTTGTTATTTCTCACCCTTCTACTGTGGTTTGTTGCTCTATGAGGCAATTGCAGATTAGTAATCTTGGAGGCTTTTGTGAAGATTAGTCCTCCGTCGTTTGTCGGTCTGTCTGCTCTGATACGTAACACGGGAGTCGGGGAACGCTTTTATTATATATGTATACATTTGTAGGATCTATTTTGTATTACCTTTATATGTATATTTTGATGTTATAAAATAATTTATTTTGTAAAATAAGTCAGTTATGGATCTTTCCACTTTATTCCATAATTGAACTTTCCTTTTATATAGAAAAAGTTTCCCTTGTATGTTTATTCCATTTTGTGTTATGTATCAAAATTATGAGCAGGGAATGTGTTTTCTTTCTTCAAATGAAGCATCCATGTTTCTGTCGAAAAAATAAATTTTTATTTACTCTAATTTAATTATGTATTATTTATTCTCGATGGGAATTGGGGTGTTACATTAAGTGGTATCAGAGCAGGTTGGTCTGTCCGGCCAAGTTGTTGAGTCAGTTGGTGTGACAGTTGAATACCGTTGTTGTTGTTAGTCCCTTAGTATGTGATATGTGTGTGAAACACTGTCAGTGCTTTCTGGTTTTCTAATCTTGTGTCTTCAGGATTGAGAATGAGATAAGTGGGGGGAGAAGCTGGTGCTTCTCCAAGTTGCTTCAGGTGTGGAGCATTGGCTCAGTGTGCCATTGATTGCAAGAGTGTAAGTGTTGTTTGGACCGTGTTGTTCCAGATTCCGGAGGGAATGCGGAAGTAAGGTTTATGTCAACTAAGGATTTGTGCCTTAGGTAGTTTGTGCACAAGATGCAAGAAATGCTATAAATTTTGGTAAAGACGGTTTATGCCCCATCATGATTGCCGGATGTCTATTGACAAATTGAGGAACTGATCACCCTTAATCTCTTGTTGATAGTAGACGGAAATTATGTTGGATGGAATAGACGTGTCTTTCCGGCTTTGATAGTGTGTGAATGAATTGTTTGGAATTAAGAAAGTGATTACATATTGTTTTGTTGAGTCGATGAAGATTCTTATATCGGAAGATGAGACGGATTAGAGGTTTTGGTATGTTGGTCAAGTTGGGAAGTCATTGAGAGAGAACGATTGGGTATTGTTAAAGGTTGTTCTCAGAGAGTAGAGTGTGAACTCAAATTTAACGAAGGGGGAGATTTGAGGTTTGGATCTGCTAGGCAAGTAGAAGAACTTTTAGGAAGTGAAACTCAGATGTTGGTCATGTTTGTGATGATAGTGTTCTGGAAATTGGCAGAAAGGCCACAGTGTTGGGCTGCCAGTTGTGCGTGATTCCAGATGTGTTTTCGGATGGAATATCGGATGTTAGAGTTAGAATTACTCAGATTGAAAGAGCGGTTGGAAGATTTACTGGAAAGGAGAATTATGAGGCTGTGTCGTCTTGGAGAGCTCCAGTATTGTTAGTAACAAAAAGGAAGGATGATTGAACGGAATAACAAGCATGATGTGTATGATGGTATTGAGACTATGGAAAGTAAAACTTAGAGTTTTGGTGAGTTTATGAGTTTTTAAAGTTTTAGGGCATTAATGGAAATCTGGAGAAAACCTTAGGTGTGGATGTAATATTTGAGAGTTCTTTTTGGTTGGTTGTTGCTACATGTTGGGATTTATGGAATCTGGACTGTCACGAGAAGGAATTGTGTATGGATTACTGACAGTTGAATAAGGTAACGATTGAGAATAAGTGTCCACTTTCATGAATAGATAACTGGATTGGTTTGGTTGAGTTTGAGGGAAATCACAATTGGTTGGAATGTTTGATAAGAGTGGTGAATTGGGTGAGTTGAGGCTTTGATCGACTTAATGTGACTGGTTATGTTTGTTATCGTTGGGATAGGCTGTTATTTACTCGGTTAAGCTTGTATGTGAGTAACCAGTTACCCAGTGAAAATTTTTGCAAAAGCTTTAAGAATTTATATCTTTTGGAATATTTTGAGGTATTATCTTTATGGTTCTAGGTTCGAAGTGTTTAGTAATCACAAGAATATTGAGTACCTGTTTGGTCGGAAGAACTAGAGTATGAGACAACGAGGAGGGTTGGAATTCGTGATGAGTTATGAATTTGGTTTGGATTATCCTTCGGGAAAAGCTAATGTTGTGCCTGATGAGTAAGTCGAAAGTTTTTATGCATGTCTGTTTTGATGGTCAGAGAATTAAAATTATTTGAGCAGTTCAGAGACTTGTGTCTGGTGTGTGAGATAACACAGGAGAGTGTAAGGTTGGGAATATTAAAGTGAACAGTGATTTTTGGCAGAGGTGAGAAAGAGTTAGACTTTGGACGTGAGATTGGTAGACTTGATGGTTTCGAGTAATCAGAGTGCGCAGCGGAAGCGTGATGTGGCACATTTTGTATTTGCGTGTGGGACTTGTAAGAGTTCATAGGTTGAACATTGGAAACATGTAAGAATGATGAGACCATTAGACGTTTCAGAATGGAAGTGTTAGGCGAAAGGTTTAAATATTATTCATGGCCTACTATGTAGATGGATGTTTTGGTTATATGTTCGATTAGCGAATTGTAGCATTGTTGTAATATGGTTGTGTGACAAGACGGTTGATATTGTGGTTATGTAGAGGTTGTTGAAACGATGTTGGGCCGTGGAACTTGTGTTTTTGTTTGTGTTGTTGCCTCGTTTCTATCGTGTTGGTCCGAGTGCGAGTAGTTAATTCCTGTGTGGGGAGTTAGGGGAGTGTTACCTAGGGTGAGGGTAACGATCTTGTTGTGTTTCGGTTCAAGAGCGAACCTGTGTGTTTGTAACTTGGGTATTCTTTGAGTTGTGAGTTGGTCGTCAAGTGCATTGTATGGGCTTTGCATCTTGTGGTTTTAGTTGTCGTCGTTGTCGTGTCGTTGTTGTAGCTGCTGTAAGCAAGGTGGTTTGTCAGTTTGTGTTATTCGTGGTGTGCCTTTGGTCGGCGTGTTGGTTGGTTAGTCAGATACGAGAGTCGTATCCGGAGTTGTTCGTATCGGTTATATTTTCGAGGACGAAAATTTCTAAGTGGGGGAGAATTGTAACGCCCCGATTTGTTTAATTGTATTTATTCATTTCATTATGTGAATTTGGTGAAATGTGTGAATTTGTTGTGTTTTACCTGCTAATTGAGTTAATTGGTTAATTTCTTTGAAAGGTAAAATATTTACAATAAATTACAATTTCTTTTCAACTTTTATTTCCCGAAATATATTTCATCGCGTTTTGAGAGCGTTTGCGAGATATTTGAGCTGAGGGGTAAAATGGTCATCTTGGGTAGTTAGATATTTTGTTATAAATAGGGAAGAGAGAGAAATAGAGGGAAAGGAAAGAAAAAAGAAAGAAAGGGAGAGGAAGGGAAACAAGAGGAGAGAAAAGGGAGGAAAAGAGGAAAATCGAAGAATACTCCGTTTCAAGCGCGATTAATCGGGTAAGGGTGAGAAGTTTCGATTATATCTTGCTTGTGTATGTATATATGTTGCTTGTTGTATTTGTTTTGGTTGTTTAATAACTTTTTCACTTATTGATAATTTGTGAACAATTGATAGAAATCGATGTTTTCACGGTCGAAAATTGATATAAATGGCGTTGTATGATCACACTGTGTTTATGAATAATCGTTGATATTTGTTTCGATGTTTGAAACTGTTTAGGTGGGGAAAAGTGGAATTTTGGCCCTTGGAGCCATGGGAGAACGAAGCAGAATTTTTCCATTTCTGGTGTAGGGCGTCGGGCGGTGCTCAGAGCGTCGGGCGACACGGGTTTGCGCCGGGCGATGCCTGGGAGGCGCAGCTTAGCACGATTCTGACTCTTTTGAGTCATGGATGGAAAATTGTTACGCCCCTGCTTTGCCGGGCGACGTAGAGGCGAAGGGCCAGCGTCGGGCGGTCGTTGGGTAGCGCCGGCCGGTCCTGGGGAATTTCAATAATTATGTTTCCTTTTAAATCCCATAACTTGTGACCCGTTTATCTGTTTTGAGTGCTCTTTGTACCGATGGGAAGCTATTGAAAAGTTCTTTCTTAGTATAATGGTTTTGGGATTGTTGGCCGATTTAAGTATGTCGAGAATTTGGAATAGTGTCGTTTTGTCGACTTTTACCGTCGTAATTGTGTGTAAGTGAGGTGTTATCATGTAATATGCTTATGATATATATTGTATAGCTGGTGTGCTGTTATATGATGTTGAAGCATGTGATAATGTTGTTGTTGTGTGGTAAAATACATTGTTTGATTGAATATCAATGTATGTTGTTATGATGTTTTGTGGGATTGTTGTGGTTTGTGGATTATGATGAAATGCATTGTTTATGTGAAATTCAATGTGTGTTATTTGATGGCCTTATGGCAAGTGAATGCATTGTTTGAATTGATTTCCAATGCATGAATAATGATGATGAGATAATCCATATTGTTGATTTGTGAAGATGCATTTGATTGTCATGAGTCCTTGTATGTCAAGCATCATGATATGCATCTTGTGATGTCGTGTGCCCTAGTGGGTGTGAGCGACGAAACGGTTCCAGAGGGAATCTGATATAACATCGTGCGCCTTATACAAAGAGGACCTAAAGCGATGATTATAGACGATCGTGTGCCTTATACAAAGAGGACCTAAAGCGATCGGATCATGTGCCTTATACAAAGAGGACCTAAAGCGATCCATAAACGTCGTGTGCCTTATTTAAAGGGGACCTAAAGCGACGGGGAACATGGTTTGCCCGACGGGGAGTTACACTAAGTAACAAGAGATGAATCCAATAGTTCCTGAGTGAACTGATGATGAGAATTATGGATGGATGGTACCACATTTGCATAGAGTCGTTGTGTCGGTCTCTTTGCATTTGCATAAATCATGAATGGATTGATTATGTGTGGAAAATCATGAATTGATTGAGTATGTGTTGAGATTTATGATTGGATTGGTGAATTGATGTGCATACGTGATAAATGCATTGGTTATGGATGATATGTTTTATGTATAAACATATGCTATGTGATGTGGTGATGTGCTTCCATGTGTTATGACCTTGGTATGCCTTATGTGTGAATTCGTGATTATGTTGGTATAATTGATATATGTTATGTTGTTGGATTGTTAGAAATATGTTATGTATCTGTGGCTTGCTATATGTAATGGTATGTGATGCGGGTGGTGAGATTATCTATGCATGTGAATTTTTATGTGTTTGCATATTATTATGCAATCTTGATTTAGTTGTTATTTCTCACCCTTCTGCTGTGGTTTGTTGCTCTATGAGGCAATTGCAGATTAGTAGTCTTGGAGGCTTTTGTGAAGATTAGTCCTCCGTCCTTTGTCGGTCTGTCTGCTCTGATACTTAACACGGGAGTCGGGGAACGCTTTTATTATATATGTATACATTTGTAGGATCTATTTTGTATTACCTTTATATGTATATTTTGATGTTATAAAATAATTTATTTTGTAAAATAAGTCAGTTATGGATCTTTCCGCTTTATTCCATAATTGAACTTTCCTTTTATATGGAAAAAGTTTCCCTTGTATGTTTATTCCATTTTGTGTTATGTATCAAAATTATGAGCAGGGAGTGTGTTTTCTTTCTTCAAATGTGGCATCCTTGTTTCTGTCAGAAAAATAAATTTTTATTTACTCTGATTTAATTATGTATTATTTATTCGCGATGGGAATTGGGGTTTTACAAAGGCAACGTTCAAGTCAAAGAGACAAAGGCTCTTGCACTAATCTAGAAATATTAGGTCTTCAGAATGGAAGACGATGAATCGGTGGAAACTATGTTCTTAAGATTCCAAATTCTTGTTGCAGGACTCAAAGTTCTGGACAGAGGTTATTCTACTGCTGATCAAGTCAAGAAGATTATCAGAAGTCTGCCTGTCAAATGGAGACCAATGGTAACAGTCTTGAAACTAGCAAAGGATTTGAACAAAATAAGTCTTGAGGAACTGATCAGTTCTTTTAGAAGTCATAAAATAGAACTTCAAGGAGATGAACCTCAGAAGAAAGATAAATCTATTGCTCTAAAGGCTAAATCTGAAAAGAAAAATGCCTATCAAGCAGAGGAAGAATCTGAAGAAGATTCAGACGAAGATGAACTATCTCTCATATCAAAGAAGATAACCCAACTGTGGAAATATAGAAAGAATAAGTTCAGAGGACCAAGGAGAAGATCTGAGTCTATACATGGTCAAAAGAAAGCTTATGGAAGAGAAGTTACATGTTTTGAATGCAAAGAGCCCAGACATATCAAGAATGATTGTCCAAAGTTCAAGAAGGATGGAAAACCTAGAAAAGATAAAAAGGGTCTTATGGCAACTTGGGATGATTCAGAATCAGAAGAAGATTCCGACGGAGAACATGCCAATGTAGCATTCATGGCCAATACCAACACTAACGAAGTTCTATCAGAAGAAGAATTATCAGACTCTGATGACGACAGAGAGGTACTTTCTTCCTTATCTCGCACTGAACTAGAAATAGGACTATCTGAACTTATGGATAGATATCAACTACTTCTAAGAAAACACAAAACTCTGAAAAAGACTTTTATGGTTCCCTCCGAAGATCTTACAAAAAGTAAGAAAACCATTTCTGAATTAAACGGAAAATTATTTGTTTTAGAAAAATCAAATGCTGGTTTAAAAAATAAAGTATCTAAGTTAGAGGAAGAAATCACGCCTGATAAAATTATCACTAATGAAGTTATCAGATATGACAGAGCTTTTCAGTACTTCCTTGCTAAAAGCATAGATAGAAGCAAAATGGCTTCAATGATCTATGAAGTTAGCAGAAATGGAAATAGAGGTCTAGGATATTCAGGACCATCACAACCATATGATGAAACCAAGAATATCAAACTAATATCTCTATCTAAACATTTTGTGCGTGCTAATACTAAACTAAAATGTCCAGAACCAGGAGGTTCTAAGTCTGTTATATCACAAACACAAACACAGAAGACAACTTCCAAACCCAAATACTATGCACAAATACCACACTATTATCCTGCTGCACGAAAATTCAAAGGTGTCAGAACCTCTGGAGAAACTAATGTGAAAGGACCCACAAAATGGGTACCTAAGAATAAGATAGTGTATGTTTCAGATATCCTTAATGGCGCCACTAAAACACCAGTCATGGTACCTGGACAGTGGATGCTCGTGACACATGACGGGAGAAAGGCATATGTTCCAAGATCTGAAACTTAAGCTTGGAGGTGTCGTCGGTTTCGGAGGAAATCAGAAGGGAAGAATCATTGGCTCCGAAACTGTTAGTAATGGTAATCTTCCTTCTATAAATAATGTTCTTTTAGTTGAAGGTCTAATGCATAATTTATTGTCAATTAGCCAACTTAGTGACAATGGTTATGACGTTATTTTCAATCAAACGTCCTGTAAGGCTGTTAGTCAGAAGGATGGATCTGTTCTATTTAATGGTAAGAGGAAGAACAATACTTACAAAATTAAATTATCTGATTTAAAACATCAAAATGTAAAGTGTCTTCTGTCTGTCAATGAAGAGCAATGGGTCTGGCACAGACGTCTGGGTCATGTTAGCTTGAGAAGAATCTCACTGCTGAACAAGCTTGGACTTGTTAGAGGTTTTCCAAATCTGAAGTACTCTTCATATACTCTTTGTGAAACATGTCAGAAAGGAAAGTTTTCAAAAACGCATTTTAAAGCAAAGAATATTGTTTCTACCTCTAGTCCATTGGAACTTCTTCACATTGATCTATTTGGACCAGTGAAAACTGCTTCTATCAATGGTAAGGAATATAGACTATTCATCGTTGAGGATTATAGCCGTTGGACATGGGTAAAATTCTTAAGACACAAGGATGAGTCACATTCTGTGTTTGCTTCCTTCTGTACCCAAGTGCAAAACGAAAAGAATTGCAAAATCGTTAAGGTCAGAAGTGATCATGGTGGAGAATTTGAAAACAAAGATTTTGAAAAACTTTTTGATTCATATAGGATATCTCATGATTTTTCTTGTCCTAGAACTCCTCAATAAAATGGAGTTGTAGAAAGAAAGAACAGAACTTTACAAGAAATGGCTCGCACCATGATCCAAGAAACTGACATGGCTAAGCACTTTTGGGCAGAAGCAATTAACACAGCGTGCTATATTCAAAATAGAATCTCTATAAGACCTATCTTGAATAAGACTCCTTATGAGTTGTTGAAGAATAAGATTCCCAACATTTCTTATTTTCATCCGTTTGGATGTATTTGTTTTATGTTAAACACTAAAGAGAATCTTGGCAAGTTTGATTCCAAAGCACAGAAGTGTCTGCTATTAGGATACTCTGAACACTTAAGAGGCTACAGAGTTTATAACACAGACTCACGGATTGTGGAAGAATCAATTCATGTCAGATTCGATGATAAGCTTGACCCTGAAAAGTCAAAGTTAGTAGAGAAGTTTGCAGATTTAGAAATCAGATTTTCAGAACCTAAAGAAAAGGTAGAAGAAATTAAAACTCCAGAAGTTCCTACTCACAATATCATTGATGTATCGTCCAATACTCCACAACAAAAGAAAAGGAGAATCTCAACTTTACACCCTGAAGAACTAATTCTGGGTAGCAAGGACGCTCCCATCAGAACCAAATCAGCTTTCAAACCCTCTGAAAAAACACTTCTGGGATTAGTATCACTAATTGAGCCAACAATAGTTGATGAAGCTCTTATGGACAAGGATTGGGTTCTGGCAATGGAAGAAGAACTTAACCAGTTCTGAAAGAACGACGTATGGGATCTTGTCCCAAAACCTAAAGATGTCCATATAATTGGTACTAAATGGGTTTTCAGAAACAAGCTCAATGAAAAGGGTGAAGTCAACAGAAACAAGGCAAGACTTGGTGCACAGGGTTACAGTCAACAAGAAGGGATTGATTATAATGAAACCTTTGCTCCAGTCACCAGACTTGAAGCGATACGTTTATTAATCTCCTTTTTGGTAAATCATAACATCATCTTATATCAGATGGATGTTATGAGTGCATTTCTGAATGGTTATATATATCAGAAGAAGTTTATGTTAAACAACCTCCTGGTTTTCAAAACTCGGAAAAGTTAGATTTTGTTTTTAAGCTTAAAAAATCTCTCTATGGTCTGAAACAAGCTCCCAGAGCTTGGTACGACAGATTGAGCAAATTTATTTTAGAAAATAACTTCACCAGAGGCAAAGTTGATACTACTCTCTTCTGTAAATCATTCAAAAATGATATTCTTATAGTTCAGATTTATTTTGACGATATTATTTTTGGTTCTGCTAATCCTTCTCTGTGAGAGGGATTTTCAAAGTTAATGCAAGCAGAATTCGAAATGAGCCTAATGGGTGAGCTGAAGTTCTTCCTGGGAATTCAAATTGATCAAAAACCAGAGGCCACTTACATTCATCAAAGTAAGTACACCAGAGAACTTCTGAAGAAATTCAACATGATGGACGGTAAAATAGCTAAGACTCTAATGCATCCAACATGCACAATGGGGAAGGAAGAAGCAAGTGGTAAGGTTTGTCAGAAGATGTATCGTGGTAAGATAGGTTCTCTTTTGTATCTAACTGCTTCTAGACCTGATATATTATTCAGCGTACATCTTTGTGCTAGATTCCAATCAGATCCCAGAGAACCTCATTTAACTGCTGTTAAACGAATTCTAAGGTATCTGAAAGGAACAACTAACCATGGCTTGATGTATGAGAAAACATCAGAGTACACTCTTTCTAGTTACTGCGATGTAGACTATGCTGGAGACAGGTGGGAAAGAAAGAGCACATCTGGAAACTGTCAGTTGTCGCTACTCGAAAAATAGTCGACCGGGGGCGAAAGGGAAGAAAATAGAAGAGTCGCCATCGAACTTTATTTATCCCATGAAGGGAAGGGAAAACATCGAGAAAACCCAAAGAAGGAAAGATAAGATGGTCTCGCAACCAAGAGATGGGTTCGGAAGCCGGTTATGCGAGGGGAAGGTATTAGCACCCCTCACATCCATCGTACTCGATGGGAACCATTCGCTTGTCTATGTGTAAGGATGTTTGCTAAAGGATATTGCTTTCTAAGTGTGTTCTAAGAGGGAAAGAGAAGGGTGAGAACCAAGGAATACGAAAAAAAAAAGATAAAGGAAAAGGTGGGGAAAAGAAAAAGGAGACTCGATAGGACCTCGCGGTCCTATGCCTACGTATTCCCTCGTGCAATGGGAAAGTCAGAGTCAACGTAGTTCGAAGGACTACGGGTGAAGAAAATGGAAGGGGGCTCGCCAAGATTATTGCAATCTTGTGCCTACGTATCTTTCATTCGGACTAGAATGAAGAATCAGAGCAATCGTAGTTCAACCTACGATTTGTTGGTGTTTTTTATGGACGATGTTAACGTGCGGGTTCTAGCAGTTAGGTGTTTTGCGGCTCGCTCGTGGAGTCTTATGCGTTACCTGTTTGCGGTAGAACGGACGCAACATGTCCTTTTTGAAAAGGTTGATTTTCGCCATCAAGGCAAAATGTTTAAGGGCGAAATAAGTCCTCGGATAGTAACCCCTTCGGGTAGTACCCAATTCTTTATCTCAAAAGGTTTGTTATGAAAATTGTGTGGCGAATACGGTTATGTCTTTGTATTGAAAGACGAGTATCGAGACCACACACTCTAAAGTGAGCATCCTAATACTCGAAGAGGAAGAGGTCTTCACCCAATCCCCTCTCTTTAGTTCAATACAAAGAGAACTTTATTCTCTTATTTAAAATGTTTTGAGTTAGATGGTAAGTGCTTTACGACAGTGAACCCTAAAGGTAATGTCAAGCACTCGGGATAGGAGAAGGCCTTCGCCTAACCACTCCACGACCATCTAAGTTTATTAAGAAAAAGTTTGAAAATGCACTTGGTACAAGACCAAGGTTTTTAGACACAAGGAGATGATATAAGGAGAGAAAAAGGTTTTTGAAAGAACGGGTGGTGAATGTAGTCACGTCTTCGTATTGAAAGACGAGTATCAAGACCACACACTCTAAAGTGAGCATCCTAATACTCGAAGAGGAAGAGGTCTTCACCCAATCCCTCTTTTTAGTTCAATACAAAGAGAACTTTATTCTCTTATTAAAGATGTTCTGAGCTTGCATTTGAATCGGTCAAAAGAATTGGATTAAACGGGATGGAGGACCTAATTGACTAGGATAAGGTCGATGGCGACGCACGTGGCGATCAACTTACAAGGGTGTAAAATGGCTCGACGTTGAATCGAGAATTTATTTTTGAAAATGGTTTTAAATGTGTATTAAAGAGATTAATCAATTATTATCATGGTATAAACATATTACATGAGAAAATTGCACGACCAAGACAAATAATCGAGCATTACACTTAAACCAAACTAAACAACACACAAAATTATTAACTAAATTAAATATGAATATTTAATAAAATTAATTAATAATTTAATTAATTAGTATTAAATAAATATATTTAAGATAATTAACAATACACATTTTTTATACTTTTTTTATGAATTAAACAATAATAAAAAGAAGTGGAAAAGAAATAGATTAAAAATAATAATCAAAATAAAACAACAAAAAAAAACACTTAATGGGCTTGTTAAAAAAAACAGAAAGGAGGTGCAAATAATAAAAAAAAACAGAGGCCCAGAAGCCTCAAGAAGCCCATGGCGTTGGGGGCTTTGGTGTACCTCAGTCAACACGAGTTGACTTACACAGACGAACCAGCATCGTTAGATCTTATGGTCAAAGATCTTGACCAAATCCAAGGGTTTATGGTCGAGGGTGTGTAACACCACAAATTCCCATCGCGAATAAAGAATACATAAATAAAATCAGAGTAACTAAAAATTTATTTTTCCGACAGAAATAAGGATGCCACATTTCAAGAAAGAAAATACATTTCCTGCTCATAAATTTGATACATAGCATAAAATAGAATACCCTCAAAGGGGAAACTTTTTCCATATAAATTAAAATTCAATTATGGAATACAGCGGAAAGATCCATAACTGACTTGTTTTACAAATAAATGGTTTTATAACATCAAAATATAAATACAAAAGTAATACAAAATATATTCAACACTTATATACATATATAACATAATCGTTCCCCGACTCCCTTGCTACGTATCAGAGCAGACAGACGACAAAGGACGGAGGACTAATCTCCACAAAAGCCTCCAAGACTACAAATCTGCAATGCCTCATAGAGCATTATAAAAAAGCAGAAGGGTGAGAAATAACAACTAAACCAAGATTGCATAATAATATGCGAACACATATAATTTCACATACATAGTTATTCTCACCACAACATCACATATTAATACACATAACATATACCAATTATACTAACATAATCACATACTCACACATAAGGCACACCGAGTCATAACATACGGAAACACACCACCACATCACATATCACATGTCTACACATAATATATATTATCCACAACCAATGCACATCAATCATCGATACATTTATTCACATACCATCTCATTAATCACATTCACAATTAACATACACAATTAGTCCATGATTTATGCAAATGCACAGAGACCGACACAACGACTCTATGCACATGCCATGCGGGTACCGACTTCCAATGTTTCTCATCACTAGTTCACTCAGGAACTCTGCAGAACCATCGCTCGTTACTGAGGATCACTCAAGTAACACCCCGTCGGGCCTACGATGTTCACCTGTCGCTCGTACCCTCATGGTACTCGACTTCCGTCGCTCGTACCCTCATGGTACTCGACTTCACAATATGCATATTATGATGTTTGGCATACAATGACTCATAACATTCAGATGCACACATATACACATCCACAATCATGCATATATCATCAACTCATCAATTCCATACATTCACAATTCAACAATATGAATTATCTCATCATCAATATTCATGCATTGAAAACAATTCAAACAATGCATATACTTGCCATAAGGCCACCAAATAACACCCATTGAATTTCACATACACAAAGCATTTCATCACAAACCACAACCCACAACAATCATACAATCACAATTACTTCCACAAGGGATTCGAACCACAAAGGCTACCCACAACACATCATAACAACATTTCATCATGTATATTCACATCATATAACAGCACACAAGCTACATGTTACATAACAAAAGCATATAGCATGATAACACATCAATCGCACACATTGTACTCGATAAAAACCCGACAACCTGACTATTTTCCAAAAACACGAATTAATTAAATCATCTAATGAATTCTAAACCATTTTTAATAGAAAGAAATTTTCATTAGCTTTCCAACGCTTCAAACGGGGGTCAAAACGGACTTACGGTTCAAAAGTTATGAAGAAAACAAAATCGGACATTTTGGGAAAATTCTGCAATCAGAGGTCGACGCATAGAACCATGGGTCGACGCATAAACCTGTAATTTTCGCCCGGGTCAGCGCATAGAAGTCACAGGTCGACGCACAGTTGCAGGGGTTAGCGCACGAAGTGCAGATTTTGCTAAAAACTCAGTTTTCGATCGTTAAATGACTTCCGGACCTCCGATTTCGATTCCGTAAAATGCTGCGATCTCAGAATTTGAAATACTACAATATTTTCACCATTAAAAAGACACCCAACACATTTTCCATTTTTGAAATATTTTAAAACATGATTTTATCAACACATTCACACTCAAAACCTCAATCAACACCCATGGAAACATACCAACAAGTTTACCCGAGTAATTCATATCATCACCCGATTATACTACGCAATTTATTCCCCATTCCAACCGTGAAAACACAGATTTCTCACCAGTTCATCATTATTGCCCTAACTCTCACAAACTAGGTAACTCACTCCAAAACTCTCTAAATCATACCAACGAGTATTCCCGATTAAACCCAAACATTACTCGGCTATTCTAAACAATCTATTCCAAATTCTAACCGTTAAAACATCGATTCTACACATTTGTTCTTCAATCCAACCAATAAGGAAAATATATATATATATATATATATATATATATATATATATATATATATATATATCAACAAAACAAACACAAACAGCACATACATATACATATACAATCGAAATATAATCGAAACTTCTCACCCTTACCCGATTAATCGAAGATCAAGCTTTGTTTTGATGATTTTCTCTTCTTCCCCTTCTTCTCTCTTTTCCCACGTTTCCTTCTCTTCTTTCTCTCAGTTTTCTTCTTCTTCTTTTCTAACTTTCCCTTTTCTCTCTCCTTCTAACCAATATATATATATATATATATATATATAATACTTATTATATAATATAAATCCAATAGGGTTAAATATCTCCAATTGATATTTTGTCTTCTAATACCAATTGATCAATTATTAGAGTTACCTTAAAATACTCTCTTTCTCTCAAACCTCTATTTATAAAAATATCTATCCCCTCAAAATGACCATTTTACCCCTCAGCTCAAATAACTCCCAAACGCTCTCAAAATACGATAAAACATAACCATACCGATGAAATATATTTTGGGAAATAAAAGTTGAAAAGAATTTATAATTTATTGCAAATATTTTACCTATTAGAGAAATTAACTAATTAACTCAATTAGCAGGTAAATTACAATAAATTCTCACATTTCACAAAATTCACATAAATAAAATAAATAAATGCAATTAAACAAATTGGGGCGTTACAACTCTCCCCCACTTAGAAATTTTCGTCCTCGAAAATATAACCGATACGAACTCCGGATACGACTCTCGCATCTGACCAACAAACTAACATGCCAACAAAAGCACACCACGAATAACACTAACTGACAAACCACCTCGCTAACAACGACTACAACAACGACACGACAACGGCAACAACCACAACGACCAAATGCAATGCCCATACAATGCACTTGACCACCAACTCACAACTCGAGGAAAACCACGATACCAACACACAGGTTCACTATTGAACCGAAACACAACAAGAACACAAGTTCCACGACACCACAAAGTCTCAACAACACCAACAAAACCAGAATACCAGCATCCTTGTCACACAACCATACTACAACAATGCTACGATTCCCAATCGAACATATAACCAAAACATCCATCTACAAAGTAGCCCATGAATAATAGTTAAACCTTTCACATATAATTTCCATCCTGAAACGTCCAATGGTCTCAACACTCCTACACGTTCCAATGTTCAACTTATAAACTCTTACCAGTCCCATACGCATATACGAATCATGTCAACTCACGCTTCCGTTGCACACTCTGATTACTCATAACCATCAAAACTACCAATTTCACGTCCAAAGTCTACTCTTTCTCATATTCACCAAAAATCATTGTTCACTGCCAATATATCCAACCACACTCTCTACTGAGTTCTCTCCCAAACTAGACACAAGTCTTTAAACTGCTCAAATCATTTTAATTCTCGGACCATCAAAACTGACAAGCACTAAAACTTTCGACTTAACTTTTCAGGCACGACATTAACTTCACCAATGGGATAATTCTAACTAAAGTCATAACTCATCACAAATTCCAACCATCCTCGCTGTCTCATACTATATTCCTTCAAACCAACCAAGTACTTTAAACTCTTGCGATTACTAAACACTTCGAGCCGAGAACCATAAAATTAATACCTCCAAATTTTCCAACACAATACAACCGCAACTAATTCCAAATCCAGAATAGTATAGATCCTTTTATAAATCCTCAATTGGCGTAAAGCATAAGCCACGACTTTACCCTCTTGCATTAACACACTGACTAAACTCATCAAGGACGCATCCCAATACCTCACAAACGGTTCATTAGGATCACACAGAATCAAAACTGGAGCTGTAAACAACTTCTACATCAGCCCCCTGAAACTTTCCTTTCAACGAACATCCAAAACGAACGACTCACCCTTTGCAAGTCAACTGAGATAACAGAAGTACGAACTTAGCAAAGTCTTCCATAACCTGCAGTAACAACCAACTGAGCCCAAAAGTTTCTAATCTCCTTAACCAACTTCAGAGTCTCTCAATGTAGAACTGCATATACTTCCGATGGATCCATAATCATACTCTCATATGAAATAACGTATCCAAGAAAACTAACCTTTTCAACCAAGATTCTCACTTGAATAACTTAGCATAAAACTTCGTCTCTTTTTGACACTTGTAATTCAAATCCCAAACACTCTACCTGTTCTTCCTCTGAGTTTACAACAGATCTGAATATCCTCCATCAAAGCCATTACGAACTTATCCAATTAAATATGGAAGATACGATTCCTCTACCCCAAAACATTACAAACGCATTACTAACACCAAATAACATCACTGCACGTTTTAATGTCCAACCAAATTCCAAAAGATATAAATTCTTAAAGCTTTTGCAAAACCTTGCACTGGGTAACTGGCTACTCACATACAAACTTAACCGAGTAAATAACAACCTATCCCAAGGATAACAAACATAACCAGTCACATTAAATCGATCAAAGCCTCAACTCACCCAAATTACCACTCTTATCAAATAGTCCAAACAATTGTGATTTCACTCAAACTCAACCATCTCAAACGTTACCTTATTCAACTGCCAGTAATCCATACCCAATTTCTTCTCTTAACAATCCAAATTCCATAAATCCCAACATGTAGCAACAACCAATCCAAAAGAACTCTTAAATATTACATCCACACTTAAGGGTTCTCTCAACATTTCCATTAATGCCTTAAAACTCCCAAGACTTCAAACCTCACCAGAACTCTAAGTTTTACTTTCCATAGTCTCAATACCCTTAAACACATCATGCTTGTTATTCCATTCAATCATCAGTCCCTTGTGTTACTATCAATACTGGAACTCTCTAAGACGATACACTTGGTCTCACAAATCCCTTTTCCAATAAATCTTCCAACCGCTCTTTCCATCTGAGTTTCACTTCCTAAAAGTTCTTCTACTTACTTAGCAGATCCAAATCTCAAATACTTACCTTCGTCCAATTTGAGTTCACACTCTTCTCTCTAAGAGCAACCATTAACGATACCCAATCGTTCTCTCTAAAAACTTCCCAACTGGACCAACATACGGAAACCCCGAATCCGTCTCCTCTTCCTACATTAGAATCTTCTTCGACTCAACAAAATAATTCATAATCCTTTTCTTAAATCCAAACAATCCATTGCACACACTATCAAAGCCGGAAAGACACGCCTATTCCATCCAACATAATTCTCGTTCGCTATCAACAAGAGATAAGGGTGATCAGTTCCTCAATTTGTCAATAGACAGCCGACAATCATGATGGGGCATAAACCATCTTCACCAAACTATAATAGCGTTTCTTGCATCCTGTGCACAAAACTACCTAAGGCAAAAATCCTTAGTCGACACAAACCTTACCTCCACATTCCCTCCAGAACTGGGAACAACACTGTCCAAACTACACTTACAATCTTGCAATTCACAACACACTGAGCCAACGCTCCACACCTGAAGCAACTTGGAGAAGTACAAGCTTCTCCCCCACTTATTCCATTCTCAATCCTGAAGACAAAAGATTAGAAAAACCAGAAAGTACTGACAGTGCTTCACACACATATCACGTACTAAGGGACAACCAACACCGACAATATTCAACTGTCACACCAACTGACTCAACAACTTGGCCGGACGGACCGACCTGCTCTGATACCACTAATGTAACACCCCAAATTCCCATCGCGAATAAAGAATACATAAATAAAATCAGAGTAACTAAAAATTTATTTTTCCGACAGAAATAAGGATGCCACATTTCAAGAAAGAAAATACATTTCCTGCTCATAAATTTGATACATAGCATAAAATAGAATACCCTCAAAGGGGAAACTTTTTCCATATAAATTAAAATTCAATTATGGAATTAAGCGGAAAGATCCATAACTGACTTGTTTTACAAATAAATGGTTTTATAACATCAAAATATAAATACAAAAGTAATACAAAATATATTCAACACTTATATACATATATAACATAATCGTTCCCCGACTCCCTTGCTACGTATCAGAGCAGACAGACGACAAAGGACGGAGGACTAATCTCCACAAAAGCCTCCAAGACTACAAATCTGCAATGCCTCATAGAGCATTATAAAAAAGCAGAAGGGTGAGAAATAACAACTAAACCAAGATTGCATAATAATATGCGAACACATATAATTTCACATACATAGTTATTCTCACCACAACATCACATATTAATACACATAACATATACCAATTATACTAACATAATCACATACTCACACATAAGGCACACCGAGTCATAACATACGGAAACACACCACCACATCACATATCACATGTCTACACATAATATATATTATCCACAACCAATGCACATCAATCATCGATACATTTATTCACATACCATCTCATTAATCACATTCACAATTAACATACACAATTAGTCCATGATTTATGCAAATGCACAGAGACCGACACAACGACTCTATGCACATGCCATGCGGTACCGACTTCCAATGTTTCTCATCACTAGTTCACTCAGGAACTCTGCAGAACCATCGCTCGTTACTGAGGATCACTCAAGTAACACCCCGTCGGGCCTACGATGTTCACCTGTCGCTCGTACCCTCATGGTACTCGACTTCCGTCGCTCGTACCCTCATGGTACTCGACTTCACAATATGCATATTATGATGTTTGGCATACAATGACTCATAACATTCAGATGCACACATATACACATCCACAATCATGCATATATCATCAACTCATCAATTCCATACATTCACAATTCAACAATATGAATTATCTCATCATCAATATTCATGCATTGAAAACAATTCAAACAATGCATATACTTGCCATAAGGCCACCAAATAACACCCATTGAATTTCACATACACAAAGCATTTCATCACAAACCACAACCCACAACAATCATACAATCACAATTACTTCCACAAGGGATTCGAACCACAAAGGCTACCCACAACACATCATAACAACATTTCATCATGTATATTCACATCATATAACAGCACACAAGCTACATGTTACATAACAAAAGCATATAGCATGATAACACATCAATCGCACACATTGTACTCGATAAAAACCCGACAACCTGACTATTTTCCAAAAACACGAATTAATTAAATCATCTAATGAATTCTAAACCATTTTTAATAGAAAGAAATTTTCATTAGCTTTCCAACGCTTCAAACGGGGGTCAAAACGGACTTACGGTTCAAAAGTTATGAAGAAAACAAAATCGGACATTTTGGGAAAATTCTGCAATCAGAGGTCGACGCATAGAACCATGGGTCGACGCATAAACCTGTAATTTTCGCCCGGGTCAGCGCATAGAAGTCACAGGTCGACGCACAGTTGCAGGGGTTAGCGCACGAAGTGCAGATTTTGCTAAAAACTCAGTTTTCGATCGTTAAATGACTTCCGGACCTCCGATTTCGATTCCGTAAAATGCTGCGATCTCAGAATTTGAAATACTACAATATTTTCACCATTAAAAAGACACCCAACACATTTTCCAATTTTGAAATATTTTAAAACATGATTTTATCAACACATTCACACTCAAAACCTCAATCAACACCCATGGAAACATACCAACAAGTTTACCCGAGTAATTCATATCATCACCCGACTATACTATGCAATTTATTCCCCATTCCAACCGTGAAAACACAGATTTCTCACCAGTTCATCATTATTGCCCTAACTCTCACAAACTAGGTAACTCACTCCAAAACTCTCTAAATCATACCAACGAGTATTCCCGATTAAACCCAAACATTACTCGGCTATTCTAAACAATCTATTCCAAATTCTAACCGTTAAAACATCTATTCTACACATTTGTTCTTCAATCCAACCAATAAGGAAAATATATATATATATATATATATATATATATATATATATATATATATATATATATCAACAAAACAAACACAAACAGCACATACATATACATATACAATCGAAATATAATCGAAACTTCTCACCCTTACCCGATTAATCGAAGATCAAGCTTTGTTTTGATGATTTTCTCTTCTTCCCCTTCTTCTCTCTTTTCCCACGTTTCCTTCTCTTCTTTCTCTCAGTTTTCTTCTTCTTCTTTTCTAACTTTCCCTTTTCTCTCTCCTTCTAACCAATATATATATATATATATATATATATATATATATATATATATATATAATACTTATTATATAATATAAATCCAATAGGGTTAAATATCTCCAATTGATATTTTGTCTTCTAATACCAATTGATCAATTATTAGAGTTACCTTAAAATACTCTCTTTCTCTCAAACCTCTATTTATAAAAATATCTATCCCCTCAAAATGACCATTTTACCCCTCAGCTCAAATAACTCCCAAACGCTCTCAAAATACGATAAAACATAACCATACCGATGAAATATATTTTGGGAAATAAAAGTTGAAAAGAATTTATAATTTATTGCAAATATTTTACCTATTAGAGAAATTAACTAATTAACTCAATTAGCAGGTAAATTACAATAAATTCTCACATTTCACAAAATTCACATAAATAAAATAAATAAATGCAATTAAACAAATTGGGGCGTTACAACTCTCCCCCACTTAGAAATTTTCGTCCTCGAAAATATAACCGATACGAACTCCGGATACGACTCTCGCATCTGACCAACAAACTAACATGCCAACAAAAGCACACCACGAATAACACTAACTGACAAACCACCTCGCTAACAACGACTACAACAACGACACGACAACGGCAACAACCACAACGACCAAATGCAATGCCCATACAATGCACTTGACCACCAACTCACAACTCGAGGAAAACCACGATACCAACACACAGGTTCACTATTGAACCGAAACACAACAAGAACACAAGTTCCACGACACCACAAAGTCTCAACAACACCAACAAAACCAGAATACCAGCATCCTTGTCACACAACCATACTACAACAATGCTACGATTCCCAATCGAACATATAACCAAAACATCCATCTACAAAGTAGCCCATGAATAATAGTTAAACCTTTCACATATAATTTCCATCCTGAAACGTCCAATGGTCTCAACACTCCTACACGTTCCAATGTTCAACTTATAAACTCTTACCAGTCCCATACGCATATACGAATCATGTCAACTCACGCTTCCGTTGCACACTCTGATTACTCATAACCATCAAAACTACCAATTTCACGTCCAAAGTCTACTCTTTCTCATATTCACCAAAAATCATTGTTCACTGCCAATATATCCAACCACACTCTCTACTGAGTTCTCTCCCAAACTAGACACAAGTCTTTGAACTGCTCAAATCATTTTAATTCTCGGACCATCAAAACTGACAAGCACTAAAACTTTCGACTTAACTTTTCAGGCACGACATTAACTTCACCAATGGGATAATTCTAACTAAAGTCATAACTCATCACAAATTCCAACCATCCTCGCTGTCTCATACTATATTCCTTCAAACCAACCAAGTACTTTAAACTCTTGCGATTACTAAACACTTCGAGCCGAGAACCATAAAATTAATACCTCCAAATTTTCCAACACAATACAACCGCAACTAATTCCAAATCCAGAATAGTATAGATCCTTTTATAAATCCTCAATTGGCGTAAAGCATAAGCCACGACTTTACCCTCTTGCATTAACACACTGACTAAACTCATCAAGGACGCATCCCAATACCTCACAAACGGTTCATTAGGATCACACAAAATCAAAACTGGAGCTGTAGACAACTTCTACATCAGCCCCCTGAAACTTTCCTTTCAACGAACATCCAAAACGAACGACTCACCCTTTGCAAGTCAACTGAGATAACAGAAGTACGAACTTAGCAAAGTCTTCCATAACCTGCAGTAACAACCAACTGAGCCCAAAAGTTTCTAATCTCCTTAACCAACTTCAGAGTCTCTCAATGTAGAACTGCATATACTTCCGATGGATCCATAATCATACTCTCATATGAAATAACGTATCCAAGAAAACTAACCTTTTCAACCAAGATTCTCACTTGAATAACTTAGCATAAAACTTCGTCTCTTTTTGACACTTGTAATTCAAATCCCAAACACTCTACCTGTTCTTCCTCTGAGTTTACAACAGATCTGAATATCCTCCATCAAAGCCATTACGAACTTATCCAATTAAATATGGAAGATACGATTCCTCTACCCCAAAACATTACAAACGCATTACTAACACCAAATAACATCACTGCACGTTTTAATGTCCAACCAAATTCCAAAAGATATAAATTCTTAAAGCTTTTGCAAAACCTTGCACTGGGTAACTGGCTACTCACATACAAACTTAACCGAGTAAATAACAACCTATCCCAAGGATAACAAACATAACCAGTCACATTAAATCGATCAAAGCCTCAACTCACCCAAATTACCACTCTTATCAAATAGTCCAAACAATTGTGATTTCACTCAAACTCAACCATCTCAAACGTTACCTTATTCAACTGCCAGTAATCCATACCCAATTTCTTCTCTTAACAATCCAAATTCCATAAATCCCAACATGTAGCAACAACCAATCCAAAAGAACTCTTAAATATTACATCCACACTTAAGGGTTCTCTCAACATTTCCATTAATGCCTTAAAACTCCCAAGACTTCAAACCTCACCAGAACTCTAAGTTTTACTTTCCATAGTCTCAATACCCTTAAACACATCATGCTTGTTATTCCATTCAATCATCAGTCCCTTGTGTTACTATCAATACTGGAACTCTCTAAGACGATACACTTGGTCTCACAAATCCCTTTTCCAATAAATCTTCCAACCGCTCTTTCCATCTGAGTTTCACTTCCTAAAAGTTCTTCTACTTACTTAGCAGATCCAAATCTCAAATACTTACCTTCGTCCAATTTGAGTTCACACTCTTCTCTCTAAGAGCAACCATTAACGATACCCAATCGTTCTCTCTAAAAACTTCCCAACTGGACCAACATACGGAAACCCCGAATCCGTCTCCTCTTCCTACATTAGAATCTTCTTCGACTCAACAAAATAATTCATAATCCTTTTCTTAAATCCAAACAATCCATTGCACACACTATCAAAGCCGGAAAGACACGCCTATTCCATCCAACATAATTCCCGTCCGCTATCAACAAGAGATAAGGGTGATCAGTTCCTCAATTTGTCAATAGACAGCCGACAATCATGATGGGGCATAAACCATCTTCACCAAACTATAATAGCGTTTCTTGCATCCTGTGCACAAAACTACCTAAGGCAAAAATCCTTAGTCGACACAAACCTTACCTCCACATTCCCTCCAGAACTGGGAACAACACTGTCCAAACTACACTTACAATCTTGCAATTCACAACACACTGAGCCAACGCTCCACACTTGAAGCAACTTGGAGAAGTACAAGCTTCTCCCCCACTTATTCCATTCTCAATCCTGAAGACAAAAGATTAGAAAAACCAGAAAGTACTGACAGTGCTTCACACACATATCACGTACTAAGGGACAACCAACACCGACAATATTCAACTGTCACACCAACTGACTCAACAACTTGGCCGGACGGACCGACCTGCTCTGATACCACTAATGTAACACCCCAAATTCCCATCGCGAATAAAGAATACATAAATAAAATCAGAGTAACTAAAAATTTATTTTTCCGACAGAAATAAGGATGCCACATTTCAAGAAAGAAAATACATTTCCTGCTCATAAATTTGATACATAGCATAAAATAGAATACCCTCAAAGGGGAAACTTTTTCCATATAAATTAAAATTCAATTATGGAATTAAGCGGAAAGATCCATAACTGACTTGTTTTACAAATAAATGGTTTTATAACATCAAAATATAAATACAAAAGTAATACAAAATATATTCAACACTTATATACATATATAACATAATCGTTCCCCGACTCCCTTGCTACGTATCAGAGCAGACAGACGACAAAGGACGGAGGACTAATCTCCACAAAAGCCTCCAAGACTACAAATCTGCAATGCCTCATAGAGCATTATAAAAAAGCAGAAGGGTGAGAAATAACAACTAAACCAAGATTGCATAATAATATGCGAACACATATAATTTCACATACATAGTTATTCTCACCACAACATCACATATTAATACACATAACATATACCAATTATACTAACATAATCACATACTCACACATAAGGCACACCGAGTCATAACATACGGAAACACACCACCACATCACATATCACATGTCTACACATAATATATATTATCCACAACCAATGCACATCAATCATCGATACATTTATTCACATACCATCTCATTAATCACATTCACAATTAACATACACAATTAGTCCATGATTTATGCAAATGCACAGAGACCGACACAACGACTCTATGCACATGCCATGCGGTACCGACTTCCAATGTTTCTCATCACTAGTTCACTCAGGAACTCTGCAGAACCATCGCTCGTTACTGAGGATCACTCAAGTAACACCCCGTCGGGCCTACGATGTTCACCTGTCGCTCGTACCCTCATGGTACTCGACTTCCGTCGCTCGTACCCTCATGGTACTCGACTTCCGTCGCTCGTACCCTCATGGTACTCGACTTCCGTTGCTCGTACCCTCATGGTACTCGACTTCACAATATGCATATTATGATGTTTGGCATACAATGACTCATAACATTCAGATGCACACATATACACATCCACAATCATGCATATATCATCAACTCATCAATTCCATACATTCACAATTCAACAATATGAATTATCTCATCATCAATATTCATGCATTGAAAACAATTCAAACAATGCATATACTTGCCATAAGGCCACCAAATAACACCCATTGAATTTCACATACACAAAGCATTTCATCACAAACCACAACCCACAACAATCATACAATCACAATTACTTCCACAAGGGATTCGAACCACAAAGGCTACCCACAACACATCATAACAACATTTCATCATGTATATTCACATCATATAACAGCACACAAGCTACATGTTACATAACAAAAGCATATAGCATGATAACACATCAATCACACACATTGTACTCGATAAAAACCCGACAACCCGAATATTTTCCAAAAACACGAATTAATTAAATCATATAATGAATTCCAAACCATTTTTAATAGAAAGAGCTTTTCATTAGCTTTCCAACGCTTCAAACGGGGGTCAAAACGGACTTACGGTTCAAAAGTTATGAAGAAAACAAAATCGGACATTTTGGGAAAATTCTGCAATCAGAGGTCGATGCATAGAATCATGGGTCGACGCATAAACCTGTAATTTTCGCCCGGGTCAGCGCATAGAAGTCACAGGTCGACGCACAGTTGCAGGGGTTAGCGCACGAAGTGCAGATTTTGCTAAAAACTCAATTTTCGATCGTTAAATGACTTCCGGACCTCTGATTTCGATTCCGTAAAAAGCTGCGATCTCAGAATTTGAAATACTACAATATTTTCACCATTAAAAAGACACCCAACACATTTTCAATTTTTTAAATATTTTAAAACATGATTTTATCAACACATTCACACTCAAAACCTCAATCAACACCCATGGAAACATACCAACAAGTTTACCCGAGTAATTCATATCATCACCCGATTATACTACGCAATTTATTCCCCATTCCAACCGTGAAAACACAGATTTCTCACCAGTTCATCATTATTGCCCTAACTCTCACAAACTAGGTAACTCACTCCAAAACTCTATAAATCATACCAACGAGTATTCCCGATTAAACCCAAACATTACTCGGCTATTCTAAACAGTCTATTCCAAATTCTAACCGTTAAAACATCGATTCTACACATTTGTTCTTCAATCCAACCAATAAGGAAAAAATATATATATCAACCAAACAAACACAAACAGCACATACATATACATATACAATCGAAATATAATCGAAATTTCTCACCCTTACCCGATTAATCGAAGATCAAGCTTTGTTTTGATGATTTTCTCTTCTTCCCCTTCTTCTCTCTTTTCCCACGTTTCCTTCTCTTCTTTCTCTTAGTTTTCTTCTTCTTCTTTTCTAACTTTCCCTTTTCTCTCTCCTTTTAACCAATATATATATATATATATATATATATATATAATACTTATTATATAATATAAATCCAATAGGGTTAAATATCTCCAATTGATATTTTGTCTTCTAATACCAATTGATCAATTATTAGAGTTACCTTAAAATACTCTCTTTCTCTCAAACCTCTATTTATAAAAATATCTATCCCCTCAAAATGACCATTTTACCCCTCAGCTCAAATAACTCCCAAACGCTCTCAAAATGCGATAAAACATAACCATACCGATGAAATATATTTTGGGAAATAAAAGTTGAAAAGAATTTATAATTTATTGCAAATATTTTACCTATTAGAGAAATTAACTAATTAACTCAATTAGCAGGTAAATTACAATAAATTCACACATTTCACAAAATTCACATAAATGAAATAAATAAATGCAATTAAACAAATTGGGGCGTTACAGGGTGCATGGTGTACTATAGGCAGGGCTACACAGGGAGTCTTTGGGCGGTGACACATGTCCATCACGGTGACACATGTCACCGCCATTGCTTGCCACAAACCCACAAGTCTTAAATGAAATGCTAAGTAAAAGGGGAAATATCATGTGAGCAGAAACAAACGCACATAAACCACTCCTTATTTCTCTCTTACTTCCCATTCTCTTCGAAAAGATGGCCGTCGGAGCACACCCAGGTGGCCGGAGAAGATGGTGGTCTACGGCGGCGGCCGCCGTCTTCTCCAACGAGCTCAACCCCGAATCAAAAATTCACCAACACAAACCCCCCCTAAAATTTGAAGGCGAAACCGAATCCGACCTTCTTCTTCTATAATACTCAAACCAACGGCCGAATCAGCCTTCCTCAAACCAAAACCTAACCCTTCTAAAAAACGCAACAAGTAACAACAAGCTCGGGTTTGCAAACTTCTTTGAAGCAAAGGTTACAACACAAAACAAAACAAGGCAAGAGTGATACAAGTAAAGACCAAAGCGTAGAAGAGACTAACCCTTGAAGATCACGAGTACAAGTAATGACTTCTCCTCACCTCCCTTGCTTCTTCTTACGAACTGCTACTGGCCGTTTAGGATGCAGAAATTTTAGGGTTTTTTGTGTGTGTAGCGAATTTTCAATCCCACTATTTCTGAAACAAGGCCCCCTTTTATAGAGTAGAATTAGGGTTTATGAAGTTTGAAAATTGATGTGCAATCTCCATTGTTGCAAGGTTTGTTGATCCTTTTTTATGATAAGAAGTTGTCTTTCCATTTTTTTTAATCCCTTGCTGTCCCTGTTCCGCCCTTTTGTTTGCTTGTGAATTTCTGAAATCCCTGCTCTGCTATGGCTGTTCTCTTTATGCTATGAACTTTGTCTTGTTTCCAGTTTTATACTATAGTGGTTGTATTGTGAATTTCTGCTATTGTTTCTGTTTTTCCATTTTCAGCTATGTCAAAAATGTGGTCCCATTTCTCTATTTAGCATTGCGTCTGAAATTCTGACCTTGAATTTTACACGAAAATGAACATGGTAGGCTGTGAAAAAAAACTGACTTGTGTGAAATATGATTTGGTGTGGTGAAATTTTATGAACTGATTTTAATTTCATGCCTTGGAATATGAATTGCTTGGTTATGGTTTAGAATTTGAAATGGTTCTGGTCATGGAAATGAATTGAATTGGAATTGAAATGTGATGACATGAATTTTTGTGACATGGAAATGGTATGATCAAGTGTGGATTGAATGTGGTTTGTAATGAATTTGGAATTATGGATTGAGTATTTGTGAATGATGAATTGAATATGGATGAATTGGTATGATTTAAAATGGTTTGGTTTATGAATTTTGAATGAGATAATATGGTTTAGAGATTGAATTATTTGAATTTGAAATGAAATGGAGAATGAATATGAATATGGAATTGGTTGGAATGTGAATAATTGATGAATTGAATGAAAATGATGTTATTGTTGAATAAACATGACTTGAATGTGGTTTTTGAGTTATGAATTTTTGGAATTTGAATTTTGACATGAATTATTTCTTGAATTTGTAGGTTCAAAATGAGCTTAGGGGAGCATTAATTGAAGCATGGAAAAAAGGATGGAAACCAATGGCATGAAGTAATTTGGGAATTGGAAGATTGAGCGTAGTTGATCCTTTAGGCATTTCTTAGGTTTTTGTCACTTAGGAATCTTGTAGCAATGTGAAAAATTCTTGTAATTGTGACTTGAGAACTTGTATATTTTGAATGAATTTGAATGGAGTTATTTGGATAATCATGACTTGAAATATGGATTGAATTTTCAATTAGTTTATGACTTGTGATTGAACATAACATGAAGCATGAATTGGATTGAGAGGATGAATTTGGCATGAAAGTTTGAGTGCTAATTGGAAATGGTTTGGATTTTGAAAGCTCTTTTAGATTATGGTACAATTGTGGATTAGTGGAATTTAAACCTTGAGTTAAATATCATTATTTGCCTTGAATTTGGATTTGAACTAATGACTTGAATTTGAACAAAAAGGTGACTTGGAATTTTGAATGGAACTAATGATATTTGAATTCGGAACCTTGTGTTCACTTTGTAAGCCTTGGAATCCTAGATTAACTCGAGGATCATTATCTTTGACAAAAAGGGTTCAACAACAAAAATTAATCTTGAATCACTTGAGGCATCTTTTGAAAATGATCTTAAATCATGGCTTAAAAATCTCTTGAGACATGACTTAAAAATCAATTTAGAAACCAAATGATCATGCCTTTGAATTTCAAATAAATCACTTGCCCAAAAGTCCATTTAAATGCGCCTCCGACCAAACCTTGATTAAATTGGACTTATGGACTCGCCTCTCCTCAAAAGAATCCATACTAAACCTTCATTTCTCAAATTCGAATCAAGATTCAAACACTAAGGACGAGAAACTTTAACCCTCTTTCCTAATATTGGCTTGAGAAGTTAAAAAAGGAATAAAACCCTAATTCAAAGCATTCTCTGTTAGACCATTAATGAAACCCTGAACATTTGGTGACACCGAGCACCTTGAAGCAAGTGACATTGAAGATGATAAGATCACATAAACTCTAAATCCAATGAATTCCAATTGCATAATTCACACCAAGGAAAACCCTAATCCAATCGTTCTTGGTGAGTCAGGATAGAAGAGAATCTTGCATCTTGAGTAACAGTGAGCTCACCCTGACCAAGAATCTAAACCCTAGCTTGCGCAAAAATTCCTTGATCTCATGCCTTAAAAGCTCAATGCAGATGAATGAATGCAAAGTTATGGCCTAATGGAATGCATAAATGATATGGAAAATGATATGATATGCAATGCTAAAGTTAGGAGGAAAATTAGGGTGTGACATCAGTTTTTAGGGAATAACCTAATCTCATGGTCAAGTAAGAGACAATCAACAATTGCTCTCGCAACAGCAGAAGCAGAATACATATCTGCTTTATTATGCAGTACGCAGATGCTATGGATGAAAAATCAGCTAGAAGATTATCAGATACACAAGAGTAACATTCCTATCTTCTGTGATAATACTGCTGCTATTAGTTTAAGTAAAAACCCAATCTTACATTCTAGAGCTAAACACAGAGAAATCAAACACCATTTTATCAGAGACTATGTTCAGAAGGGAATTTTATGCTTAAAATTTATTGATACAGACCATCAATGGGCTGATATCTTTACAAAACCCTTGGTTGAAGATAGATTTCAAATTATTTTAAAGCATCTGAAAATGGACTATTGTCCAGAATAATCGAACATGTTTAGTCAGAGGAAGTAACCATTTAAATCGTCAGAACCACTTTGGTAAGAAGTGTCTCAGTTCTGATGAATACTTTTGGGCTGTTCAGATTCTAAAGTCATTATAACGTGTCATTCAATTAGAAAATGATTTTTTCATTACATCTAAATCATTACATTTATCCAAATCAAATGAACAGTAATTTTCTTGAAATTGACTGAAAACATTATTACATTTATTTATTAATCCTCTGTACGGTGTCTATCCCTTTAGGTTTTCAAAAAAAATTTAAATTCCCACTCAGAATGTCTCATTCCCACTCTCACTCGAATAGAAACCCTAAGACCCCAAATCGTCTCTCTCTCTCTCTCTCTCTCTCCTTCAAACACTCAATCATCGTCTTAATCTTTTCCGATCTCAAACCCTCATCATGATGAACACCATTTAACAAGAAACTGTTCGCTTCTCCAAAGAATTTGAAGCAACACTGAATCCCTCTCAGGAGTTACCCTCTTCATCCATCGCCCATTCTACAACCTCCGCGACCACCGCAACGATCACGTTGACTTCATCATCTCTTCCCACGATCGATGCAAACCATATGACGCAAAGAAAACCCTCAGTTACTTGTGTTATTCATGCAGACAAGCTAACCGTTCTCAAGGAACTAGATGTTGACTTTGACAATCTTCATGCAAATGGGTTTAACCTGAATGATCAACTAAACACTCAAGGATGGAAAAGTTATTTTGACAGACTGAGAGGTCCCACCTATGAAGATCTAGTAAAAGAATTCTTGAAACAAGTGGAAACTGACGATCTTCATATTGTCTCCTTTGTTATGGAACAAAAGATTATTATCACTGAGAAGTCAATCTCAGATCTGCTAGGAATGAAGTTTTTGGAAGGAAAAAGGGTTTATGAAAAGACCGAGAAATCTGACTCTGTCATCAACAAAGAAATTTTCAAAAATTATCAATCTGAGATAACAGAGTATAAAAGCAAGGATCTGCATGATAATCTGAGGATTTGGCATAAGATTATTCTTGGGTGTATCAATCCAAGACCTTCAAAGAGTGCTGCTGACTTCTTCAATGCAAATCAAATGTACATGCATTACTATTTGCACAAGAACGAGAAAATGTGTCTACCATCAATATTGTTCTACTATCTAAGGGATATGGTACGCAAGACAAGAACAACAGCCTCGTCGAAAAGGAATACTGTAAACTACATTCCCTTCGGAAGACTCCTCTCTGATATCTTTGTTGAAAATGGCTTAGTGGAGTATCTAGTCAAAGAAGCCAAATATACAGAATACCTGACTGCAAGCATAGGAGAAGTTTTCAATGCTGTTAATCTTAAGCATATGAAAATGGTCATGAACATTGAAGTGAAACCCTCGTCTATCTCTCACGACACTGTGATAAAAAACAGACTTCCAGTAACAGACTATCCCATCTATCACAGAGGAGATAATATAAATACAATTGCTGGGTTCGTTGCCATAATGAGAGAAAAAGGACATGACATGACCAAATTCAGGATTGAAGATGTCGCTCCAAAACCTAAATATATTACCAGGAACAAGAGGAGGTAAACTGAAGAAGATTCTGAGCCTAAGAAAAGGAAGAAGGATAACAAAACTGAATCTTCTAAGACTTCCACTCTACCATCTCTTCTTCTTGGGAATACCGGTCAGTCTGTTATTAATACTCACGATTCATTGAAAGTTACTGAAACTGCTACTGCATCATCATCATCTCAAGCTACCTATATTCCCACCTCAAATACACAAGTCAGCTTCAAGCCACCGTCTTTTTCAATTCCACCATCACCAATCTTTATTCCTGTAATTCCACAAATTTCCTTTCCATCAATCAATATTACCTATCCAATCCGAAGCAATTCCTACATACACTTCATCAACAACAACCTCAACCATCCAACCAAATATATTTGTCTCACCGATGACCTACGCTTTTCATCAGAAAATCGTTGCTGAATCCTCAATCCAACACTCTGATCTTCCATCTCCAAATTCTGAACCTCTCATGGTTTCAGAGGTGTCTCCTCCTACTGATCAACAAACAACTGAACATGTTCTCACTGAGATTGTTTCTCCGTCAGCACCATCTGAAATCAACTCTGTTGAACCTGACCTTGCTTTAGTCATCTATGATGTACCTCTTCCAACAACCCTTGAAGAATGCATTATTCAATTTCGTAACAAGGCGTTAAAGAAGGTTACAAAGTTAAGAGCAGAAATGAACACAAGTGTCAAGCCTCTAGAGCTAGAAAATTCGTCTCAAAACTTCCAGAAATGGTTGGATTCTGAACTTGCAAGAATTGCAAGCTTCTCAGACGCCACTATAACTGCTGGAGTTTAGCTGGCAAAAGAAAAAGCAGAAGCTGAAGAGCGGATTAGGGAACTCAAGTTTTTGGCCGCAAAACAGAAAGAAGCTGAAGAAAAAGCTGCTGAAGAATCAAGACATCTAGCAGAAAAGGCTGCTGAAGAAGCCAAATTGGCGCAAGAAGCTGAAGCCACGAAAAAGGTCAAGCCAGATGCTGTAGTTGTTTCTGCATCTGATCCTGTTGTGAAGCGTTTGGAGAACGTAATTGAAGAAATCAGAGGAGAACAACAAAAAGTCAGAGAAAATTTTGAAGAACAAAAGACTGTCAATACAAATGTCCAGAGCATGCTTCAGAAGATTTTGGACAAGATGTCCTCTGGGAACACCTTAGCTCGTCTGTGTTTCTTTTATTTTTAAAGAGTCTAGTTTTTTGTTTTTTTTTACCCTTGGACGACAATTATTTTTTGATCATGACAAAAAAGGGGAGATAATGAATGTGATATTTTGATTCTCATAGTCAATCTCTGAAAAACAACACTGTTTACATGCTAACAACTGTTATTTCTACTAGATTATTTTTTCTTTTCAGGAATTCTGATCCGATTCAAACATCATGAAGTCAATCTTCAGAAAATCGGAACTCTGTTGAAGGAATTAAAATTGAATCAAGACTACGATGATTTCAGTATCTAACCTATTGAAATCAGGGGGAGACCATCCATAGAAATTCACCAAGTCCAAGACTCAGGGGGAGTACCTCATACGAAGGATAAGCATTCCTTAAAACCTTTTTACTCTTGCATTATGTACAAAATTGTGTCATCAAAATACCTAGTTTTGTCATCATCAAAAATGGGGAGATTGTAAGAACAAGATTTGGTTCTGCAATATTACTTCTAAGTTTTGATGATATCAAACGAGTATGTTTGTATGAATAATTTCGTTAGACTAATGTTTGTTACTTTGAGAATCTAACAAACAGGTTATGCTTCCGTTAATTGGTGTGGACATAATGCTGAAAGAATACTTTGCCTACGCGTTTCACTTGATGTGCTAAAACTCTTCAGACGAATCTGAAGATCATAGACTTTGATATAATATATAAAGAAAAAAAGTTCTGAAGATATGAAGACTGAGGTTCTGATAAACAAAGTCCCAATGCTGAAGATTTTTGGTCTCTGATAAAAGTTCTGAAGACCCAACAAATAGTCTCTACTCATGCTTCAACTAAATACTATATGAAGAATCTGAAGATGTGATGACAATTTTCTGAGTGAACAAGGTTCTGAAGACTAAGTGCTGAAGACTCCGAATACGCTGCTCTGAGGACCCCAAGACTTGAAGATCTTAAGAATCAAGCTATGTTTTTTCCTTCTTACTCATGCTCGCAATAGCCTCTGAAGTTAAGAAGATTAGAAGACTAAGCAACGAAGTTCAAACGAAGATATCTTGGTATCTGTGCAAAAGTTAGAATGAAGATTTCTTGGTAACAGTGCCAACGAAGATATACTGACAAGACATGACACAAAATGTTTTATCTGTTCTCACGTTTCTACCAAACCGCCGTCAATAGTCATGATTACTTTACAACGTCTACTTTTTCTCAGCTATAAAAGGACTTGGAGACTCAAAGAATGACAACAACTGCTCCGCTTAACAACACGCTATCTTGCTATTATCATTCAAAAAATCATTATCTGTGCTGTAAAATAGTTTACATAATCAACTTGTGTTAGAATCAATACTTTGTAAACAAAACTTCTTTCAAACTTAGGTTTGTATTCCTTGAGAAAGACCTGTAGGGTTGTATTTCTTGAGAAGTCTAAGACGTGTTATCTTAGAGGTTGTTCCTTGAGAAAGACCAGTGCGGCTCTATTTCTTGAGAAGTCTAGAACTTAAGAGTTTTAGAGGTTGTTGTTAGTCACCAGCAGTTAGGCTTGTGCATTGTACTAATCTGATTGATTAGTGGATTAAGACCTCCATTGAGAGAGGCGAAATCACCTTGGCGGGTGGACTAGATTAACTTGAGAAATTCTCAAGTAAACTAGTATAGAGGTACTGTGTCATCTCTTTCAGGCTTCATTAAGATTTTTACTCATAAGTTAAAGAGTTGTTAAAAAGGTCAGTATAAAAGAAGAGATTTTATTTTGAAAAACCAATTCAAACCCCCCCCCCCCCCTTTCTTGTGTTTTTCACACCTTCACTTCTTGGACAAAGGAGTGTTATGGCATATGCTCTGGAGGCTAAACAAATGTTGGTTGATCAAAGGGGTGCAAATCTTCTTTTGATTGGACTTGAAGAAAATATTTGTTGGCAGTCTAGGAATTCTCTTGGACATGTGTGCTAGTGTGGTGAAGATTATCACATGATTAGCTTGATGAACATTCCTTAGGCCGGTTCACTTCTGATCTAAGCACATAAGGGTACAGAAGCTATGCTCCATTATCTCCTATAGGAGTATGTGTTCTGATTCCTAGTGGAAGACTATTAAAGGCATCTCAACCAGACTATATGGAGATTTGTCTCTGGTATAAATGATTATATTGGAGATAGGAACTTAAATTAGCAATTGATGAAAGTTTTTTTTTAAGACTGGTTGCTGTATTACTGAAAACGGGATAAAGGTTGTTTACTCAAACTTGAATATAAAGTTCAAGTCTATGAGAACATGGAACTCTTGTTCTGTTGAGATAGAAGAAATCTCAATGTGCTTAAGGATGATTGATGTCCTTAAACATCAGATAGCTTGTTTACACCTTCTGCTTCTGGTAAAAAGCTTTATGAGAGCTTATTTTCATTAGTGATTCTCTGACGTGTGAGAAGACTAAGCTGATACAGGTGTGTATCATATTAAGATCTTCACGCGTACCTTGGAGGAGTAAGAATGGTAAGTCCAATGATTGGTGTTCCAAGAATCAAAGTTCATGATTCCTTTGATTGAGACTGATGTTCTAAATGATGTTGGAACATCATTCCTGCTATTGGATGACTGAGTATGATTTTGAGATTTAGGGCTATATATTTTCATTATTGAGCATGGTGTAGAGCTACTGGTCATGACTGTGTGGATTTTGATGATAGGTTCTGCTGGAAGTATCTCTATAAAAGATTGTATCAGGCTGAATCTTGAGAAGGAAGTAGGCTAAAGTTGTACCACTCTTTATATGGAGAAGGGGTCTGATGTCTTCCAAATGTGAGTGACATTTTGACTAACCAAGAAATTAAGAGAATTCGTGGATGTGAGCATTCCAGATTTAATGGATTTATTCTCAAGAACAAGGGTGTCTATGGCTGTAAAATTCAAGAGGGATATGTACAGTGTATGAATGTGTTCAGGGGGAGAGTGATCAATGGTGGTATTTGGTCTTAATCCAAAGTTCTTTGGTTATGGTACAAGGAGTGTGGTCCAGGTATTTTTCTCACTTGTGAGCATGAAGATGCTCATGTGATTCTTGTGAGGTTGTGATGTCAGACAAGATGTCTTGACATCGTGGTGTGTTGATCCTTTTGGCTTAGTCAGCCTTGCTTGGGAGTTTGAATTGTTAAGGCTATTGACTTATTTCAACTTTGTTCTTAATTCTTATGAGAGACCTGAGAAATTAGATTGGGTTTTGTCTGGGAGAATTTATTTTTCTTTGCAGAATGAAATAAGGTTCATGGGAGTCTTTGCTGGGAGATGTTAGACATAACGTCTTAACATCTTGATCAATTTCTTTTAATTCTGGTTGAAAAGAGTATGTTGGGGTTATTGGAAGGAACTGTGACTATGCCTCAGAGGTGATAAATGAGAGTAGACAAAGTCTGACTAGGTGCCATGACATTGTTTAGGACTTGTGGTTGTTTCTAAGTAGCTTTATTTGGATGGTGTTCCTTGAACGGTGGAAAGCATGCCGTAGAGAAGGCGTGCAAAACATGTTTCTAAGTACATGCACATTCTTTGGACGGTTCTCCTTAAAGTTGAAATAGTCAAATATGATTTGGGCGGTGCACAGTCATTTATAATGAAGATATCTACCTCAATTTGTATCCTCATTGAATTGTTCTTCGGTAACTTCTATGGACCGTTAATTCCTAAAGCAACTTCTTGGGTATTTAAAGGGGGGTCATTGCCTCTTGTGTCTCAGGTTGTCTCTTTTGGTGGGTTGTAAGGTTATGGAATTCGTCCGGGTTTGGGTGAGTACCGTTTGGGTCTAGAACTGTGTTGGTTTCGTTTGCCAATTTTTTGCTAAAAAGGGGGAGAAAGGTTGTGTGTCCAAATCAGTTGTGTGGTGTTCCTTACAACACATGACTAATCTCCTCTTGTGTGCTGAGCTCATTCTTGCAGTTTCTTTGCAAGGATGTTGGATGGGATGTTCTAACATCCTGTCTGTGTCTCAGTTCTTTTTGTTCTGAGTTTTCTTTTTGTGTCTTGTGATCTTAGTTATGAACATAGTTGTGTCTTGTGTTCTGAGTTATCCAGAGGTAGGGTTTGGTTCTCTAAGCCCTGATCTGGATAATGAAAGATGGTAAATTGGGACTGATATTGAGGGGGAGTGTCGTGCATCTTCTTCCTCATGTACACCAGGTCAAAGGGTACACGGCATACAACAGGTGGTGTACGCTGTATAAACCATCCAAACAACTGGACAGGAAGAATGAAGGCTTCTAGGAGTCACATTATTTTCTGCTAGACTCGTCACAGGCTGGCTAAAATGACTTCAAAACTTTCTACTCCTTCTCTCCTTGTTTTCCTGGGTTTATTGTGAAAAAGGAGTTTTAACCAAAATTTGTCAAAAGGGGGAGATTGAAGACTCTAAGATTTGACTAAATTTTGGTAAAACATGGTGTTGAACAAGATGTCCCGACATGAAGAAATCTGTTAAAAGAAAACATGTCAGACAAGATGTCCTATCTTGAGGACTCGACATCTTGGTCTGATACAGCAGGTTGTTGCAGATCTGTTCCAAGATTTAAGGCGCAATCAGAACATGGATCAAGGGATGATTAAACAGAGATTTCGAAGCCCATGGACAATTGAAGATTATAAAAGGAAGACCAAGACCTAGGGCAAAGTGACTAGGGTTTAGGGTTTTGAGAGTCGTGTACTTTCTTGTGTTGTAAGTCACCCTTTGTATCAGTTTGATACATTGTGGCTAACATAGGTTTACATATTCAGAAACGTATAGGTAATGAATTGTATATTGTTCTTGGATGGAGCTATTAATCAAATTCAAGTATTATTGTTAGTCAAGAGTCTTGACTGAATATTGTATTGGAAGGGTTATCTTTCAATTGAACAGTTTGATGCAGTTGCCGGAGGTTGTACTTGTAACTGTTAGATATCATTGAGGTGATTTAGGAATTGAGATGGGCTTCTCTTATCTAGATAGGTTTCTAGATAGAATTGCACTGGGTGGGGAATTAAGTGATAAGTTACCGGAGGTTGTATACTTAGAATTAATACCACTGATAGTGAATTCATTCCTGGATTGGTAGCCCCTAGATGTAGGTGTTATTGTTCACTGAACTGGGTCATCACATCTTGGTGTTATTTATCTTTTTGTTATGTTCAATTCAGTCTGCTCTTATGTTCTAAAATATATGTCTTGACAGTTGTTGGAACATCCGTCATGACACTGTGATGAATTTGCAGTATTTGGATGTTCTTGTTTTGGCCTTGTTAAGAGAAACAGAGATCAAGTGTCTCGACATCTCTCAGGACATCTGAGATCTGCTACCAGAATTTTAATTTTGAAGTGTTTGTACCTGTAGCCGGACATGAAACCATAAGGTTGGTTATTGCTATAGATGCAAATAGGAATTAGGCTCTGATACACTTGGAGGTAAAGTCATCTTTTTTTAACGGTCCATTGCAAGAAGAAATTTATGTGTTACAACCTCATGGATTTGTGAAAGAGAACAAAGAAGGGATGATGTACAAGCTGCATAAAGCCTTGTACAGGCTAAAACAAGCTTCAAGGGCATGGAATCTGAAGATTGATTCATTTTTCAAGCATCTAGGATTTAAGAAATGTGGAATTGAACATGGTGTGTATGTGCAACATACTTCTGAAGAAAATGTAATTCTGGTGTGTCTTTATGTGGTTGACATACTTCTAACAGGGAGTTGTACTTCTGAGATAAACAACTTCAAGAAGGTCCTGATGAGTGCTTTTGATATGACTGACCTTGAAAATATGGTATATTTTCTAAGAATAGAGATTTTGCATTCTGAGAAGGGAATTATTTTTGCACCAACTGAAATATGAACTTGAGCTGTTGAAAATATTTGAGCTAATGAATTGTAAGTCAGTTGTCACATCTGCTGAGATAAATCATAAGCTGGATTCTGATGATGATGGTGGGGGAGGATGTAGATGCTACAACCTTCAAACAGTTGGTTAGTTGTCTGAGAAATCTATGTAACACCAGGCCTAACACATGTTATGTAGTTGGAATGATAAATACGTTTATAAGTAAGCTAAAATTGTCACATTGCCAAGCTGCAATCATAAGTCTGAGGTATATAAAATGGGCTCTGAGGAATGGAATTTTGTTTCCATATGGAGTATCAATTGATGCTGAGTTGATATGCAACTCAGACTCTGACTGATGTGGGGACAAAGTCGACAGAAGAAGCACTACAAGATACATGTTTATGTATCTTAGGGATCATATTTATTGATATTCCACTAAGCAACCAGTGGTTGCATTGTCAACCTGTGAATCTGAATATATAGTTGGTGCCTTGTCAGTTTGTCAAGTTGTTTGGCTGATGAATTTGCTGCATGAACTGAGGTTCAACGTGAGCAAACCAATCAAGTTGATGGTTAACAACAAATATGCCATAAGTCTTGCTAAGAATCCATTGCTGCATTGAAGAAGCAAGCACATTGATACCAAGTACAATTTTCTGCGCAATCAGGTTCAAAATGGAGTACTCGAGGTTGTTCGTGTCAGCACTCAGAAGCAACTTGTAGATGTGCTAAACAAGACGATCAAAACTGAACACTTCATCAATTTGAGTGATGAAATTGATGTTGTTGATTTTTAGACTTGAATGTGAATTAAGGGACGATGTTGAATGTAATTCAACATTTAAGTTAGTTTAGTTTTGAGTTTCATTTGCATTTTAGTTTCATGTGAATTTGAGTTGAATTTGGGTGTTTATATAAATCTAAATGTAATTGCATTTGTAACAGATTTCATTTTTGCAATTTTGAAATTAGAAAGTTAGTTACACAATTCTCTTTTTTCTCAATTCTCTACAACTGTTCTTCATCTTCTTATGCATTGTTAATGGAGGTTCATTGTTAAACTCCAACAAATATAACTAACCAAAACATATGGGATTTTATAAAAACTAATATTTGTTTTACTTTAAAAATGTTTTTATAAACTATTTTTTATTAAAAAAAAGAAGATGGAAGAAGAAGTTATTTTGCAAAGCCCGAAGAATAGGATCCTCTACTATTTATTTCTCCCATGTTATTTCTCTGTAATTTTCAACATTAAATTAATCAAACGAGTGAGAGGCTTAAAAAAAAAAATCTAACGGATGAGAAACCAAAAGGTAAAAGGACACTTAGAGGAGAGAGAAATTTATGTTAGTTTATCTTCTTCAGCATATTAGAATTTTTTGAACATTTTTCCACTCTACCACCATTTTTATTCTTGCAATAAAAAAATTAATTTCATTTTTCATTTTTCATTACAACACAATAATACACTTCTCCATCACCTCTGTCTAATCCAAATCTATAAATAGTGTTTTGTTGGAAAATTTAGGAATAAATCAAACTTATGATGTTTTGTTGCTGATATGAATGTAGCTTAATTTTGTGAAATCTCATGAAATTTAGGAAAAAACCTTAGGTTTAGTAAAGTCTCCTGAAAATACTCACGTGCAATATTTTTGTTGTTGGAATTTCAAAAAGTTTAACCGTGAAGTTGTAACAAGTAATAAAAATTTTCCTTATGTTTTTTTTTTCTCCCTCTTCTTATATGCCTTTCTCTTTTATTAATTTTAATTTCTATTGTCTCTGAACCATTGGCTTAACATACTCTGGCAGGAGGGGATCCTATTCCCTTGACTAGTGGTGAAGAATGGATATTAGATTTTTGTGGACATAAATTTCATTAATGTGACGTCACCAATTCGTGGGAAAGTCACGTCACCATTTCGTTAATATAGGTCATCATCAATTATATGGCATCAACCATTTTTGCAACATAATTTTTTTTTTCAACTTAATTTTTCGTCCCTAGTTAGTTAACACCCACGGCATGGACACAATATCTCCACGTACACTTAAGGACAATTACACAAACCTCATCCTAAATGTGGCTATGAATGAATCTTAAAAATTTATATCACCTCTATTAAGCAAATTAAAAAATATATATTAGTGATTTCCTTTATAATTTATAATTTGTTAGTAAATGTTTTTATCTTTATTTTCGTGTTTTATCATAAAATAGATTTTTGGTGTGGGTTACTTAGCATTTTTATGTTTGTTATTTTACTATAAAAAAAAACATGAAGTGAATATTTAAAATAGACATTATCTAGATATATTGATTATTCATTAAATATAATTTTTTTATATTAAACAATGGAGTCCTAGTTGATAGTCACATAAAATATTTATTAAATAATAAAACATATAAAATCAAAAAGTGTAAAAGCTATAATCTGTCGTATATATTATCAAAAATGCTATTTTCATACAAGCATGCACCCACACCGTATGTACGGACGGTGAATAATGTCGTCCGTACATGAACAGTGCATGTCCGTACGGTGCATAGTGTCTGTCCATATATAAACAGTGTCTATCCGTACATCAACAGTGTCGTCCGTACGGTACGGAAATGCGGTGTAAATGTAAAATGGGGTGTCAAGATAGCAAACCTGATATATTATATGCAATTGCAAATTGTTTCTATCATCATCTCATTGCAATTTTTTTCCAAAAAGATGGAAGAAAACAACAAAAAATTAAAAACATAGAAAAAATAAATTATATATATGCTGGCAATTAGTTCTATAACCATAGCATCTCTTCCATTTGAATGGGAGGCAATTCTAACACTAATCTTTCGAAGTCTTTGAATGACATCTTGTTCATCATCATTAGCTTAGTTGAAGCTGTTGATGTTGTATCAATAATCTCTTCCTCTGGCTTACTGTTTCCTCTTTTGATCTCAGAAGTTGCCGCGGTTGCGGTGGTGGCCGCATCGTTATTTCCTCGGCCGATCCAGTCGGTCGAGGAATTCTTTCCGGTAAGGCTTTGAACTACTTCTCTGAAGTTCACTGCATCGGTTTGAACATATCGTGTTTCAATTTGAACAATCTTAGGACCTGATTTATTGTTTCTCATCATGGTATATATTTGTTCTCTTGGTTGCTTTAAATGGAGTGTGGTGTAGTGTGTGAGAAAATGCATGGAAAAATGTGGGTGTTAAATAGGTGGTGGATAGGGTAAAGGAAAAAGTTCATGCAACTTGATTTGTTGCATTGATTAGAGAGAGAGAGAGAGGGGGAGATTGCAGTCAGAGAAGACTAGTTGAAATTTGAAGTCCTAGTCAAATAGCACGCAACTTGGAATAAGGTCAAATTAAATAATAAGTGTATTCTTGATTATTAAGAATAGAAAGAGAAAAAGAAAGAAAAAAGAAACATATGAAAATTAGTTAGTCCATACTGTATGTTTAGTCTCTCTCGCGTGGCATGGAAATTTGATTCAATAATTTGCAAAATATTTAGGTTTGAACTTCTTGGTGATTAAGAGGCTTGGAAACATCCTATTGAATTTTCATCAACTAAAATAACCTTAAAACATTAACAAATTCTTGGTGATTAAGAGGTTTGGAAACATCCTATTGAATTTTCATCAACTAAAATAACCTTAAAACATTAACAAAGTCAATTACACTCCGAATTAAAAATTAATAGAAATTATCATGTAGATTAACAATAGGTATCCGGCCACGGTGTATGTTCGTTTTGTCTGCATTTTTTTATCGGACGAACAAAGGTTTTAAGCATGCATCCTCTAATATGTATGTCTTATCGTGTCATGTTTTTTGAATGCTTTTGCGGCGCAAACATTAATCTAAACTTTTTCATTTTTAGATTTTATAGGTGTAGTATCTGCGGACCCTTCAGCCTTTATTTTTGCATGACATTTCAAGGTTTTAGATCCACAGCCTTAACTATGCCATCCCCGCCCAATTGACATAATTAATAACCAATGTGATAGCAATGGCAAAAAATGGATAAAATGTCTCCAAGGGCCCTCATCCAACCCAATAGCGCTCTCTTTCTCACTATCATCAAATGTTATACTGGTAGTTTCATAATCACTATCATTACTTACACCACTTTGTTCGTCTTCAATATCAATTTCACCATCACTGTGTTCATTTTATTCCACATTATTTCCACCATCACCTTGTTCATATTCTTCCACATTATTTCCAACATCACATCGTGCATTTTGTTCAACATTATTTCCACCATCACATTGTTCATCTTCTTCACATTAACTCCACCACAATCTTGTTCATCTTTTTCAACATTAAATCCATCATCATCTTGTTCGTCTTCTTCAACATTAACTCCAACTATGCCTTTAACATAATGATCAACATATAAGTGCACTACCCATTTCATTTTAATGGCATATTTATAAAGCTCACCAGCATCTTTATCATTGAACGTTCTCTTGTATTTGTCTTCATCATTTTTATACCACCATAACCTATATTTTGAGTAAACCTTTAACCAGTTCGTGCATGCATCAAAATAGAATGTCAAAATTATGAAACTTGATCAAGAAATAAGTAACAAGAAAACCAAAGTATCTATCAAGAATTTAGAGACACAAACTAGGCAGCCTTTAAAGCAGTTAGCAACCCAATCTATTAGAAACTATGATGAAAATAAAACCTAATCTGTTAGAAACTATGATGAAAATAAAGTTGTCAATAAAGAAGAATGAAAGGTGTTATGTTGTTAATGTAAGGAGGAATGTGTTTACTAAGGTGTTAAAATCAAAATATTATTGAAAGTTGTCATCAGAAAAGGGCGAGGTAAGGAGCGATTTTGAAGAAAGAGAGATAGAAAAATAGCAAGTAGAGTGGAAAAAGGCGAGGAAAAAGGAAATAAGAGTGGGGAGAAAAAATGAGCAGAGGAGAGAAAAAAGAGAAAGAAATTACAGCCCTTATAGCATTACCATACTCACCTCTAAAGAACATGTGATTATACCTTTCCCATGGACACTTCAACAAACTATGGAATATGCTAACATATTGAAAGAGCTTTTGATAGTAATATGATATTTCTGAACAATGAGACAATAACATTGGTTTGATTATGATCTTTATAAGGCTAGTGGAAAACCAAGGTCCCCCAGTATGACGCTAACGTTAGCAGATAAGTTTTCTATAGTCCCTTATGGAATAATGGAATTTGTACTAATGAAGGTTGAGAATTTTATATATCCAATTGAATTAGTAATTTTTTATATTGAAGAAGTGAATAAAGTTCATGAAATTCTGGTATGCAGATCTCAGATGTCCTGAGAGATGTCGAGACACTTGATCTCTACTTCAAACACATTGACAATAAGGAGCAAAATACAAATTGCAGAAAGTAAACGAACACACAGTAATTGTTAACCCAGTTCGGTGAACAACAACACCTACGTCTGGGGACTACCAAGTCAGGAATGAAATCCACTAGATAGTATTAATTCTAAGCTAAACAACCTCTGGTTTACAACTTATCACTTAATCACTACTCGTGCTTAATTTCTACCTAAGAGTCTTCCTAGGTATGAGACCATTCTCAATTCCCTTTCAATCACATCAGTGACAAAAATTACAACTCAATGCAAACAGTTTAGCTCTAGTATCCACACGACACAAGAGAGGTTCACAAATACAAACCCTAAAACTCACTAAGCAATAATGTATTTTTTTCACATTGATTAGGTTAAATCCATCATATTTATAACCATAAACTAGACTGGATTTGGGCTTCAAAAACGCAGCAATTCTGTTACACAGAATCTGCAACTGATTCTCCTCAAGAATAGTTTATTCAATCCAAAGTTTTCTAAAATGTCTCCACACTTAGGAAAAGGATATCTTCGAATTACAATCAGAATCTCTGATTCCACAATCTTGAACGCCACCTATGATCCACAAATATTCCCAAAATACTCTGAGATCTGGAATTAAAATAACAGTATTAAAAACTGAAAAGTAACAGACAAAGATGTCAAATTAACATGATAGGACATCTTGTCCAACATCTTGTTGTCAAGTTAGTTTTACCAAAATTGATGCCAACCTCAAAAGCTTAGACTCATCAGTTCATATAATTTTTGGTAGGTCGTTTCTACGTAATTCTAAGGAAAATGTTTATCTATAATCAAGAGATATGAAAGAAAAATAGGTCAAATTAGATTCCACTATATCGGCTAAAGCTTCCATATCCATCAACACCAAAGAACATGGTGAGACAAGAGATTGAGATGGTGACAATGAAGAAGGTTGATGGAAGCACCAACACAAAGTAACCTCCATAACATGGGAGGAAAGACGTCAAAATAAATATGTTAAATGAGCACTAGATGTGAGGCAACCCATATAAAAATCAATTTTCATCATTTTATTTGCGTTTTATCTTATTTTGAATGTTTTTGTTATAAAAAGTGGAAAATTTTCAGTTTAATTTTGGAAAACACTGCCAATTGCTCTATTGGGCTCGAATTATTTGCGAACATGTAAGGAACCATTTTTGAATACACATCTTTTGTGCGTGGAAACGTTTTTTACTACAGCCCATGAGCTATTAATCAAAATATTTAGCTCAGAGCTCCCGTAGTGTGTGGTAATAATGATAACATGCCCTATAATAATTCTTGCACCCCAAGGGGAGTAGTGGGATCTTATTTGGCAGGGAGTTGGCCAAGAAGGGTCCAGTTGGTCGTAGATACAAGGTAGGGTGTAACATTTGAGGCCGACGAGGACGGAGAGTGGTCGCTGGTGCACAAGGCATGACAATGAGCGGCTATTGGAAACTTCTAGCCAAAAATTTAATTAACATCGGAATGAGAGGGATCTTGAGGATGTGCAGATATGGGACCGCATGGTTGAAAGAATGCTTATAAGGATTGATTGGTACTACCTATACTAATAGGATGCATCTTTTTTTGGTAGCCTAACAAATAAGAACTCCATAGTTAAGCGTGCTTGACTTAGATTAGTATTTAGATGGGTGACTTTCTGGGAAGTTCCCCGAAAAACGTGTGAGTGAGGACAAAGCATGCTGAAAAGACCCATGTTGGTTTGTGGGGTCAACCGATGATCCTGAAAGCAATTTGAGGCGTTATAAATGGTATCATAGCAGGCCGGTCCATCTGACCTTGGGTGTTAAGAGTTTATTATACCCTGTGTACGATATGTGTGTTAACATTGTGAGTATTGTGTTCCCTTAAGTGTTATTTGCTTTGTTGTTTACAACTAGTTTTATGTCTAGTTATGTAGGAAGAAATGCCTGGTAGAAACGATCGTGCGATTGTTGATCCCCCACATGTGACGGCTCAAGGAAATGGCTAATGTTGTGGTTCAAGCTACTCAATTTTTTTAAGGTGCTCATATATGGATCCAATAGATTAAGAAAAATTTCAGGATAATTACATGCACGAATGCACAGAAAGTACTCTTCCGACTCTTTTTGATATTTGAGAAAGCTGAGTACTGAGAGAAAATGTTCACCAAGGATTAGAAGTTGCTAGTACTGCTATTAATTAGATTAATTTTAAGAAAGATTTTTTGGACAAGTATTTTTCAAAAGATGTTCGCAATTGTAAAGAGACTAAATTTTTAGAGATGAAGCAGGTTAACATGTTTGTGGATAGCTACGGAACCAAGTTTGAAGAGCTATCCAAGTTTTTCCCTCACTATAATGATGTAGACGCTAAAGGTTCCAAGTGTGTGAATTTTGAGAGTGGGTTCCGCCATGAGATTCGGTAGTTTACTGGATATCAGGATTTTTGTCGTTTTTCGGTGTTAGTAAACAAGTGTAGGATTTATGATAATGGCAATAGAGTAATATATACTCGCTATAAGAGTAAGAATGAGAAAGAATTTGGTAATCACAAATGTGGTAAGCCTTATGCAACCCCAAGTGCCAAAGGGAGTCAGGAGTTTGCATTTAAGAGTAGCCAATGTAATGATGGTTGAATAGGAATAGTGGGGGAGGTGCCCCTACTTCCCATATTTGTGGAAAATGTGGTAAGTTGGACTATCATACTTGTTAGTGTAAGGATACATCTCCAACTTGTTTCAATTGTGGTAGGCAAGGTCACATAGGCAAGTTTCGTCGGAATCCAAAGAAGGAACCAAGCAGTGGTCGGAATTCTCAACAAACTTACCTAGTGGAAGAATTTTTTAAGGAGGATGTTCAAGCATACATGTTTTTAGCTTCCTTGAAAGAAGAGAGTAGGGCTTCAGTTGAAGATTTGTCGGCAGTGTGCAATTTCCATAAGTATTTTCGAAGGCTATCTACAGTTGCCACTTGAGCGTGAAGTTATGTTTTCTATAGATTAGTACCTGATCCATGGCACCGTATAGAATGTATGTAGTGGATCTGAGTGAGCTTAAGAAGAAATTGGATGAAATTTTGGAGAAACAGTGTGTAATACCTGTAGCACCCCAAAATTTGCCTCATTTATTCTTAATCTATTGGCTTATATTTCATATCATTTACATCTTTATTTGTGTATATCATTGGTTATAAGCATGGGATCAAGGTATCTATATTGGGTCCTAAGAGAAGGGCATGTTCCACAGAGCTTCAAGCAAAGGATTGTATTCAATCTTAGGATATTCTCAAGCTTCAAAGTCCTTTCCTCATTAAGGCATTCTCAACCATCTCACACAATCATCGGATCAAGAATACAAGCATTGGGCATGTCTTCCTATCTTTTGATCATCTGGATTAAGGTTTTGGTCAAAGGGCATATGTGGCTAGCTTCTTTGGCAAGGAATTGTTTTAAAGGTCAATTCACATCTCAAGGGTTCCCTACATGTGTTAGGTATCATCATAAGTCATGGCATGAGCCTCAGTCAGTGGAAACAAGGTTAGGCTTTCATCTGGTCAAGAAAAGTCAAATGTGATTCCACAAGGTCAAATTCAGGGTTTTTGAGGTCAATCATGGACATTTTATGTCACCTCAAGTGTTTTCATGTGTTTGGTGTAACGCCCGTATTTAATTAAATATTTTTAGTTAAATATTGAGTGTTTTCCGTATAATTGTTGAATATGTTGATTATGTTGTTTGATGCTAATAAGTATTAACCGGGTAATTAGTCGATTTAGTCGGGAGGAATTAATATTAGAAATAATATTTATTTTTGTAGGATATTAATTAATTTGGTTGGGTTAAGTGGCGCGAGAAATAGCAAAGTTGGGGGTATCGTGTAGAAGGCCCATTAAGATAATTAGTAGACCCATTATTTTAGTAAGTTAATTAGAATGAGATGAAAGTTATGGTCAGAAAACAAAACAAAAGGGAGTAAGTCATGTAGCAAGCAGTTAAGAGCAAGGGTTTTGGAAAAACACAAAGGTTGGAGAAGAGAGAATACGTGAAGTTGCAGAGAGGAGAAAATAAGGGTTGCGAGAGATCGCGTAGAGGCTGCGAGAGAGCGAGAATTCGATCGGAAATTCGAGCTACCTTCAATCCAAGGTAAGGGTGGGGTTCGAATTCTATAAACGGGAATATGATAAATAATATGTGGGGTTGGTTTTATAGAATTCTCCTCTGTTTTGTGTAATTGATGTCGTGAATATTGAGTTTGGTTTTCTGTTGATGAATTATTTGTAGAATTTATTATGTCTGTGTTGAAATGATTGTCGTAGAAATGTTGAAATGCATTGCGATTGATGAATTGGTTGTGAGAAACTGGTATATGTTACTTTAGGTGTAATTCTGTTGTAGGTCTGTTGTGGAAATGTTGAAATTCGTGGGAATGTTGTAATTCTGTTGTGGTATATGTTGAAATGCACTGTCTTGGACAATTTGAAACTGATATGAATCTGAGGAAAGGTTGTGAATTTGGAAAGGAACTGGAACGAACGAATTCTGAGACGAATGATTTTGAGGCCGTGACGATCGTGGTGGGTTGTGACGATCGTGATTGTGTCGTGACGACCGTGGTGGTGTTTTGACGACCGTCACGCGTGCTGCTGTGTGTTTTTCTGTTTCTGTTATGTTCTGATGTGGTGTGTTTGTTCCATCCATTTTAATTGAGAAGTTGTTATATAACTCAATAGCATTGGACATAGAATTATGATGGAACTGATTAACCGATTTTTAGTCGAAAACTACCGATTGATTAAATGATGGATTGTGATATATTTTAGATGATGCATAATTATATATATCCTAGTTGCTGTGATATTTTGTTGGAAAGTATTAAGCTGTGACCGATGTTGAATTGCCTCTAATTATTGGCAAGAATTAAGCTGTGGGCCTATGGCCAATGTTGAGCTGTTGCTGTGCGGATTGATAAGTATTAGTGCTGTGATTTTGATGTTCATATTTGAGTCGCATGGCATAACATATTGAGCTGGCCTGGATTGGAAAATTATTGAGCAGGCCTGGATTGGCAAAATATTAAGCGGAAGGCTTATGCCTTGTTGAAGTCAATATTAATTGGCAATTTTTTTAAGCGGGGAGTTCTGCTCCAATGGTACCACATGCATGTGCATTTCGAGTCGCATTTCATGTTGCATAGTTGTTGTTGTGTTGTTGATTAATGATGAAGTAAAAGTTGTTGTTTTGCTGCTCTTTACGTTGATTGAGATGTTGTGAAGTGGTGATTGTATAATCTGATTCTAGTATATTATTTATCATATATATGATTATATTGTTCGATATCTCACCCCTTCTGTTTGAATGTTGTCCCTATGTTGGCAATGTGTAGATAATCAAGAGGAATAGCCGGTTACCTTAGTTCGAGTCGGTGATTGTCGCTCTGATACGTAGCACTCGGGGGGATGACGCGTGTCTTATTTTGGTTTATTTGTTTACATGCTGAATTTTTAAGTTAACTTGTCGAAGAACACTTTGTTGCTTATTTTAAAGTTGTTTATGTTGGATAAAGAAGCTATTACTTTGATTATGAATCTGTTGCGTCGTATTTTATAAAGTTGAGTTATTTTGGAGACTATTTGTTGATTTATGAGTTTTCTTTCCTCCTACTTGCTATGTATCTTTCATGATTATCTGTCATGTTATTGATTTGAAAGTTGAGAAATGTGACATCCTGTTTTATGTTGAAATTTTATCACTCTGATTTCTTTATAAATGTCGGGTAGAAATGGGGTGTTACATTAGTGGTATCAGAGCAGGTCGGTCCGTCCGGCCAAGTTGTCGAGTCGTAGTTGTTTAACAATAGAGTATTGTTAACTAGTCCTAACTTTTGTTTATGTTGAAGTGCAAAGTTGAGATGGCTGGAAGGAACGATGTTGCGATGGCTGCTGCTATGCAAGCAATGGCCCAAGCTGTGCAGAACCTGCCGAACGCTGATGAGAATGCTGGATCTCGTAGTTTGGCGACCTTTCAGAGGGAGAATCCACCTACCTTCAAGGGAAAGTATGATCCCGATGGAGCGTTGGATTGGTTGAAAGAGATGGAGAGAATTTTCCGTGTGATGGATTGCACTCCAGCGCAGAAGGTTCGATATGGGACGCATATGCTAGCATTCGAGGCTGATGACTGGTGGCTAGAGACTCGTCAGAGGTTGGAAGCTGCAGGTGAAGGTATCACTTGGACTGTGTTCCGAAGAGAGTTCCTGAGGAAATATTACCCAGAGGATGTTCGTGGTAAGAATCAAATCGAGTTTCTTGAGCTGAAGCAAGGAAACATATCGGTTACTGATTATGCTGCAAAGTTTGTTGAGTTAGCTAAGTTTTATCCGCACTATAACGGAGATCATGCTGAATTTTCTAAGTGCATCAAGTTTGAGAGTGGGTTGCGCCCGGAGATTAAGAAGGCAGTTGGATATCAAAAGATTCGTGTTTTCGCGGATTTTATTGATAGTTGCAGGATTTTTGAAGAAGATAACAATGCTCATTATAAGATTATTAATGAGAGGAAGGGCAAGCACCAACAGAATCGTGGCAAGCCTTATGATGCTTCGGCGGGGAAAGGTAAGCAGAAAGTAGCTGATGGCGAGAGGACTAGTGGGGGAGATGCTCCTGCTGGCATAACTTGTTTCAAATGTGGGAAACCTGGTCATAAGAGTAATCGGTGTACTACTGAGGTGAAGAGGTGTTTCTGTTGTGGTAAGACGGGGCATGCCATATCTGAGTGCAAGCATAAAGAGAGGGTTTGCTTCAAATGTGGTGAAGAAGGACACCTTGGTAGTCAGTGTCAGAAACCAAAGAAGGCGCAAAGCGGTGGGAAAGTGTTTGCATTGGCTGGGACTCAAACAACTAGCGAGGACAGACTCATCAGAGGTACATGTTTCATTAATAGTACTCCTTTAATCGCCATGATTGATACCGGTGCTACTCATTGCTTTATTGCTGCTGATTGTGTTAAGAGATTGGGTCTTATGTTGTCCTCTATGAATGGAGAGATGGTCGTCGAGATTCCTGCTAAGGGATCGGTGACTACTTCTCTTGTGTGTTTAAAGTGCCCTTTGTCGATCTTCGACAAAGACTTTGCTGTTGATCTAGTATGTTTGCCGTTAAGCGGGATGGATGTAATCTTGGGTATGAGCTGGTTAGAATATAACTATGTTCATATTAATTTTTACAACAAGACTCTGAGGTTTTCTACTCCTGAAGAGGAAACTGGTTTGTTGTCTGCTAGACAGTTGCAACGATTGATGCAAGAAGAAGCTCAGGTGTTCTCGTTGATGGCAACATTATCTATTGAGAACCAAGCTATAATTGATGAGTTGCAGGTGGTGCGCAAATTTCCTGAAGTTTTCCCTGACGAAATTCTTGAAGTACCGCCAGAAAGAGAAGTTGAATTTGCAATTGACCTTGTACCTGGTACCAGACCTGTTTCTATGGCACCATACCGAATGTCTGCATCTGAATTGTCAGAATTAAAGAAACAATTGGAGGATTTGATTGAAAAGAAGTTTGTAAGGCCAAGTGTATCGCCGTGGGGAGCTCCAGTGTTGTTGGTGAAGAAGAAAGATGGGAGCATGAGGCTCTGTGTTGACTATAGGTAGTTGAACAAAGTGACGATTAAGAACAAGTATCCGCTTCCGAGAATATATGACTTGATGGATCAGTTGGTAGGTGCTTGTGTGTTTAGCAAGATTGATTTGAGGTCGGGTTATCACCAGATTAAAGTGAAAGATGATGATATTCAGAAGACGGCTTTTAGAACGCGTTATGGACATTATGAGTATTTGGTGATGTCGTTCGGTGTTACTAATGCGCCGGGGGTATTCATGGAATACATGAATCATATCTTTCATACATATTTGGATCGGTTTGTTGTGGTGTTTATTGATGACATACTGATTTACTCCAAATCGGAAAAAGAGCATGTAGAACACTTAAGATTAGTATTGAAAGTTTTGAGAGAAGAGAAGTTATATGCAAAGTTGTCGAAATATGAATTTTGGCTAAAGGAAGTTAGTTTTCTTGGTCATGCCATTTCAAGTAGTGGCATTGTTGTGGATCCATCTAAAGTAGACGCGGTGCTGCAATGGGAGACTCCAAGGTCGGCTACTGAGATAAGAAGCTTCTTGGGATTAGCTGGTTACTATAGAAGGTTTATCGAAGGTTTTTCTAAGTTGGCACTTCCGTTAACTAAGTTGACATGTAAATGTAAGGCGTTTGTGTGGGACGCTCAATGTGAAGGAAGTTTCACGGAATTGAAGAAGAGATTGACTTCGGCTCCGGTTTTGGAATTACCTAACCCAGGAGAACCTTTTGTGGTATATTGTGATGCTTCTAAAATGGGTTTAGGAGGTGTACTTATGCAGAATGGTAAGGTAGCTGCTTATGCGTCGAGGCAATTGAGGACTCATGAGAAGAATTATCCTACGCATGATTTAGAACTTGCTGCAGTTGTTTTTGTGCTGAAGATTTGGAGGCATTATCTTTATGGTTCTAGATTTGAAGTATTTAGTGACCATAAAAGTTTAAAGTACTTATTTGACCAGAAGGAGTTGAATATGAGACAACGAAGGTGGCTGGAGTTATTAAAAGATTATGATTTCGGTTTGAATTATCATCCAGGTAAAGCTAATGTTGTGGCTGATGCTTTAAGCCGAAAGACTTTGCATATGTCGGCGATGATGGTTAAAGAGTTGGAGTTAATTGAACAGTTCAGAGATATGAGTTTAGTTTGCGAAGTGACACCGCAGAGTGTGATGTTAGGAATGTTGAAGATTAACAATGATTTTCTGGATAGTATCAGAGAAGCTCAGAAGTTAGATGTGAAACTAGTAGATTCAATGGTTGGAATCGGTCAGTCGGAAAATAATGATTTCAAGTTAGATGAGCATGGTGTGTTGAGATTCCGTAATAGAATTTGCATTCCTGATGATGCGGGGATGAAGAAATCAATTCTTGAGGAAAGTCATAGAAGTAAATTGAGTATTCATCCGGGGGCTACAAAGATGTATCAAGATTTGAAAAATTTGTTTTGGTGGCCTGGGATGAAGCGTGATGTAGCGTAGTTTGTGTATACATGTTTAACTTGTCAGAAGTCGAAAGTTGAACATCAGAAGCCTGCGGGGTTGATGCAACCGTTGGAAGTTCCAGAATGGAAATGGGATAGCATTTTAATGGACTTTGTAACGGGATTACCAAACACTTCGAGAGGATATGATTCGATTTGGGTGATTGTTGATAGGCTTACGAAGTAGGCTCATTTTATTCCTATTAACATCACTTTTCCGGTATCGAAGTTGGCAGAGATTTATATTCGGGTAATTGTGAAGCTGCACGGTGTTCCTTTGTGTATGGTGTCGGATAGAGATCCGAGGTTTACTTCTAATTTTTGGAAGAGTTTGCAAGAGGCGTTGGGTTCTAGGTTGAGGTTGAGTTCGGCGTATCATCCTCAGACAGATGGTCAAACTGAGAGGACTATTCAGTCGTTGGAGGACTTGTTGAGAGCTTGTGTTCTTGAGCAAGGAGGTTCGTGGGATACTTATCTTCCCTTGATAGAATTCACTTATAATAACAGTTACCATTCTAGTATCGAAATGGCCCCTTTTGAAGCATTATATGGTCGGAGATGTAGGACTCCTTTATGTTGGCATGAATCTGGAGAAAGTGTAGTACTTGGACCTGAAATTGTTCGAGAGACTACTGAGAAGGTGAAGTTGATCCGAGAAAAGATGAGATCTTCCCAAAGTAGGCAGAAGAGTTATCATGACAGACGAAGGAAGGACTTAGAATTTCAAGCAGGTGACCATGTGTTTTTAAGAGTTACACCTGTGACCGGTGTTGGGCGTGCATTGAAGTCTAAGAAGCTCACTCCTCGTTTTATTGGTCCGTATCAGATTTTGGATAGAATTGGGAATGTTGCTTATAGAGTGGCTTTACCGCCTAATCTTTCGAATTTGCACGATGTGTTTCATGTGTCACAACTTCGAAAGTACATTTCAGATCCATCTCATGTGATTCATATGGATGATGTGCAAGTACGGGATAATCTTACTATCGAGACGATGCCTGTGCGAATCGCGGATCGTGAAATGAAGACCCTGAGAGGCAAGGAGATTGCGTTGGTGAAAGTAGTCTGGTTAGGAGCTGCTAGAGAAAGTATGACGTGGGAGTTGGAAAGCAGGATGCGGGAATCCTATCCTGAGCTGTTTGAGCAAGGTAAGATTTTCGAGCACGAAAATATTCTAAGTGGGGGAGAGTTGTAACGCCCATATTTAATTAAATATTTTTAGTTAAATATTGAGCGTTTTCCGTATAATTGTTGAATATGTTGATTATGTTGTTTGATGCTAATAAGTATTAACCGGGTAATTAGTCGATTTAGTCGGGAGGAACTAATATTAGAAATAATATTTATTTTCGTAGGATATTAATTAATTTGGTTGGGTTAAGTGGCGCGAGAAATAGCAAAGTTGGGGGTATCGTGTAGAAGGCCCATTAAGATAATTAGTAGACCCATTATTTTAGTAAGTTAATTAGAATGAGATGGAAGTTATGGTCAGAAAACAAAACAAAAGGGAGTAAGTCACGTAGCAAGCAGTTAAGAGCAAGGGTTTGGGAAAAACACAAAGGTTGGAGAAGAGAGAATACGTGAAGTTGCAGAGAGGAGAAAACAAGGGTTGCGAGAGATCGCGTAGAGGCTGCGAGAGAGCGAGAATTCGACCGGAAATTCGAGCTACCTTCAATCCAAGGTAAGGGTGGGGTTCGAATTCTATAAACGGGAATATGATAAATAATATGTGGGGTTGGTTTTATAGAATTCTCCTCTGTTTTGTGTAATTGATGTCGTGAATATTGAGTTTGGTTTTCTGTTGATGAATTGTTTGTAGAATTTATTATGTCTGTGTCGAAATGATTGTCGTAGAAATGTTGAAATGCATTGCGATTGATGAATTGGTTGTGAGAAACTGGTATATGTTACTTTAGGTGTAATTCTGTTGTAGGTCTGTTGTGGAAATGTTGAAATTTGTGGGAATGTTGTAATTCTATTGTGGTATATGTTGAAATGCATTGTCTTGGACAATTTGAAACTGATATGAATCTGAGGAAAGGTTGTGAATTTGGAAAGGAACTGGAACGAACGAATTCTGAGACGAAGGATTTTGAGGCCGTGACAATCGTGGTGGGTTGTGACGATCGTGATGGTGTCGTGACGACCGTGGTGGTGTTGTGACGACCGTCACGCGTGCTGCTGTGTGTTTTTCTGTTTCTGTTATGTTCTGATGTGGTGTGTTTGTTCCATCCATTTTAATTGAGAAGTTGTTATATAATTCAATAGCATTGGACAGAGAATTATGATGGAACCGATTAACCGATTTTTAGTCAAAAACTACTGATTGATTAAATGATGGATTGTGATATATTTTACATGATGCATAATTATATATATCCTAGTTGCTGTGATATTTTGTTGGAAAGTATTAAGCTGTGACCGATGTTGAATTGCCTCTAATTATTGGCAAGAATTAAGCTGTGGGCCTATGGCCAATGTTGAGCTGTTGCTGTGCGGATTGATAAGTATTAGTGCTGTGATTTTGATGTTCATATTTGAGTCGCATGGCATAACATATTGAGCTGGCCTGGATTGGCAAATTATTGAGCAGACCTGGATTGGCAAAATATTAAGCGGAAGGCTTATGCCTTGTTGAAGTCAATATTAATTGGCAAATTTTTTAAGCGGGGAGTTCTGCTCCAATGGTACCACATGCATATGCATTTCAAGTCGCATTTCATGTTGCATAGTTGTTGTTGTGTTGTTGATTAATGATGAAGTAAAAGTTATTGTTTTGCTGCTCTTTACGTTGATTGAGATGTTGTGAAGTGGTGATTGTATAATCTGATTCTAGTATATTACTTATCATATATCTGATTATATTGTTCGATATCTCACCCCTTCTGTTTGAATGTTGTCCCTATGTTGGCAACGTGCAGGTAATCAAGAGGAATAGCCGGTTACCTTAGTTCGAGTCGGTGATTGTCGCTCTGATACGTAGCACTCGGGGGGATGACGCGTGTCTTATTTTGGTTTATTTGTTTACATGCTGAATTTTTAAGTTAACTTGTCGAAGAATACTTTGTTGCTTATTTTAAAGTTGTTTATATTGGATAAAGAAGCTATTACTTTGATTATGAATCCGTTGCGTCGTATTTTATAAAGTTGAATTATTTTGGAGACTATTTGTTGATTTATGAGTTTTCTTTCCTCCAACTTGCTATGTATCTTTCATGATTATCTGTCATGTTATTGATTTGAAAGTTGAGAAATGTGACATCCTGTTTTATGTTGAAATTTTATCACTCTGATTTCTTTATAAATGTCGGGTAGAAATGGGGTGTTACATTTGGAGCAAGAAGAATCAAAGAGAAATATAAAATCAAGAGTTTTGGTGAAGTAGGGTTTTGATGGAAAAATTCCTAAGTCTCAAAATGTCAACTTCTAGCCATCTTGCAACATCCATAACTTTTCATCCTTGATCCAAATGGAGCAAACTTGCTATCAAATTAAAGAGGACATTATGTACTACAAGTTTGAAGAAGGAAATATTTTCAAAAGATTCATGGATTTTAAGTTATGAAGGCTTAAAGTTGAGAAAATCTAGGTTTTGGAAATTTATACTTAGAAATTTTTCTAAGTATAGAATTTCAATATGGAGGGTGACTTTTCAAGGCTTTCTTTCATCATGATCCAAAATTTATCTCAATTTTCTTCAAACATGAAAGTTGTAGATCATTCTCCTAGCTTTCTTTTGAGTACTAAAACTCCTCCATTGGATGTATAGAACTCAAGTTATGAAGTCATCAAGATAGGGTTTCCATTATGTCAAATTTGACAAGGTTTTGGCAACTTTGTGGACCAATCTTCTAAAGGATTTTTCACTATGATCAAGGTCTCATTTCAATTTCATGCAAACATTAAAGTTATAGAGCTTTCTTCAAGCTTTCACAAGTTAAGAACTCTTTCATTGGACAAATACATCTCAAGTTATGGTCTTTCAAAGATGGTGTTACAATGTTGCCAAATTCATGACTTAGAATTTTTCTAAGTTTCTTTTAGTGACATATTGGCGGACATGATTTCAATTCAATTTTTATCCACTTTCCAAGACCTGTTTCAGGTTGATTTCCAAATGAAAGTTGTTATATGATCTTCATACTTTGCATTGGATAAAAAATCTCATGAATTGGAGCTAAGTTCATCAAGTTGTGATTATTCAAAGTGAGCTTCATGGAATTATGTCTAAGCATATCTCCTTGCCATATTTTCATGCATTATGCTAACCTTTTCATGCAACAAACTTTCTTCTCATTTTTTACACGCATGTGATCCTCTTTTCCACTCCAAATGTTGCCCTAAACATTGCCAAAATTGACCCAACCAACCTTGTGACATTTACACCCTTCATAAGCAAGTTTTACCAAGGATTGCAAGAAGACAAACATCCAAAACTTGTCTCACAAGTTTTCTATTCCACTCTCTTTCTCTGACCATTCTTGCCACACAAAATGACAAGAAAACAAACCACTCATGCCATGTAACTGGTACCACCTCACACCATCCATATTTCAAATTTTTTCAAATTTTAGCCATGATTTTTCTACCACAGTAACTAACTTGTACCTATCAAAAGCCACCATATATAACCCCAAAAACCCTAAGAAGAGGGACTACTCTTCATTTGCTCAGAATCTTGAACCCTAGAACTCTCTCTTTCTCAAAATTTCCATTTCTTCGAACCACCTGGTGTGAGCCCTATTTCTTCTTTCTCTTGCTTCCATTCACATTTTGGAGACTCTATGAAGATAAAAGAAGAAGGTTCAGAGGCATACAAGGTCATACTGAGCAGTATCAAATCTTCACATAGGTAACTTTCTTTCAATCCATTTCTCTGTGTATGATGCTCGTTTTGGCATTTGTTTTGCGTGTTTAGAATCATGAGTTAGTGTAGAACATTTCTAGAATGGTGTTGTTCTTGTTTATTGATGTTTCAGTTTGTGCACAATGTTTGCACGTTTGTTTTTCATGGCTTTAAAGTGACGGTTATTGAGTTTTGAGCCCGAATTCGTGTTCTCCATAAAAAACTGAGTGGAGTAGTGCTTTCGTTTTCATGTTTTGATGAAGTTTAGGGTCGCAGCTCCGGCGAGTAGCTCGGAGAAGACGACCGAAGCTTTGCTCCGGCGTCTAGGGTTTCTTGGCTAAGTCGCCCGGTCTGATCCCTTTGACCATCTGCGTGGTTCTGAGGTGGATGACACTTCATTTTAGTGAGCTTGCGTGACACCCTTTTATTTGGTTTTCTGATTTTGGTTTAAAAAAATTTCACGGGCCTTGTATTTTTTCCTTTTCACATCTTCCTTCTTAGGCCCAGAGCGCGTTATGAACTAAACCTAGTTCATATCCTTTTACTGATTACACCCCATCCCTTTTTCTTCTCATTTTATCTTTTTCTTTTGTTCATGTTAACTTCACATTTTGTTTTCAATTTTCCTTCTATATAAAAATCCAGACCAATAGTTTTGAGGTATTTTGATGTCTCTAGAATTTTATTTTATTTTTATTTTTATTTTAAAAATTATTTTTCTATTTTATTTTGGTTTATTTTTAAGAAGTGTTTACTAATGCCATTAGATTAGGGTTTTGTGTTTTGATACCTTAAACACTTTTGCTTGAGCCAAATTTTTGCAATGTTTGAATACATGATGTGATGATGTTTGGGTATGCTTGCTGGTCTTTGATGATGTTGTTTGGATAGACCTTCATTTGACTTTGTGACCCTCGATTTATGCTCGACTCTTGTGACACCTTATCTAGTTGATGGGTTTTGAGCATTTTCTTGTACCACTTTTGTAGCATTAATCCTTTGCACACACACTTGAATGTTTAAACATAAGTTTGAGTTTTGGATTGGAATTTATTCGGTCATTTTCCTATTTTTGTTTGAATCCCTAAGTTGATGATGTTTTGAAGTGGTTTCTTTGGTGCTTTTGACTTAGTTCTTTAAAATGCTTCATTGTGTGACTTAATGGATGCCTATGAATCTTTGTATATTTGAGATGACATGTTTGAGATATTGATTTTGATGTTTTGATATCCATGGTTGTGATCTCTTCTAACTCTTTTCCTCACATGATCATCCTTGTCCTTGTTATGAGAAGTGTGAATGGTGTTTGCCTAACATTTTAAGCATGATGCTAGTGGATTTGGTTTGATATTCTTGAATTGAATATGATGTGATATGTTTGAGTATGCTTCTGACCTTCATGCTTTGATGTTCATTACTTGACTCTTTGGCCTTTGCATCTTGTTTGAATACTTGTTTTCCTTTGAGGATGGAATTGGTGTATGCTTAGCTAGTTTTGATATGTGCTTTGGCTTTGATTCTTGTTATTTCTTCTTGATATTCATGACTTGATTGGAATATGACATAGCTACTGCCCTACCTTGGTTTTCACTTTGTTTGGATGATTGATAATACTTCTTGATTGGTCTTAAGTCACTTGTGTGTGCATTGATGCATTGTTTGCCTAATTGTTTTGACTTCCAATCTTTGATTTTGAAATATGTACTCATTCTTGACATAGAATTGATGGTTATCTTGAGTGATTGAATATGATACTTGCATTGCTTGGTGCTTATGTCAACTTTTTTGAATCTCATTGATTGATTATTTGGTGTTACATCTTCTCTTTCATCTTTCATCTCTCTTTCTTTTCTTTTAAGTCTTGAGACTTGTTTAAGTCTTGAGTTTGCTTTTGTTTATGATTGATTAGTATAATGTTTACTTGTGTTTGTTCACATGATCCCTTAGGATTCCTAACTCAACTTAATTTCTGATTAAGTTAGAGGTATGAGAGACATTAGGCTTTTAATCCTTTGTATGATAACAATTAGGATAGTCCCTTTCAAACCTTAACCTTAAGTTTATCTCTTTGCATGATAACATTAGGTAGAGTTCCCTTTTTATCCTAACTTTAGGACCATTGTGCATGACAACATTAGGAATCAGTTTCCCTTAGTTGTTTTTCTTTTCAACCTTTGAGTCCTCTTCTTTCTCATCTCAAAACAAAAATCAAAACACTTAATAAATACGACGAGTATTGTTCACCACGAGCCTTAAGTATATGGGAAATGATGAGTGAGGGGTCTCCCATTGCTTTTCTAGAGTGTTTAGCGTACGTCCCGTTTAGGGGCGACTATGCGACGCATTCGCTCCTATGTCATAGACTTTAGTGCAATACAAATCTCAAACTAATTCAATTCACTTCTGTCTAAAAAACAAAAACAAAATGCAAATCTTTTTATCCTCCGGGATTGGTCTCAAGTCATTTTCAGAAAAGAGTACATTGTTTCCGTTTTACCGCAAACAGGCATCGACACTAACTGCTAGAACGCGAATTTAACATCGCTCATAAAAAAACACTTAACCAATCTGTGGTTATGTAAGTCGAACTACGACTACTCTAATTTCCTCATTCTCGTCCGAATGAGGATACGTAGGCATGAGAAGACGATGTCTTGGCGAGCAACCTTCCCCCTTTCACCCGTAGTCCTTTGAACTACGTTGACTCTGACTTTCCCATTGCACGAGGGAATACGTAGGCCTAGGATAGTGAATTCCTATCGAGTCTCCTTTTTGTTCTTTTTCCCTTTCCGTTTCCGTTTAGCAGTACAACTTTAGATAGACACACCCTTTGATTAGACAACAAGCGTGGATCCCGTTGAGTACAACGGACGCAAGGGGGTGCTAATACCTTTCTCTCGTGTAATCGACTCCCGAACCCAGGACTTGGTTGCAATGACCATGTCTTCTCCCTTTTGAGGTTTTCTTCGATCATTTCCTTTCCCCCATCGAGATAAATAATGTTCGGTGGTAACTCTATTTTTTCGCCGTTTGTTTTTCACGGTTGCGACAGCTGGCGACTCTGCTGGGGACTCTGGTTCCCTATGCGAGTCAATCCTAGTGCTTGTCTGTTTTTGTTTCACTAGGTGTTTATTTTTGTGCATTTATGTGCTATATCTGTTGTACATTATCTGTTGTATATTACTGTATTTTATTGCATTATTGCATTTGATTACTATTATCATATTGCTCTACTGTTGTTGTGTTGTTGGGTGGGTTGGTTCCATGTGAGATAAGCCCAATACCCAGGCTTGAGTACATACTTAGGATTAGAGTGGATAGTCGTGTGGCCTGCGCAGCTGATGTTGAGTTTATCAAAAGTAAGTATTGTGTTATTGTATCCACAGAGACTAGAGTGATATTATGAATTTTCTTCTAGATTACTGAAATATTTTAAGTGAAAGTTTATTAAGAAAGTCTTTAGACGTTTTAAAGTAAAACAAAACAAAACGGAATAATTTAAACGGGATTTGTGATATGACAAGTTATCTTGCAGTGATTGGATTTCCTCTACCGTTCACGTATGCAATCTACCGATTAATTATGATGCAATCATGTTTTCTTTCATATTTCCATATACTTTTCCGAAAAATATGTATGTCTACATAAAAAGTTCACAGATTTCAATCAGTTTGTTGAATCGGTGATGTCTCAACCGATTAAACAAATAGACCATATGATGAACAAGTATTTGAATTGGATATTAAACTTAATTCTATGTCTAGCAATCAGAGTTTAATAGATTCATATCTTTAATATCTGAAGACGAGATCAATTTACATTAATAACCGAATTCATAAGATTTGGCGATAAAGAAAAGATAGAATCAATACTTAATGAAAACACGCTTGCATTAAAATTTAAAGTGGTACATATACATACGGTTACAGTAGATTCTTCCAATCCCAGCAAGAGAGAGAGAGAGAGAGAGAGTTAGCTATCCATTTTCATGGTAGCTTGTACAAAAAGGAAGAAGTGGAGATGAATGAGCATCAATGACGATTTCTCGATCCTTGATGCGTATCCAGCTCGATTCTTCGATTCTCTCCCTTAAAGTTCTCTTACAATACACTCTTAATAACTATTACAAAATGTATTCAAAATAAAACATGAGATGATTTCTGCATTGCCCTTTATCCTTTTTATAATGTTCTTGGCCGCCTGAGTTCGCATAGTGAGAGAAAGTTCGCTATGCGAACTCCCTTTCCTTCTCCATTAAGAATTAAATTTAATTGCCTTTCAGACAACGCCAAACTTCGCTATGCGAAGTATAGTTTGCGTCGCGAACTTTGGTCGCTTCCTTCGCTTCAAGCAAAGATTGGCCATTTTGGTTTTGTTTCTGCTCGCATTTCCTCGCGTCGCGACCGTCGCCATCTATCGCATAGCGATCTTCAAGCGAAATCTTTCGCTTTCTCTCGCTTCCTTCGCTTCAAGCGAAGTTTGATCAATTTGATTCTGTTTTGATTTGCTGGATCTCGCTTCACTTTTGCATAGCGACGCTCGCGTAGCGAATCATTTGGTCGCGGTGCGAAAGTTGCATGGCATGGTTTTTCTCTTTATTCAACTGGTTTCTTCATACCTAATACCTGGAAAACCACACAAATTCACAAGTACCAACCTTTTGAGTCTTTCGTTAGTCAATTCTCATAAAAAAATACAAAGGAACAAAGAAATTTGTTTGAGTTTCGACTAATGATACATTGTCTTTTGGATTGTTACTAAAATCTCCCCAACTTAGTTTCTTGTTTGTCCTCAATCAAGAGCATGATTTTAAGAAATGTTTTCATGATTCAATCAAGTAGCTAAAATGAATTTTGGAAAATCAATTAAATGGTTCAAATGATTACTTCTCGCACAAGAATAATGTTCAACTGATTTATTGAATCAGAGCATGATCATGGCATTGAGTTATCGCACACACAATCACATCATATACTCACAATTATAATGGCACATTCTTCTTGAATTTTCCTAACTCTCTTCTTTATATAAAGGAATGAAGATTTTTTTGCTTCTGGAGGATTGACTATCATTAAATCACTTGGTCAACATCTGGGTCGATTCATGATTTCATAAACAAGACTTCATAATTTGAGCAATTGAAGGCAAAAATCACAAAGGTCTTTTTGAGGTTGTAATGTGGCTAGGTTTCTCTAAGAGATGTTTTTATTTCTAAGGCTATTTTTTTCAAAATCTATCCACATTTGCAATTCCTTTTCTTGCTTCACTCATTTGTTTTATCATCATGCTTTTTCCTTTTCTTTTCAATCCTTCATGATACCAATTTCTTCCTTTTCTTTTTTCTTTTCTAGTTTTCGATTTCTCATTCTTTTTCTTTTCCATTTTGTAACCTTATCAAATTTTTCTCCCCAACATAATTCTTTTCATGAGTGAAGCATTATTGTTTCATATCCTTTTTGGTTTAGGTTTGTGTAAGAAGAAATTTGGACTGGATCAAAAATCTTAATGATTTTGTATTTTTGAAATTTGATCCATCCTTTGCTTTTTTTCGGTTTCAAAAATGGTTTGGACTAATGCTCACTCACTCACTGGTTTTGATGTGTTTTTCTTTTTCTTTTTCGGCTTATGGTGGTTTTACTCATAATCAAGCAACTGCCTTGATCATCTTAAAGCCTTTGCAAAGCTTAAATTAGAAATTCAGGATTCCAACATGAATCAACCGAGTCCAACGCAAGGATTTCATTGTTTGTTTAAGTAAATCATGGAAGTTTTCCTCACTTTTCTGGTTTTTTGCTATTGATCCAATCAAGTGTGCACAATGTAAAATGAGACATGATATGAATTTGTATGAGAAAAAAAAATCCAAGATCATGCTAACATTCTACAAAGCAAGTAAACATGTACCTTGCTTGATTTTCGTCCGGTTCATATCATTACCACTCAAATTGTTTCGTTGATTCGTTCAGCCCACTTGTCGAGTTTGCACAGCATCATTCCATGCTCATGATTTCAAATCTCACTTGAAACAAAATTATGAAAAATAGAATTCTATTTGAAATACAAAACTCTGCATACAAACTTGTCCAACGGTTCGAGACCGCTTAGCAAAACATGTGAAAATAGCACAAGTTGTAACATCTTACAATAACAACAGAATTCCACACAAAAGGAAATTAAACTTGCAAAATAAAGATGGAAAGCATATAATAATAACTTTGAAAGCAATAAATTTCACTGTATTTAGGCGCACTTTCTTAAATAATTTCAGTATCCTACTCTTCAACCATTTCCTCACTTCCACTTCCTTCTTCACCAGAAGCCTCTTCTTCTTCCTCCTCCTCTTCTTCTTCTTCTTCTTCTTCTTCTTCTTCTTCTTCTTCTTCTTGATTCTCAGCCTCCTCATTCTCTGCAGTCTCGGTAGATGCGTCAACTATACATGTACCAGCAGCTCCTCCCAAATAGAATGGTCTATCCCCAGGCCAAGAAACACGAGTCTGGTAGGCCTCCGGAGTAAGGATCTGATGTGCGACATCTTTTGGCCTGCCCATTTGTAATTGCATCCGATACATGGAGTCTTGTATGCTAGTCATGGCACGGTTGGGGGCTTCATTTTGGTCCCATGTATATGAGAATGATGCTCACAACTGTGGATCCCACTCATCAAAATTCAAGTTATCATAAGTAGGTTGGCCGGGGGCTTGCCTTGTGCTTGTTTCAAACTTGCAAAAACGGGTAATATAAGGGTCGTTCACTGTCCCTTTGAGAGTTTGGTGCACCTGGTTAGGGATTACCATGCGGGAAACGCGTAGTAATCCCATGATCAATCCTGGAAAAACCAGTGGACATGATGATTTGGTTCTCGTTCCTGGCTCTCTTTCACTTTCTGCTACAATTTTCATTTCATTTGAAATAATGCGTGCAACACACACACTTTTACCACTCAAAATAAAATAAAGTAACTGTGCGGTATCCAAGGTGAATGTCGTGGTATGACTCCAGGGACAGATGTTGTGCAAAATGAGAATTAACACCACCTGAGCACACTGCTTTAGGTCCTTGCGGAGAAAATGTGTTGGCACCCCAGCAACATTCTTTTGCACTTTCCGTCCTCGGCACAAAAGAAACCTGGAGATTTCCTTGATGTCTGGTGCTACATTCAAATGAAGCTCATAATGGCAAGCATGACCTTCTGGAATAGTTAGAGGATTTCCAAGATATTTGTTGATTGCATTGCGGCTGAAATTAATTGTGCGGCCTTGGACCGTGGTTTTGTAGTTAAAAGGTTCTCCTTCCGCCGGAAGAGCGTTGGCGTAAAACTCTTGGACCATATCATAATTGAGGTGCTTGGGAGGGGTGACCAACTTTTCCCACTTCCAAATTTTGATTAAATCCGTGACGCGCAGTAATCGCCTTCCTCGTCCACTTCAAATCTAAGTTCAGGCTAAATGCTTCTTTATTCAAGTTCTATGAACCTTTCCGCTTGGGCAGCACCGACAAAACGTGATTGATCAAAGGGTCTGGCCCTTGAGGTTTCTCCTCCAACCTTTTGCTTCTTTTGTTGGACTTGCTTCTTAGGTGCCATGTCTACAAAACAAAAATTTTGACAGCGCAAAGACAAATTTTGTTAACAAAATACTGTTATGGTTATGAATCAGTTTGCATAGCGGCCAAAGTTTCGCGATTCGAAACTGCTTGTGCATAATTTCTGCATAAACCCTTGATTCAAGTTCCCTTTTTGTCCTGCAGTAATTTTAAAAACCCTAGCCTATCTTTACAGAAGAGTAAGAAAAAATTTAGGTCAAAGTAGCACATGAACTTAGCAAGGCAGAATGATTTAGGGCAAGAAACATGGGGTTCATTTTACTATTTCAAAAGTTTTGTTCATGATTGGGAAGAAAAAGTTCAGATTTGCAGCCTTATTATCCATTAGATTAAAAACAAGAAACCATACCTTGTTCATGCAGATGCTTGAGAGAAGTTGAGAGTGAAAATTTTTCTTGAGATTGATTAGTGTGTGAAAGAGATGATTTGTGTGTGAGAAGTGAAGAGATGAAGTGATAAATGTAAAGAAACAGAAAAATAAAGGCTCGGCAAAGGTTAGAAACACGAGCACATAGGGCAGTTAGAGGGTGGGTGTGTGTAATAACTGTCATAAATGCAGGTTTGACCAAACAACTTTCGCATTGCGAAGTATGCTTCGCGTCGCGAACGTTCGCATAGCGAAAGTAATTTCGCGTAGCGAACTTGTCCCAACTCTGTTTTCTCTGCAGAAGGAAGGTCACATGTTTTCCAAAATAATCTATTCTAAAAACTGAAAATAAAATGAAAAGAACTTGTAACATTGGGTTGCCTCCCAACAAGCGCTTGTTCGTTAGCTCGACGTTTGAAGTAGCTTTTCAAGGTTCGCGCAATGGAATCATTGTGGTGTGTCTATCAACATCACCACCCAAATATAACTTGATTCTTTGGCCATTGACAGTCCATGTTGCTTTTGAAACTGGATCCTCCAATTCAACTACTCCATATGGCTTGACATCTTTTATTTGAAATGGCCCGGACCACTTTGATTTAAGTTTCCTGGGAAATAATCTTAATCGGGAATTAAAAAGGAGAACCATTTTCCCGATTTTGAATTCCTTTGGAAGAATTTTTCTATCGTGGTATCTTTTGATCCTTTCCTTGCATAGCTTGGATGATTCATATACTTGGAGTTGCATTTCTTCCAGTTCATGAAACTGTAGTTTTCTTTTTGTGTCGGCTTCTTGTTGATCAAAATTTAGAAATTTCAAAGCCCAAAAAGCCTTGTGTTCCAATTCCACCGGTAAATGACACGCCTTACCGTATACCATTTGAAAAGGTGTGAGTCCTATTGGTGACTTGTAGGCGGTACGGTAGGCCTAAAGAGCTTCATCTAGTTTTAATGACCAATCCTTCCGTGAACTTGAAACCGTTTTTTCCAGAATTCTTTTGACTTCATGACTGGACACCTCAGCTTATCCATTTGTCTGCGGGTGATATGGTGTGGCAACCTTATGCCTGACTCCATAGTGTTCAAGGGCCTTGGCAAGAGGTGTATTACAGAAGTGAGAACCACCGTCACTGATCAACACCCTTGGTGTTCCAAACCTAGTAAAAATGTGCTTCTTCAAGAATATGATCACTATTTTGTTGTCTGCTTTTGGTGATGCGATTGCCTCCACCCATTTGGATACATAATCTACTGCCACTAAGATATACTCGTTATTGAAAGACGAGGGAAAAAAGGTCCGACGAAATCAATCCCCCAACAATCAAAGACTTCTACCTCTAACATGTTTTGCAATGGCATTTCGTTTCGCTTGGAGATTCCACCAGCCCTTTGACAATTATCACAATTCTTGGCATGTTCATATGTATCTTTAAATAGAGAAGACCAATAGAATCCTGATTTTAAGATTTTGGCAGCCATTCTTTCTCCGGTATAATGACCGGCATATGGTGAATTATGGCAATGCCATGTGATGCTTCAGGCTTCCTCTCTAGTGACACATCTCCTTAGTAATCCATCGGATCCTATTTTGAACAAATAAGGATCATCCCATACATAATGAGTGGCATCACGCAAGAATTTCTTCTTTTGCTGCCAATTGAGATCTTCGGGAATGAGACCGGAAGCCTTATAATTTGCAAGATCAGCAAACCATGGTCTTTCCTCAATCATGAGCAATTTCTCATCAGGGAATTCTTCAAGTACCTCTCGTTCCTCTTTTGTAATTTCTGGGTTCACCAATCTTGATAGATGATCCGCAACCAGATTTTCAGTGCCTTTCTTGTCACGAATCTCTAAATCAAATTCTTGCAGGAGGAGAATCCATCGGATTATTCTTGGCATGGAATCGGCTTTGTTGATCAAGTATTTTATCGCTTCATGGTCAGTGTAACAAACAATCCTTGATCCTATGAGATAAGAACGAAATTTTTCTAATGCGTATACAATAGCAAGCAATTCTTTTTTCATTGTTGCATAATTGATTTGTGCATCATTTAAGACTTTGCTTGCGTAATGTATGGCATGGAAAATTTTGTTCTTCCTTTGGCCTAACACTGCACCAACCGCATAATCACTGGCATCGCACATTATTTCAAATTCGATTGTCCAACGGGTGCAGTGATTATAGGTGCAGTGCTCAGATTTTTCTTTAAGTTTTCAAAAGCAAGTAAGCAATCTTTATAAAAAATAAATGACCTGTCCTTGTTGAGGAGGTTGCTTAATGGCTTTGCGATCTTTGAAAAATCCTTAATGAATCTTCGATAGAACTCGACATGGCCAAGGAAACTCTGAATTCCCTTGACGTTGGTTGGTGGAGGAAGCTTTGCAATAACATTGATTTTGGCTTGGTCTACTTCAATTCCTTTTGCTGAAATTTTATGTCCAAGCACTATGCCTTCGGTGACCATGAAGTTACACTTCTCCCAATTCAATACTAAGTTTATTTCCACACACCGCTTCAGTACGGTGTCCAAATTACTTAAGCACAAATTGAATGATTCTCCAAAAATGGAGAGATCATCCATGAAGACTTTGATAGATTTTTCAATCAAATCGGAGAAGATGGCTTGCATACATCGTTGAAAGGTTGCAGGTGTGTTGCAAAGGCCTAACAGCATACGTCTATATGCAAAGATACCAAATAGACAAGTGAAGGTTGTTTTCTCATGGTCCTCGGGGTTTACGGTGATTTGATTGTATCTTGAGTAACCATCTAAGAAACAGTAGGGGAAGTTACTGGGTTTTATTGTCAGCAAAAAAGGTATCGAGGTTGATCCTGCTAAAGTAAAAGCTATACAAGAAATGCCTGAACCAAGAACAAAAAAAGAGGTTCGTGGTTTCTTAGGGAGGTTGAACTACATTGCTAGATTCATCTCTCATCTTACAACCACGTGTGAACCAATATTCAAGTTGCTAAGAAAAGATCAAGTGGTCAGGTGGAACGAAGACTGCCAAAAGGCGTTCGAAAAAATAAAAGAATATTTGTAGGAACCTTCGGTCCTTATGCCGCCAGTGCCAGGAAGGCCATTGACTATGTATCTTACGGTTCTTGAGAACTCAATGGGGTGTGTGCTCGGTCAACACGACGAGTCAGGTAGAAAAGAGCATGCCATCTACTACCTGAGTAAAAAGTTTACTGATTGTGAGTCGAGGTACTCAATGCTGGAGAAAACATGTTGTGCACTCGCTTGGGCAGCTAAGCGTTTGAGGCAGTATATGTTAAGCCACACAACCCTCTTGATTTCGAAGATGGATCCGATCAAGTATGTGTTTGAAAAGCAGTCGCTTTCTGGAAGAATAGCCCGTTGGCAGATGGTTCTGACAGAATACGATATTCAATATGTTTCCCAAAAGGCCATTAAGGGAAGTGTTCTGTCAGAATATCTCGCTGAACAACCAATTGAGGATTATCAACCGATGAAGTTTGAATTCCCTGACGAACACATTATGTATCTGAAGATGAAAGATTGTGAAGAGCCTTTGCATGATGAAGGACCATAAATTGGATCCCAGTGGAAATTGGTCTTTGATGGGGCTGTTAATTCATATGGTAACGGAATCGGGGCAATCATTACGACTCCATAGGGTTCTCATATACCCTTCACTGCCCGAATAGCGATCATATGCACCAATAATGAGGCGGAGTATGAAGCATGCATCATGGGGGTTAGAAGAAGCAATTGATTTGAGAATCAAGAACCTCGATGTTTATGGTGATTCCGCGTTGGTAGTTAATCAGATTACAGGTGAATGGGAAACTCGTCAAGCGAACTTGGTGCCTTATAACAACTATGCCAAAAGGTTGTTACCATTATTTGACAGAGTCGATTTCCATCATATACCTCGGGTGGAGAATCAGATGGCAGATGCGTTGGCAACGCTATCTTCGATGTATTAGGTGAACTGTTGGAATGAAACTCCTTCGATCAGAATCATGCATCTGGATAGACCAGCCTTTGTGTTTGCAATTGAAGATGTATCAGATGGCAAACCTTGGCATCATGATATTAAGGTTTTTCTGAAGAGTCAAGAGTATCCAAGGGGTGCATCCACCAAAGATAAGAAGACTCTGAGGAGGTTGGAAGGAAATTTCTTTCTGAATAAAGATGACGTGTTATACAAGAGAAACTTTGACATGGTCTTGCTACGTTGTGTTGATGGACATGAGGCAAGCCTGTTAATAGAAGAAGTTCATGAGGGTTCTTTCGGTACCCATGCCAATGGGCATGCTATGGCTAGAAAGCTGTTGAGAGCGGGGTATTACTGGATGACTATAGAGTCTGATTGTTTTAAATACACCTGGAAATGCCACAAATTCCAGATTTATGCAGATAAGGAGCATGTACCACCTACTCCTCTGAATGTGTTGTCATCGCCTTGGCCCTTTGCTATGTGGGGCATTGATATGATCGGAAAGATTGAACCTACTGCTTCCAATGGGCATTGTTTCATTTTGGTTGCCATTGATTATTTCATGAAGTGGGTGGAAGCAGCCTCGTTTGCCAAAGTCACCAGACAAGTGGTAGCCAGATTTATCAAGAAGGACATCATCTGCCGGTATGGAGTCCCGGAGAGAATCATTTCTGATAATCGTTCAAATTTGAATAACAAGATGGTGAAGGAGCTATGTCAGAGCTTTAAGATTGAACATCACAATTCTTCTCCCTATCGCCCGAAGATGAATGGGGCTATTGAAGCGGCAAATAAGAACATCAAGAAGATTGTGCAGAAAATAGTAGTGACCTATAAAGACTGGCAGGAGATGTTGCCTTATGCTTTACATGGTTATCGTACTTCGGTACGCACATCAACTGGGGTAACTCCTTTCTCATTGGTATATGGTATGGAAGCAGTTCTACCATTAGAGGTTGAGATTCCTTCTTTAAGAATTCTGGCAGACGTGAAGCTTGATGAAGCTTAGTGGGTGCGTTCCAGACTTAATCAGCTGAACCTTATTGAAGAGAAAAGATTGGCAGCCGTTGCACATGGTCGGTTTTATCAGAGCAGGATGAAGAAAGCTTTTGATCAGAAAGTGCGTCCTCGATGTTTTCAGGCTGGTGATTTGGTTTTGAAAAGGATCCTTCCTCCTCAGACAGATCACAGGGGCAAATGGACTCCAAACTACGAAGGGACATATGTAGTAAGATAGGTTTTCTCTGGTGGAGCCTTATTACTCTCAACTATGGATGGCGAGGATTTTACGTCCCCTGTGAACGCAGACGTAGTCAAAAAATACTTTGCATAAAAGAGACCCGCTGGACACAAAAAGAAAGTCCAGGCAAAAAAGGGGCATCCCGACAAACCATAAAAAGAAAAGGGTTCGGGCAAAAATTAAGGATAAAAAAGGAAAAAAGAATAAACCCGCAAGGTTGAAAACCTGAAAAGGCAACTTTGGCAAAAAGGGGTATCCCGATGGATTAAAAACCCAAAAAGGGCGATCCAGACAAAAGTTAGGGATTTAAAAGCAAACGGCTATGATCTGCGCTCGATCTGTGAGCACTTTGGATGCGTGGAAATTTCGAAGGAAAGGAATTAGTCCAGTCAGTCTTTTCGAAGGCCAAAGCATCTGCGGATAAGCGAGGCATATTGGGTCATAGCTGAGTTGAATCATGGTGGATATCTATTCCCCACATTGCCGACATGTGTATTTTCTTTTATTTTTGTGTAATTACCTCTTTTCAGGAATTGCTTCCGAATGTAAACGCCTATTTACAGGCCAATTCATTCAATAAATTTTTCATTTCACTCAAAAGCTTTCCATTTGTGTTTTTTACTTTTGCTGTTTTGTTTGTGAAAACGTCCGATATTTTGATAAAACATTGCATGCGAAAATGTTAAGCTTTGCGAAGCATATCAGAAAACAGTGGAAATTGCTTAGGCAACGGTCGTTGTGATGATAATCGAAGTAGCCTTTTTGCATATAGAACTTTCTGTTGATTTTGTTTGCAGGGCAACAAGTTTGTTCTTCCCCAGTAGAGTTACTCTCCTCGACATTAAAAAGTTCATCCTCCTCAGTAGGTTGTTATTTTCCCCAGCCAGGGTGTCAAGGATTATCTTCTTTGGCAGAGTACATAAGATTAATTCCCAAGCTATAGTCGTGATTGATTTATCACTTTCTCAGCAAACAATCAGAAGTTGACGTTGTTGCATCCCCAGCAGGAGACTTATGGAATATCTTCTTGGGACAAAGATGTTATTTTCCCCACAGGGCCTGAGCACTCATTCTCCTCAGCCAGTCATGAGATATTTTTCTCATCAGCAACGATATGATTTAATCCCCACAGATGAGTAAGTTGGATGTTGTCCTCTAGCAGAGTCGATGTCGTCAATTATCGTCTTCCAACCAGATTGCTAGTAATGGCAGATACGCCCCAGCAGGTGAAGACATAGATGACTCCTACCGGTAGGTTAAGCCCAGTAGTATCCCCAAGCAGGATCGGAATTATCGATTTATTTCCCCAAGCAGAGTTTGGTGGTGATCTTCTCAGTGGATTGTTCAACAACAGTTAATACCCCCGGCAGGTCTTAAGTCCAATTGTTATTGGCATTTTTCAAATCCAGGTTTGGAATTCTATCTTCGGCAGAAGTCATGGGTAATCCCCAGCGGAGGAAATTTCTCTTCGGGTTCCACCTCCAATATTCATTTTTATCCATCCCCAACAGAGTGGATCTCCTATCGGAGTTTTCATCTCCAGCAGAATCTATAATCAAGATTTTTCTCAGCAGAGTGAAGTCTTTCACAGCAGGGTCTCTTATTTCAGAGGACAATCTAGTTTGTCATCCCCAGTGGAGTTGCCTTTGTCTTCAGCATTTATTTTGCTGAGACATTTCTTTTGCATTGCATAAGCATTTTTGCATGGCATCCTCCCAAACGCGTAGCATTTCCATTTCGTATGGAGCATTACGTCATAGAAATTCAAACATATGCATTCGAAGCATAAGCCAGGTTTGATATCCTTTACCGATTTCTTTCCCCAGCAGAAAGTAACACGATTCAGGAGATGTTGTTTAACATTACACCGCAACCAGTGGATTCGTCCTTCCTGTTGTTCCTTCCTACACTCCCCTGCAGAGTTGTCTATTTAGATTTCTCTCTTCCCCAGCGGAGTCATCTTGGTAGATCTGTTGATTCTACTAATCTTGGGCTTGAAATTCCGCCTTCGGCCAGTCTTTCTTTTGCGAATCCGCCTTCGGCCGTCTTCGTCATCGCTCTTCTGGTTCATCCCCTCAAAGCAGCTAGCGTGAAACACTCGTCCGTGTTCTTTCAGCACCCGTCTGTGTTCTTTTAACACTCGTCCGTGTTCTTTTTCATTGCCTTAATACTTCGTCAGTATTGATTTTAAACACTCGCCCGTCTTCTCTCGACACCCATCCGTGTTCGGTTTAGCATTTCAATCCCCGGTAAGGTTGCCTTTTGAACTTTATTTCAATACCCGTCCGTATTGACCTTTGACACCTGTCTGTGTCCTTTCAGCACCCGTCCGTGTTTGAACCCTTTAGACACCCGTCCGTGTTCTTTCAGCACCCGTCCGTGTTTGAACCCTTTAGACACCCGTCCGTGTCCTTTCAGCACCCGTCCGTGTTTGAACCTTTAGACACCCGTCCGTGTCCTTTCAGCACCCGTCCGTGTTTGACCTTTATTTCAATACCCGTTCGTATTGACCTTAGACACCCATCCGTGTTTGAACCTTTGACACCCGTCCGTGTCCTTTCAGCACCCGTCCGTGTTTGAACCTTTTTGACACCCGTCCATGTTCTTTCAGCACCCGTCCGTGTTTGAACCTTTATTTCAATACCCATTCGTATTGACCTTAGACACTCGTCCGTGTTCTTTCAGCACCCGTTCATGTGTGAACCTTTAGACACTCGTCCGTGTTGGTTTTGACTTCTTTAATGATTCATCTTCATTCATTCGGTACTAGTCTGTGCTTATCCCCAGCACATTCAACACTCGTCCGTATTTGTTCAATCTGTTTCGATACTTCGTCCGTATTGGTCTCTAACACTCGTCCGTGTTATGATCTTACACTTTTGTTACTTGTTCCCCAGCGAAGTCGTCTCTCCTTTTGCAGGACATAAATTTGTGCGGTTATTTTGGTATTCAATCTCCATGTATCTCGACCGTCTGGAAGCCTTTGCTTCCATACCCTCGGATCCAAGTTGATTGAATAGGGGAAGCTATAACACCCCAAAATTTTCCATTTTGTTTCTAACCTTTTTGGCTTATGCTTCATTTCATTTGCATTGTCATTTTTGCATTTGCATATTTCTTTTGGGCATGGGATCAAGGTATTCTTTCAGCAGCTCACGGCGTCATCAGTTCCAGTATGCTTTTTAATAGTGTTCAGTGCCAAGCAGATAACTTTCCAAGTCTTTTTGAGCATTCATTTTGCTCATTAAATGAATGGATGATCAGAAACTCCGGCAGTCAATTTTTGATCAGTTATTCAGCACCAGACAGTTGTTATCAGCAGTTTAATCCGAGTGCGAAAAAACATTTCACGGCATATTTCAAGTGTATTCCAGTGGTAATATCAAATGGTAAGTTTCAGAGGTTTATCGTGGTTCAGAACGGGTAGAACCAAACGAATATTCAAGTTTCCCTCCTTTTGGCGCAAAAATTCAAAATTTGAATGTGTTAATCGATTAACCAATTGCAGTGCAATTAGGTTAATCGATTAACCATAGTGAATTTTGCCCAAATGCTGCATTTTCAGAGCTGTTTCTTTTAATCCAATTTTTAATTACCCATTTTAATTCTACACGTCAGTAGAAGGATTTAGAGAGTTGATTTTCCATTCAAAAATTCAAATTCTTTCCACTTCAATTCCTCATTTCCTTTCCTAATTCACATTTCATCCCAATTTCCACTCACTTAACCTCACTCCCAACCCAAACTTAACTCCTAACCTAGGGGTTATTTAAACCAATTCATTCCAAACCTCTGAAAACCTAGATCATATTTTCACTCCCAATTTTAAGAATTCTCTCAATTCTCTCTCACTCTTGCATTCTCCAACTCCATTTTCAACCACACTCAAAGCTCTTCTTCAAAGATTAACAAGTTCTTCATTGGAACTTGTTAATTCTTGAGCTAAGACCTCTCATCATCACTACATTTCAGCTTTTCAATTTGGATTTTCGTTTGGATCTGGTTCTGAATTTTCAGAAGTGATTTTCGAAAGTGCTTTTGGAGCTTTGGTTTCTTATTGCTTGGATCTTCAACTTTTGAGTGCAAGAAGCTTGTGGATCTTGGATTTCTCTACTTGAATTCATCCATTTCTGTTTACAACACTTACCAAAGCAAATCTCAGCTTTGCAGGTTGGTTAATTTCAGATCCATACTCATTTTAGCTTAATTGCAACTTGTACAATGTAGATCCATGAATTTTGTTGAGTTTTGATTCATTTGGTTGATCTTGATTGTGGATGTTGATGATTATTGAATTTAAGTGATGTTTGAATGTTGTGTCTGAACTTAATTTTCGTGCATTGTTGATTACATGATCCTTGGAGATGATTGCATAAGTGCTTTTGCTGCTGGAAGTGATTTTTCAAACTGATTTTGTGCTGATTTTACAGTGTTAATCGATTAACCAATTGCATTGCAATTAGGTTAATCGATTAACCAATTGCATTGCAATTAGGTTAATCGATTAACCATTGCAAAATGTGCGTAATAAGAGCTGTTAATCGATTAACACAATTGCACTGCAATTGGTTAATCGATTAACACTGCTGCAGAGTGTTTTTTTGTGCATTTTTGAGCATGTTTCGATCCCGTTTCACTTTTAATCTTCATGGATTGATATGATACTCATCTAATGACTGTTTTGATGCTGTTGCACCTCACACCATTGTATGTGCACAATTTTCCGACACGCGGCTCTTGTATTTTCATCGTTTATGAACATTGTTTGTGATGTTGCGTTCTTGGTGCGATAAACGCGTTACGCACACTTCTTGAGCATGTTGATTATGGATTATTGCTTATGTTGCTGGAATTGTGTTGTGTATGCTAGTTTGTTTTTGATTCCATGAAATGCATATTCGAATTAATTTGTCCATTATCAAATGATGTGCATTCTTTCATGATGAATTCAAGTATTGTGTACCATGGTGTATGACGTGATTGTGATCATGATTAATTGTGAAATGTAATGCTTGATGCATGTTTGCTTTTCCATGAGTGAATCATTAATGTATCACATGCTGCCCTGTTTCTACTGCTGTTTATGTGCATATGTGCTGTTATATGTGCTACTGTTTGGCTTTTACACCTCATTTTTGTGCTGAACATGAGCTGTAGAATGCTGTTTGGTATTTGGTGTTGGATTTACTGCTGTATTGTTGCAGATGCGCTGTTGTAGCTGCTGTTTTTGCTCATTTCTTCTTTCCTTCTTCATCTCTTTCACTCTTTCCTTCCCTTGAATCTAAAGACTTGTTTAAGTTTTGGATTCACTCCCTTAGAGCTACCTAGTCTAACTTAATTTTCGATTAAGCTTGGAGTAGGATTAGCGTTAGGCTTCCCTTTGCATGCTAACTTAGGTAGAAGTTCCCCTTTCAAACTCAACTATAAGGCCACCTTTGTATGACAACATTAGGATTAGTTTCCCCTTAGTGTTTTCTTTTCCTTTGAGTCTTCTCTTCTCATCTCATAACAATCCTAAAACACTTAATAAAAGATTAACATGTATTGCGCATGAGCCTTACATATGGGAAGTGAAGTATGGGGGTCTCCCTTCATTCTTCTAGGGTACTTAGTGTACGTCCTGTTGGGGACGATGTGCGAAGTATTCGTTCCTATGTTACAGACTTGGGTGCAATGCAAGTTATGAACTAACTTCAAACCACTTCTGTCTTAAAAAATACAAAAACAAACTCAAACCTTTTTTATCCTTCGGGATTGTTAATTTCCAGCCTTTTTCAGAAAAGGGCACGTTACTTCCGTCTCGTCGCAAACAGGCATCGACCCTAACTGCCGGACACGAATCTAACGTCGCTCATAAAAAACACTAATACCTCGTTAGGTCGAACTACGACTGCTCTGATTTCCTCTTTCTCGACCGATTGAGGATACGTAGGCACAAGACGGCGATGTCTTGGCGAGCAACCTTCCCCCTTAGTTTGTGTCCAAACTACGTTGACTCTGACTTTCCCATTGCACGAGGGAATACGTAGGCATAGGACGAGCGATGTCCTATCGAGTCACTTCTTTTTTCTTTTCTTCTTCGCTTCTTCGTTCCTTTTCATTCCCGTTTCTTCTCGTTTCCAGTAGCAGTGGAGCTCCAGATGACGACACCCTTTGATCGAGACAACAAGCATGGATCCCATCGAGTACGATGGACGTATGGGGTGCTAACACCTTCCCTTCGCGTAACCGACTCCCTTACCCGTTTCTCTTGGTCGTGAGACCATGCTCTTTTCCTTCCCTCAGGTTTACGCAGTGTTTCCTTTCCCCCTCTCGGGATAAATACACATTGCTGGCGACTCTGTTTTCCGCGCCACTTTCGCATTTGTGCCATGGATGCAAATCCCCGGGAGCGACAGCTCATTTGTACAAATTGTTCAAATAGAGCAAAATGCACAAATCTGCCTAGTTATGACAGTTGCAACAAGGTATATTGCCACTGTCATAACTCTTAGCTCAAATGGAATTTCATGGAGTTCTTGGCCATTTTGGAAAGATCTCATATGATACAACATATGTGTGATCATAGTTTGTCTTGACACTTTTTGGATCCAAGTGAAAAATTCCCTTACATTTTGGAAAAAGTGAAACAGATTCTGACTTAGTGAAAATTTCACCAAGTGTTGGAAAAAGTGACATTTCATGTTTTCAGCCTATTTGATCCAACCATAACTCAAAATCCATGATGAATTGGAATGAGGTGTAGTTGACACTTTTAAAGTATGCCATGAGAGCTACAAATCCATCTTTGGATTAGCCCAAATGGTTGCTTGGATCTCAAGTTATGATCCTTGGAAGTTGGCACCCTAGCCACTTTGTTTCATAACTTAGAAAACTTCTAAGTTTTTATGGTTACCCCTTTTACAAGTTATCCCACTTTTCTTGATTTTTCTTGATGAATGATGATTCAAACCACACATTAACATCATTTTAAGGTTAGGGGACCATAATTGATCAAAAAATCAAAAAGTCAAACTTTGACTTTTGGGCACAGTTGACTTTTTATTAGATGAATTCCAAACTGTGTTATCCTCTATGAAATCAAGTCCTTGACCTAAATCAAACTTGATGGATTGATTTCACAAGTGTTATAGGGTGTATTGAATCATGTCCCAAGGTTTGGGAGCATGTCCGGGTCAAAAGTCAAAGGTACAGTTGACTTTTTCTCGCGAAACCCTAACTGTGGTTCTGATGAACTTGAAACTTATGAATCAAGCTTCTTGGATCAATCCATTGTTGCAAATGGATCAATGTAGTGTATTAGAGACCCTCAAATCCTGTCTTGAGGTCTTGGCTCATGTTTTGCCTTAAAAGTCAACTTAGGGGTGAATTAGGTCAAGAAACCCTAATTCCTGATTTTTGATGAATGCATTCCCTGAGGCTAAATTGACTTGATGATTGGGTCCATGAGGTCCCTTGGAGTCTTTTGGGTTATACTTTGAAGCATTGGCTCATGCCCAGAGGAAAATTTCCATTTGGAGGCCCTAGTCGACCAAAACCCTAATTTGGTGACACTGGCGATCTTGAGGCTTGATCCACTTGGAATGTTGCAGCCTTGTGCTTAATCCTTGATGTGGGAGTCCTCCTGATCCATTGTGGATGTTTGAGAGTTTTAGACAAGTTGAAGATCATGTCATTCCTTGATTGATCCTTTGTCTAAGAGCTCTGAGAGGGCTTGAAACCCTAATCCCGATTATAGTGAATGCTCACCCCTCTTTAGGGAGACTAATGAGGCATGTAAATACATCCATATTGTGATGATGATTTGCACAATGATGGGAAATCTTAGTGGTCAAAATTTGGGGTATGACAATGCCCTTTGCCGATTCAATGCCTATATGACTTCGGTTATTGAAATCAGATTGCTCCATTGGGTTATCTGAGAAGCTGAGGATTTTAGTAGACTGAAACCATTTTGTAGTGCGGAAGCTATCGGAAATAGTTGTCATGCTATACTACCCTCATTTGAGATTACTCTAAGATGAACCAGCTCGCTTGGTGATCCGCTTGCTGCCGTCATCCTAAGAGGGGTCAATGATTTTGAGGATAGGTACAAAAATCACCAGTATAAACCTTTGGGGATGGGTAGAGCCTTGACTTCATGACACCGACCCTTTGACCCCATGTTTTTTCTATGTTTTTGTGTGCTGTATTCATACATTCATTTAAAAAACATTTAAACAAATAAAAATTTCTCTTCTAGTCTCTCTTTTTCAAATTAAACTAAGACAGTGATTGCAAATGTCAGATAAAGAGATTGCTAATGGATTTCGATAGAAGGAAGACTCACAAGTATACCTTCAAGGTTCCAAAACTAGAGGATTTAAGAGGGTTGGCAAGGATGATAACCAACCATGAGGCTTTCAGAGCCAAGTATGGAGGACTGCTGTCTCTATTAAGGGTCCATGTAATTGAAGGAATCCTGTCCACACTAATCCAGTTCTACGATCCGGTCTATCACTATTTCACATTCTCGGATTATCAACTAGCACCAACGCTGGAGGAGTACTCTCACCTGACTGATTTGCGTATTACAGACCAAGCTCCCTTTTCTGGACTGGAAGAAATTCCAAAGGATCAAACCATTGCAAGAGCAATCTATTTGGATGAGTCAGAAGTCAGGACTCACATGACCACTAAGGGTGGAATCCAGGGTTTGCCAGCCCAGTTCTTAATCAAGAAAGCTCTGTACTTTGCTAGTATAGGGAACGTGGCCGCTTTCGAAAGAATCTTTGTTTTGCTTACCTACGAGTTATTTTTGTTTCCCAACATCGATAACTTTGTAGATATCAACGCCATTAAGATTTTTTTGATTGGAAATCCTGTACCGACCTTGCTCGCAGATACTTATCATTCGGTACACTTAAGGAATTTGTATAGCGGAGGAATGATCACATGTTGTGTACCCCTATTGTACAAATGGTTCATTTCCCACATGCCCAAGTCTGCCGCATTTTGGGATCAAAAGAATACTTTCCGTTGGTCGCAGAGAATCATATCTCTTACCAACTCTGACATCGATTGGTACAATCGAATCTATGACGGGATCAGAATCATTGACCGTTGTGGAAATTTCCTAAATGTGCCCCTTATAGGAACTAAGGGAGGAATTAACTATCATCCAATTTTAGTTCGTCGTCAATTTGGATACCCGATGAGGCATGTCCCGCATAATGCTCATCTGGAAGGTCTTTTCTTCAAGGAATAAGAAAATGACAGAGCACTAAAGACCGAAATAGTGCACGTCTGGAAACATGTTCATAGGAAAGGAAGAGAGTCTCTAGGAAAACCAGACTGTGTCTCGGTGGAGCCTTATCTCCACTGGGTATAAACTAGAGCTCTCAAGCTGCGGATGCCTTACCCTCGTCAGGAAGTTCTTCCGTTAAGGGACCCTATCCTTTATTTTATGTCTGATACGGAAAAACTTCGGGTGACTCTCAACAAAGTTCAACAGGAGAAGAGGTCTTGGAGGAATAAGTATCGCATTCTCAGTGTGGAGTGTAAGAAAATACAGCAACTATTGAAACATAAAGATGCTCTTATCGAGATTTTAGAGCAGCATGCTGTAGAGAATCAGGATGACCAAAGGAATTTGCTCGCTCCTTTCACTTGGAAAAGGAATGACAACCCGACAACGGCTTAAGAGCCCCGGTCAAAGAAAAGGAAACTATCAGAACCAGCACCTAAGCTCTCCTCAGAGGGGACTCGGGACCCATTAGTTTAGACCTTTCCTTTTTACAGCACTATGTAAATTCTTGTATTTCCATTTCCGCAATCTTTGAATTCAATAAAACGGGGTTCCCCCACTGTTTGATATTTGCAATCCAATTGTCGAAGTTTATTTTGATTGAAAAACAAATATTAAAATAATCATTGCATTCATCATGCTCACGTAACACATTCTTCTTACCTACGAATCTCACGTTTGCGTCTCGATTCTAGAGTCAAACTGTCTCATTCGTACAATACTCAGGCCAATCGACAGAAGAAAATGGATGATCTCGAGGAAGAGAATAGAGAGTTGAGAGAAGAACTCGACGCTCTGAAAGAGGATCTGAGGAAGCTTCATAAGGACATGCGAGCTCTAGCAGAAGATCAGATGCAACAACAAAGGATTGTGATCTCAGAGATCGCATTAACACCCATTGTGGAAAGGTATGACCCTCGGTATACCATGCCTAAAGATCGTCCTTGGGGCATGCAACTCAACTATGTCCCGGAAGGATATATTCCGCCGATCACTGAAGATCCAGAAACTGCAGCAGGAACCGCTGGTCCTGAAGGTTACAAACTTCGGGAAAGCAAAGATGCCAGGGGCATGACAGCAACTCCTGAAGGTTACAAACTTTGGGAGGCACCAAGAGTCACTGCCATGATGACTATACCACCACCTGTGGTACACACTGTCCCGCAAGGACAGATTCCACAGATACCTTCTGGTGGAAACGACAGTATGTTCGACAGAATGAGTGAGTTCCAGGAACGGTTCCTGAGATGTAGAAAGAGCTGCAAGCCCTTCGCGATCAGGGTCTATTTGGAAAGGACGCCACATACCTTTGTTTGGTCCCCAATGTGAAAGTTCCGAACAAATTCAAAGTGCCCGAATTTGAAAATTACAAGGGTAACTCTTGCCCTCAAAGCCATTTAGTGATGTACGCTCGGCGAATGTCAACTCAGACAAAGAACCAAGAGCTACTTATTCACTATTTTCAGGAAATTTTAACCGGTGCTGCACTTAAATGGTACATGGGTTTAAACCACGCTAAGATTGGCACTTTCAGAGATCTTGGCACCGCCTTCGTTCAACAATATAAGTATAACCTGGACATGGCACCGGACAGAGATCAACTCAGAGCCATGTCGCAAAAGGATAAGGAAACCTTTAAGGAGTACGCTCAGAGATGGCGTGAAATTTCCGCTCAGATTTGTCCACCTCTTGAGGAAAAAGAGATGACAAAGATCTTCTTAAAGACCTTGAGCTCATTTTACTACGACAGAATGGTCGCCAGTGCGCCCAGTGACTTCACCGAGATGGTGGACATGGGAGTTCGTCTTGAGGAAGCCGTTTGAGAAGGATGTTTAGTTAAAGACGCTGGATCATCAAGTAGTACCCAAAGATACGGTAGTGCTCTCCCTAAGAAAAAAGAGAAGGATATGGGGAATATCTCTCTCAGAAAGCAAAGGCGACGGTACTAACCAGTAGCAGCTGTAACTCCTGCTATCAACCCTGCGCCTGTTCCTACGTATCAACCTCAGGTTGCTCAGAGCCAACCGAATCAACAGCAATATCAGCAAAGGACACAACAGCCTCTTCAGCAGGCTCATCCTCCATATAACAACAACCATACAACGCGACCTCCAGGGTTTGATCCTATACCAGTGCTGTACGCAGAACAATTTCCATTACTACTGGTCAAGGGGCATGTCCAAACCAGGTCTCCTCTTACAGTACCGAAGAATCCGTCTTTTTGGTTCAAAGCGGATCAAACTTGCCCTTACCATCAAGGAGGACCAGGGCATAACATAGAAAACTGTCTCAGTTTCAAATCTGATGTGCAAAATCTTGTTAGGAGCGGGGTCTTATCTTTCAAAGATACGAATTAGAATGTTCTCACAAACCCGCTGCCTCAACACGAGAAAGCTACAGTAAATTTGATAGAAGGAGAGTCCAATAACAGCTATCAAATTCATGATGTACTCTTATTGAGGGCCAACTTGGTCAAGATGCATTGTAGACAGAGTGGATACGGTCATGTGCCACCTCACAATTATCACCAGTGTGATATCTGCTCTAAAAATAATCAAGGATGTCCTGTGGTACAATCAGCTCTACAGGAACAATTGGATCTCGGGTGGATCCAAGAGCACCCAGTTCGTTGAGTTAACATGACTCATGCAAGTTCCAACATCATTCAGAACCACGACATCCGTGCGATGGATGTCAACTTGGTGGCAATGCACTCAAGGCAAAGCCAGTATCATAATCTGCCGCGGCACGATTACATTTCCTGTCTGATTTTCTCGATAAACAAACAGGGATGCTCTTTTGTACAAGAGGCCCTCCAGCATCAGATGGATCTTGGGTGGATCCAGGACTACCATAATAAAAATCCTTATCAGATAAACATGATTCAGATCTTCGATATTCGATTGATGAATACCAGCTTGGTAGAATTACACGCTAAGCAAGTCTAACTCGGTTTTCTCACTTCACATAATTATCAAAACTGCAAGGGATGTCGTGAGAGCAACCAAGGATGCGCTCTCGTTCAAAGAAATTTGCAACACTTGTTAAACCATTGGTGGCTTCTGATCTATCTAGACGAAGACACGCAACAAGTCAATATGATTAACGGGAACCCTACTAGACATCAAAGTCAGGATGTCCGATCTATGGAAACAGACCTAGTGAGGTTCCACTGCATTCAAAGCGGACGAGTCCAGGTGCCACCACACAACTACGAGCACTGTAGAGTCTGCTCGGAGAATAACCAAGGATGCTACCTCGTGCAAGCAGCCCTTCAGAGTCAGTTGGACCGCAAAGAGATTCAACAATGTTCAGTTTTGGGGTCCATTAACTGGACGCCAGACTATTTCGCTGACCAGATCAAAGATGTTGTTGTAATCTCTGATCCTGAGAGGACCAAGGATGTTTGTACCATTATCCCTCTACTTAACAAATCAAAAGTTCTTAACCAGGAACTGATTGAAGTTACTTACAACAGTCAAAGAAATCAGAAGGCTCCTGTAGTTATCTATCTGCCGGGACCAGTACCGTACAAATCCGATAAGGCGATCCCTTACAAATACGGTGCAACAACAATTGAGAATGGAAAGGAAACTCCATTACCCTCCGTAGTGAATATTGCAGACATTAGTCGAGTAATACAGAGTGGTCAAATCTTCAACAGAGGAGTTGGAGAACCTAACAGAGAAAAGGAACCTCACACAGAAGTTCTCGATCCACCAGTCGGTCAATCCAGTGATCCCGACCTTTCAAAGAACGATGATGAGATGCTGGAGCTCATCCAAAGGAGTGAATACAACATCGTTGATCAGCTGTTGCAAACTCCTTCAAATATCTCTGTGTTATCTCTTTTCTCAGTTCAGAAGCCCACAGAGAGGCTCTACAGAAAGTCTTAGAGCAGGCCTTTGTGGAACAGGATGTGTCGATAAGGCAATTCGACAGTATCGTCTCTAACATCACTTCCTACAACAACTTGGGGTTTAGTGATGAGGAATTGCCAGAAGAAGGCAAAAGTCACAACATGACGCTCAATATCACAGTCAACTGCCAGGATGATGCCTTAGCCAGCGTACTGGTAGACACCGGATTGGCTTTGAATGTTATGCCGAAATCTACGTTAATACGACTATCATTCAAAGGACCTTCGATGAGAGGCAGTGAGGTCATCGTCAAAGCATTTGAAGGATCCAAAAAATAGTTATTGACGAAGTCGACCTTCCCATAACTATCGGTCCTCACACTTTCCTAGTCACTTTCCAGGTCATGGACATCCGGGCAACATACCGCTGTTTGTTAGGAAGACCTTGGATACATCAGGCTGGGGCAGTCACTTCGACACCGCACCAGAAACTGAAGTTCATCAAGAATGACCAACTCGTCACGGTCTGCGGAGAACAAGCCTTGATCGTGAGTAACCTATCATTGTCCACTTGTGTAGAACCCAAGGAGGTTGTTGGAACTCAGTTCCAGGCACTTTCGGTGAACAATGAGAATCAACTAGAGAAGGGAACATCAATATCCTCGTACAAAGATGCTCTCAAGTTGATCAAAGGTAACAATGCAAAGGGATAGGGACAACTTGTCATTCCTGCTGATAACAAAACAAAGAAAGGTCTTGGTTTTTCTGCAACCTGTACCCAGACTGCTACTAACGGTGAAAATCTTCATCCCATTCAGAACTTCTTCCATAGTGGAGGTTTCCTTCACCCAGTGTCTCAAGAAGTACATACCATCAACGAGGGAGATTCCTCCGACACAGATGAAGAGTGGAAGTCCTATTTTAACGAGGACAGTTATATGTCTTAGGAAGAGGTGCCTACGCCATTTTGCTATCCCGTACAGAGTCTGAGATTTATACCATGGTCAGATGTCGAAATGATATACGGAGATTGTGATCCGGAAGGATGCCGTGCTCCACCAAACTCATTAGAGGAAGACACTCTGATGAAAGACAACTTTAACCACGACTATTATGGCCCGATGGATGGTCTGCCTATCTGGCAGCCGTACCCAGGAGACTCGGGGCAAGAAAATCAGCCGAGCAATGAAAATCAGCAGAGCATCATTGAAAAGAATACCTGCGTCCCCACCATGTCATGGGATCAACACTCAGGTCATTCAGAAAGTATCCAGCCCGACGATGAATTCACAAAGTTTTCCAGACTAGAATTCATCAACTATGCCTTTCCCGAGGTCAACGTTATCGAGATAGATGACTCTTCCAGTTCCAAATAAGTATGGGACACCCTGGGACAAACGAGTGGAAAATTTGACTTCATGGTCAAGTATACCGCTCCCGAAAGCTCTCATATCAGGCTCGAAGACGTCTAGCCAACTGGATAGGGAGATATACCTGAGAGCGTAAATACTATGCAAAATACAACTGAGGAATCCTCCTACGACAACTCTGCCAGCATTATTTCTGAAGACAAATCAAGGAAGGTACCAGACTTTGTGATTCATCGAGGAGTTCGCCGCCAATGGGTTGCCGTCGATGTTCTGAAGATAGTTCATAAGTCTAAGTAATTGTCGTCTTTATCTTAACCTTTCACCTTGCCCAGGTGAAACAGATGTTTTGATAGGGCTCACTTTCTGTAAATGTACCTCTTCGCTTCGCCCAAAGCGATAGAGTTTTGTTTTATAGGGCTGTAGTTTCAAGAATCGACGAGATCATAAATAAAATAACGTCGTTCTGTAATTTCCGCATTTATTGCTATTTTCTCTTTTCGCTTTTTCAGAAAATGGTAATCCTAGAAAACAACAAATAATGAAAACAAGCATCTTTCAAAAAAATTACACTGCACGCACTCTTGCATTTTCTATATCTCTTCTAAAACAAATCATCACGTCATGCAGATTGCTTGTTTTAAACCCCATTGAAACATACAATCCAATGCCTTCTCCCAACTTTGAATTCCCAGTATTTGAGGCTGAAGAAGAAGAGGACAAAGAAATTCCAAAAGAGATCTCCCGATTACTCAGACAAGAGGAAAGGTCCATTAAACCTCATAAGGAGCCGTTGGAAACATTCAACTTGGGTTCAAAAGAAGAGAGAAAAGAGGTCAAGATTGGGGCACTGCTCAGTTCAACTGTCAAAGAAAGTTTGATAAGGCTTCTCAAAGAATTCTCCGATGTGTTTGCTTGGTCCTATCAGGACATGCCAGGGTTGGATACCAACATCTTGGAACATCATCTACCATTAAGATCGGAATGTCAGCCAATAAAACAAAGGTTGAGAAGAACTCACCCAGACATGGCTGTCAAAATCAAAGAGGAAGTACAAAAACAGATTGACGCGAGTTTCCTCGCCACATCAGAATATCCTAAATGGTTAGCCAACATCATACCAGTTCCAAAAAAGAATAGAAAGATTAGATTGTGTGTGGATTATAGAGATCTAAACAAGGCCAGTCCAAAGGACGACTTTCCTTTACCACACATTGACATGCTGGTTGACAGTACAGCAAATTTCAAAGTCTTCTCCTTCATGGATGGATTCTCGGGCTATAATCAGATAAAAATGGCACCGAAAGACATGGAGAAACTTCGCTCATTACCCCATAGGGTACCTTTTGTTACAAGGTAATGTCGTTCGGTTTGAAGAATACCGGGGCAACCTATCAAAGGGCCATGACTACTCTGTTTCATGACATGATACACAAAGAAATCGAAGTATATGTCGATGACATGATTGCCAAATCTAAAACAGAAGATGAGCATGTGACCCACCTGTCAAAACTATTCAAGCGTTTGAGGAAATACAAACTCCGCTTGAATCCCAATAAGTGCACGTTTGGAGTTCGCTCAGGAAAACTGCTAGGGTTCATCGTCAGCCAGAAAGGAATTGAGGTTGATCCTGACAAGGTCAAGGCCATTCAAGAAATGCCTTCTCCAAGGACTGAAAAACAATTCAGGGGATTCCTGGGACGTCTGAATTACATTTCCAGATTTATATTCCTCATGACCGCGACGTGCGCGCCAATCTTCAAATTACTCAAAAAGAATCAGGATTGTGTTTGGACAGAAGATTGCCAAACCGCCTTCGACACTATCAAGGAATACCTGTTGAACCCACCGATTCTATCACCTCTAGTGGAAGGAAGACCACAGATCATCTACCTCACAGTCTTGGAAGACTCAATGGGGTGTGTACTTGGCCAACAAGATGAAACCAAAAGGAAAGAGTCTGCCATTTACTATCTGAGCAAGAAATTCACCGACTGCAAGACCGATACACTATATTTGAGAAAACTTGTTGTGCTCTGGCTTGGTCAGCCAAACGTCTTCGCCAGTACATGATTCGTCACATTACTTGGTTAATCTCAGAAATGGATCCAATCAAGTACGTCTTTGAAAAACCTGCTCTCATGGGAAGAATTGCTCGTTGGCAGATGTTGTTATCAGAATACGACATCGAGTACCATGCTCAGAAAGCCGTTAAGGGAAGTGTTTTAGCCGATCACTTGGCTCATCAACCGATCGACGATCAGGAATCAGTCAGATTTGACTTCCCAGACGAAGATGTCATGTACTTGAAAATGAAAGACTGCGATGAACCACTACCCAGTGAAGGGCCTGAACCAGGTTCCCAGTGGGGACTAATCTTTGACGGAGCTGTAAATCATTATGGAAACAGAATTGGGGCAATCATCATAACACCTCAGGGTACCCACATTCCTTTCACCGCCAGACTGATATTCAAGTGTACAAACAACGAGGCCGAATACGAAGCTTGCATCATGGGTCTCGAAGAAGCGATCGATTTAAGGATCAAGAACTTGGATGTATATGGCGACTCAGCTCTGGTCGTCAATCAAATCAAAGGAGATTGGAACACATACCAATCAGGACTAATTCCTTACAAAGATTACGCGAGAAGGTTGTTGCCATTCTTCAACAGAATCGAGTTTCATCATATCCCTCGTGAAGAGAATCACATGGCTGATGCATTAGCCACTCTCTCTTCCATGATTAGTGTAGGTCAATGGAACGACTTACCTAAGATTAACATAATGCGCCTTGAATGGCCCGCTTACATCTTTGCAATTGAAGAAGTCATAGACGGCAAACCTTGGTATTACGATATAAAATGCTTCCTTCAGAAACAAGAGTACCCACCTGGGGTATCCAGAAAGGACAGAAAGACCCTCAGAAGGTTGACAGGCATCTTCTTCCTGAGCGGTGATACACTCTATAAGAGAAACTTTGATATGGTCTTGCTCCGATGCGTAGACAGACCAGAAGTAAACATGCTGATGAAAGAAATTCATGAAGGATCCTTTGGCACTCATGCCAATGGACACACAATGGCGAGAAAAATTCTAAAAGCAGGGTACTACTGGTTGACCATGGAATCTGACTACTACAGGTACATGAGGAAGTGTCACAAGTGTCAGATATACTCCGACAAAATCCATGTACCGCCTACACATCTCAAAGTTCTTTCTTCCTCATGGCCTTTTTCCATTTGGGGAATCGACATGATTGGCATGATCGACCCAAGATGAACGGAGCGGTAGAAGCGGCTAACAAGAACATCAAGAAGATCGTCCAAAAGATGGTTGTAACCTACAAAGACTGACACGAGATGCTACCCTTTTCTCTTCACGGTTATCGCACATCTATCCGCATTTTAACGGGGGCAACCCCTTTCTCTCTGGTATATGGCATGGAAGCAGTGCTCCCCATAGAAGTAGAGATCCCATCAATCCGGGTATTGATGGAAGCTAAGTTAACAGAGGCTGAATGGTGTTAAAGTCGACACGACGAACTGAATCTGATTGAAGAGAAACGAATAACGGCATTATACCATGGTCAGTTGTATCAGCAAAGGATGAAGAAGGTGTTCGACAAAAAGGTCTGACCTCGCGTCTTCAGAAAAGGAGACCTCGTGCTCAAGAAGATACAATCATTTCTCACTGATTCCCGGGGCAAATGGACTCCGAATTATGATGGCCCCTATGTGGTCAAGAAAGCTTCCTCAGGCGGTGCCTTAAGATTCGTAACCGTGGATGGAGAGGAATTTGCCTACCCCACAAATGTTGACATAGTCAAGAAATACTTCACCTAAATAAAAAAAATAAAAAACGTCTCGGTGGATTGAAAACCCGAAAGGGCGGTCCAGGCAAAAATTAGAGACATAATCAAAAATCATCCCGGTGGATTGGAAATCTCAAAGCACAATCCAGGCAAAAATTAGGGATTCATGGCAAGTAACTACGTCCAGCAAAGGGGCAAATCTCCCAGCAGCAGTCATGCTGTTCATCAGAAAACTCCAGTCAAGGTCATCTTCGACAGAAGCTCAAGATGTCCAGAATTCAAAGTTGGTAGAAGGATAGTGGTCGTTATGTTTCAATGTAGCCCTTTTCCCGTAAATTATCATTTTCTAAACTTTGTAAATACTCTATGGGATCACGCGCTTGGCTGATTTCCATCCTATCAATAAAATTTGAGCCCTAGTGCTTTTGTTTGCAATTCTCATTTGTTTTAGCTTTACAGAATGAGGTTTTAACATGATTAACGATTCTTGAAATAAAACAAAAATGAATTTAACTTGTCAAATTTTTCTGCTTTTAAAACAAAGATGGCAATTTCTTTTGACTGTTGAACATCGAAAGAACATAGATCGCCTCTCCAGAAGTAATCAAGCTACAAAGTGCATAATCAAAGTACTCCTTCTAAACCAGCACGCCTGAATGAAGAATCATCTGTGTCGGATGTGAATATTTCATCCGACACCCCCGACAGAGTTCTTACCTCCTAAGCATGACCAACATTTTTCCCCACAGGGACTACTTCTCCTAGGCAAGACAGAATTGCTATCTGGAACCAGTGATACTTCTTTGTCCCGCGCAGTGGCCGAGTATCTAGCCGTGTTCATCCACTAGTTTATATGTCGTGTCAGTTTTGTCAGCATATACATACATACATCATGCATTATTGATTTACATTCATACTCATATTGCATCACTATCACTCTAGTCGGTCTTGTTCTCAAGTGATAAAAGTCCTCTCAATCGAGCTGTCAGTTCTTTCTTCGTCCGAAAGTGAATCATCTCAGCAATCTCTCTCCCAGTGTATTTCTGGATTAGAAACAGTTCTTTGACCACTTTGATAACTTAAACCTCTGAAAAGCCAGAGAGCTTTCGACAAACATCACTCTTCACCATTGAAGATGATATCCTCGCTTTCCCGGATTAAGGAAAATCCCCAGAGAAAGCCTCTTAATCAAAGATTCGGCAATACAACAGTTCTCTTTCGGAAAATTCGCTGACAAAAAAGGTCATCAATACCTCCGGATTAGATTGCATCACATGGCATGCCTCCGAGAAGATCTCGAGGAAAAGTGTGATGTAATATCCCCAAGCAACAACAGTCTCTCAAGAGACCTGCTTTCCCCAACAGAGTCGACAAATGGTGTCTCCAAAGAGAGAAGTTTGTGCACCTCTGCAATCAAAACTTTTTCCATCAAATGGAATCTCCCCAGGAAAATTCGGCGAGAAGTTTGAGGAAAACTGCTACGAATAGCGTCCCTTGTCAATAAAGTTTATTGACAAAAGAAACTGAGGCCAGTTCCTTGGTAGGAAACCAGGATCGAGGAGAAGTTTATTTCAGAAACTGAGACCAGATCCTTGGTAGGAAACCAGGATCGAGGGGAAGTTTGTTTCAGAAACTGAGACCAGTTCCTTGGTAGGAAACCAGGATCGAGGGGAAGTTTACACCAGAAACTTATACCAGTTCCTTGGTAGGAAACCAGGATCGATGGGAAGTTTTACCTTTCCTAAGCATTATTGCTTGGAAAAAGAATATGGATGTGTAAACTACCATTCCTAACCATTGTCAAAATTTCGGGTATTCCGATATTTAATCATCTTGCACCCCGAATGCCCGAATATCTTCGCCATTCACACCTTCGGGTCCAAGAAAATTAAATAGGGGCATCTGTTATACCCCAAATTTTGACCACTATGATCTCCCATCATTGTGCAAATCATCATCACAATATGGATGGACCATCATACTTCATTAGTCTCCCCAAAGATGGGTGAGCATCCACTACAATCAGACTTAGGGTTTCAAGCCCTCTCAGAGCCCTTAGACAAAGGATAAATCAAGGAATGACATGATCTTCAACTTGTCTAACCTCTCAAACATCCACAATGGATCAAGAGGACTCCCACATCAAGAATCAAGCACATGGTTGCAACATTCCAAGTGGATTAAGCCTCAAGATCGAAATTGTCACCAAATTAGGGTTTTGGTCGACCAGGGCCTCCAAATGGAAATTTTCCTCTGGGCATGAGCCAATACTTCAAGGAATAACCCACAATACTCTAAGGGACCCCATAAACCCCATCATCAAGTCAATTTAGCCTCAGGGGATGTATTCATAAAAAATCAGGAATTAGGGTTTCTTGACCTAATTCACCCCTAAGTTGACTTTTGGGACAAAACATGAGCCAAGACCTCAAGACATGATTTGAGGGTCCCTAACAAACTACATTGATCCATTTGCAATAATGGATTGATCCAAGAAGCTTGATTCACAAGTTTCAAGTTCATCAGAACGATAGTTAGGGTTTCGCGAGAAAACTCAACTGTGCCTTTGACTTTTGACCAGGACATGCTCCTAAACCTTGGGACATGATTCAATACACCCTATAACACCTATGAAATCAATCCATCAAGTTTGATTTAGGTCAAGGACTTGATTTCATAGAGGATCACACAGTTTGGAATTCATCTGATAAAAAGTCAATTGTGCCCAAAAGTCAAAGTTTGACTTTTTTATTTTTTGATCAATTATGGTTCCCTAACCCTAAAATGATGTTAATGTGTGATTGGAATCACCATTCATCAAGAAAAATCAAGAAAAGTGGGATAACTTGTAAAAGGGGTAACCATAAAAAACTTAGAATTTTTCTAAGTTATGGAACAAAGTGGCTAGGGTACCAACTTCCAAGGATCATAACTTGTGATCCAAGCAACCATTTTGGTTGATCCAAAGATGGATTTGTAGCTCTCATGGCATACTTTAAAAGTGTCAACTACACCTCATTCCAATTCTTCATGGATTTTTAGTTATGGAGTGACCAAAATGACAAAAACATGAAAATGCCACTTTTTCCAACACTTTGTGAAATTTTCACTAAGTCAGAATCCGTTTCACTATTTGCAAAATGTAAGGGCATTTTCCACTTGGATCCAAAAATTGTCAAGACAAACTATGATCACACATATGTTGTATCATATGAGAGCTTTCCAAAATGGGCAAGAACTCCATCAAATCCCATTTGAGCTAAGAGTTATGACAATGGCAATATGCCTTGCTGCAACTGTCATGGCAAGGCAGATTTGTGCATTTTGGTTAATTTGAGCAAATTGTGAAAATGACAAACAAGTTTATCATTCTGAACACCTCAGGGGGAGACCAAGGAGGGACAAACACTGATCCATAAGCCTCCCAAGTCTTTGGAACTAAAAATAGCATGCCAAACCTAAAAAAACCTAAAAGAGGGAACAAGACTCCAATTTTTTTTTTAGCATTCAATGGATGCACCAAGGTGGCATGAGCTGAGCCATTTCCAACTGAATGAGTCAAGGATAAGCTCTGAACCAAAGAATCATATGCCTGTGCTCTAACCTCTAGTCAATGGCTAGAGGAGACTTGAGATTCCAAAATGATCCAATTGGCCAAACCTCTGCTGCAGTTTCCATTCACTATTGCTTGCAAAACAAACTTTCTCTACTATAAATAGAGCTCATTTGTGCTCAGTTTAAGTATACCAAAGCCATCAAACTGATGCTTTCCTCAAAATCTCTTCTTCCACTCCAAAATTGCCTTCCAAGGCAAGTCACTATCGGGTTTTGAGTTTGAGAGCCATTCCAACCAAACCAATCACACACACACACCTCATAAACATCATATAGAAATGATCCAAACACTTAAACCACATCTGGAACACCAATTTCACAAAATCACCAGCCAATTTCTCAAGGTTTTAACCAAGTTGCAACTGAGGTGCCATGAAGTGATCCAACCATTTCCAATCAAGTCCAGCCATTCAAACACACTCCATATGGTGTAAGGGAGCTGTTCACATCATCACAACTCATCTGTAACACCTCCAACTCAAAAATCACTTTGCTCTTGTTGTCACGACCTTCAAGTAAGCCTAAACTTGGTCATCTCTTAATCTATGCATATTTCCTTGCACAATATTTTTGCCAAATGTTCATAATCATGCATAGAATGTTTTCCCTCAATTAATTACTTTGTTTGAATCGTGTATCAAAATTCTCAGCCTTCATGCAAATTTTAGGGTTCTTGAGATTTTGTCTTGATTTCTTATTCCATGCTTAAAATAAATGAAATTAAAGACCATAGACATGATCGTGAGGTGAAAATGAGTAGATTGATATGTGGATTGTGTGATTTCATCAAGTATTCAGTGAGATTGGTGAGCAAATGCAAATCTGCAGAAACAGAGGGGTGGCGCGTGTTCTTGGTGTGTTCTTGGCGCCATTTTTTGAATATTTGAATATTTGAATTTTGTGATTTTATTTAATTGATTCAAAAATTAATTCCTATCTGATTTTTAATGATTTTGAGTTGATTCTTTTTTTAATAATTCACAAAAATGTTAAAATATTTTATTTTGCCAAAAATTCCCAAAAATATTATTTATTTCATATACTTGATATTTTTGCAAAGAATTAATCTTTTATTTGTTTTTTACATTTAAAATATTGTTTCCTCCTTGATTTTACAAATTTAATTGGTTTCCAATCATTTTGTGGATATAAACATGATTTTTCAAACATTAATCCAAGATCACAACTTGTTTTTCACACATGTTTGATAATTTTGATCATTTTAATTAAATTTTTATTTAATTAAAATACATTTTGAAATTAATTTAGGGTTTTGATCTTAATCACCCTAAAAAAATCATTTTCAAAACCTTGGGCCTCTAATAGAGTGTAAGACCCAATCCCTTTTTGAAACCAAAATAACTTGGGCCTCAGTTATTGTATAAGACCCACTGTGATTTCAAGATCTCGGCGTGATCGCCGTTTTCAAAACATTTTCATCTGGGCCTCCCCTCGTGTTGTAAGTCCCATTTCTTTTCCTTTTTCAAATAATTTGGGCTTCTCCTTGAGTTGTAAGACCCATCCCTTTGTACAAAAACCTTTTGGGCCTCAGTCATTGTATAAGTCCCACTGTATTTTTAAAAACAACGGCGCGGTCGTCGCCTTTTTAACAAAAACAACTGGGCCTCTCCTCGAGCTATAAGTCCCATTCCTTTTCCAAAACAAATACACTTTGGGCCTCTAATAGAGTGTAAGACCCAATCCCCTTTTAACCAAAACAATTTTGGGCCTCAGATATTGTATAAGTCCCTCTGCGTTAAAAGAAAAATCTCGGCGTGATCGCCAGTTCAAAAATTAACCCTGGGCCTCTCCTTGAGCTATAAGACCCATTTCTTTTTTAAAAAACACCTTGGGCCTCTAATAGAGTGTAAGACCCATCCCCTTGTACCTAAAAACTTTTTGGGCCTCAATTATTGTATAAGTCCCTCTGTACAAACAACGGTGCGATCATCGTTAAAACTTGGGCCCCTCCTTGAGCTGTAAGCCCCAACAATCTTTTCAAAGCACTTTCTCCTTTGATTTTGAATTCAAATATATGTTGTTATCAAAAATTTCTTTAATTTCTTTGGTTGAACAACTAACAAAACAGCATGGAAGCTCTACAATGGGTAAGTGTCTATCCGCTTTCATTTACCGCTTTCATATGTATATAACTGTATTGTGGGGCTGTTTCACTGTAAGTCTTCTTTCACATCCTTTTATATACTTGTCACAGATCCACTGTGTAATACTAGTATAGTTATTTAGAGTTTTCCCCGGCAACTACGTCTAGCACTAGGTAAAGCCTATTGGTCACTCTTAAATACAAACAAAACTAGATCCCCCATAGGATTTCCAGATACAGTCTTCCCTTCTCTTGGGGTTAAACAATATGGAACAAAGAGAAAGGCAGTATTCTCGGTGAACCTTTTCTCAGACTGTCACCCTTAGAAATTATCAAAGAAACTCTAACTCCCCAGAGATGATCTTTTCTCCGTGAATGGCATCTCTTGAGTTTCTTCCAAATTCTCGAATTTTCCTGGAATGATCTCTTCTCTGTGAATTGCATTTCTTGAAATTCTCTTGGTTTGGGGACCCACAGGCTTCCTAAAAGCATCCCCACCTCCTCTTGGGCGTTGTACAAGGACCCTTCGGCTTCTTAGAAGTTCTCATGCCTTCTCTTGGGCTTAATACAAGGACCCTGACGACCTCTTAAAGGTATAAGACAAAACTTAGTCATCCTTTGCTATAGCAGTCTTTCCAGCGTCAAAACTCCGGCCGTTGTAGGGTTGATACTCATCCCTTAATGCTTGTGCCTCCTCTTGGGCATTTAACAAAAGATAAAACTCTAGACTTGGACACTCTAAGCCTCTTGAGTCTCAAAGACATTCTCAAGTTCCTTTCAAACATAGGAAGAAACACCGATCACTCTGAAATCCGGTCTCTCTCATGAGATTTCCCCACCCTTGGTCCTGCCTATGGATCTAATCCTCAGCAATAAGACAGCCTCCTCTTGGGCTTTGTACAAATGATCCTCCCCAGCGGAGCTAACCTTTTCAGACTCTCTTGTTGAGTCAACCACCTTTAGCCTCCGTCTTGGGCTTTGTACAACACATATAAAAATCCACTCTCTTGTTGAGTATAAAAGATTCTCTTGTTGAGTCAACTTTTAGCCTCCGTCTTGGGCTTTGTACAAGACATATAAAACACTCTCTTGTTGAGTATAAAAGACTCTCTTATTGAGTCAATCTCCTTTTAGCCTCAATCTTGGGCTTTGTACGAGATAGCATATCACTCTCTTGTTGAGTATAAAAGGCTCTCTTTTTGAGTCAATCACCTGTTCAAAACTCTCTTGTTGAGTCAACTCTTTTAGCCTCCGTCTTGGGCTTTGTACAAGACACACACAAAAGCACTCTCTTGTTGAGTCAAACTCATTTCAGCCTCCATCTTGGGCTTTATACAAAATACATTCTCCCCAACGGGTTCAAAAATCCCTTTTAGCCTCAATCTTGGGCCTTGTACAAGACAGAAAGAACATTTTCCCCGAAAAAGTCACACTTCCAGCCTCCTCTTAGGCTTTGTATAAAGAAATCCTCGGTTGAGTCAATCAACCTTTTAGCATCAAATTTGTGCCTTGCTCACAGCATACAAACATCAACAATTCCTCTTTAGATATGACAAATTCTCTCTCATTCAAACCCTTTAGCTTCACATCTTGGGCTTTGAACAAGATACAAACTACCTTTAGCTTCATGTCTTGGGCTTTGAACAAGACACCAAAACACCTTTTTCCTCCCATAGAATAGGAGGAACTACGATCGCACTGATTTCCCTGTTTCATTAAACGGGAATACGTAGGCATAAGATTGCAAAATATTAGCGAGCATACTAATCAAAAACCCAAAATCCGGTACCTCTATACATCAATCGAAGAAAATCAGGTCTAACATCCTAACCAAAAGCCTTCTGTATAGTCAAGACACTTTGTTCTTTTAAGCAAATAACCTAAGACAGACCCCCCTTTTGATAGCATATGTAAACCAACAGTTTTGACTGTTTAACCTCAGTATGCAAGCAGGGTTAATTGGAGACATCTATTTCCCTTCTTTAATCAGCTCAACAGGATAAAAAATGAATTGAACTGTAGTACCAAAGTGATAGTGATTCGAAACCACAAAATTTGCGCTACAGTAACTCTGCTCCAGACGGAAAACTTGTCATGGATTCTGTCACAGATTCCTTACTAAATGAAGAGTCAAGACGGAGGGAAAGAGGCTTCAACAACCAGTTCGAAGCCAACATTGTTGATAACAGAGGAAGGAGTAAGAATCATGAAAGAGGAGGTCGTGGGAGATCACAAGCTATATCCAAGTCTCGCACAAGAGTAAGCTGTTATTATTGTGGCAAACCTGGCCATAGAAGACCTGAGTGCAGATTCTTGAGGAGAGATCAACAGGCTGGAAAAGTCCGTCCAGATTTGATAAACCCAAAAAAGAATAAGGAAGAAGGAGCCACAACTGCAGTAGCCTCGAACAACGAGAATATTTTCCTTTTTGGAGACGACAATTATCTAAATGTTGCATTCGATAATTGCACTTGGATAATTGACACCGGAGCTTCTTTCCACATTACACCTCATGAAGAATTATTCTCATCATACCAAAGAGGAGATTTTGGTACGGTGAAGATGGGAAACCACGTCACAAGCAAGATTGTTGGTATTGGTGAAGTGCGAGACTTGGATCTAGCTTGTGATATAGGGATGATATAGGGATATAGGGATGATATAGTGCGAGACTATATCAGCAGGAAAGTTGGATGATATAGGGATGATAAACCAGCAGGAAATGTCACTCTCACTGACGAAGGAGAACCTCAAAGCTTCATGGAAGCCATTGAGACGGATGACAAAGACAAATGGATGCAAGCCATGCAAGAAGAATTACAGTCACTGAAGGAGAACCAGACGTATGACTTGGTGAAATTACCAAAGGGAAGAAGGGCTTTGAAAAACAAGTGGGTGTTCAAACTCAAGTCTGAAGAGAACAACCCAAACCCCAGATACAAAGCAAGAATTATCGTGAAGGGGTGCCATCAGAAGAAAGGCATAGACTTTGAAGAGATATTCTCACCAGTAGTGAAGATGACATCCATAAGAGCAATCATTGGTCTAGCTGTAACGCTGGACTTAGAAATAGAGCAACCTGATGTTAAAATAACATTCTTACATGGAGACTTAGAGGAAGAAATATACATGGAGCAACCTGAAGGATTTGCAGAACCAGGCAAAGAACACCTTGTGTGTCGCTTGAAGAAAAGTTTATATGGGTTGAAGCAAGCTCCAAGGCAAAGGTACAAGAAGTTTAAACTCTTCATGACCCAACATAAATTTAAAAGGACATCTGCAGACCACTGTGTGTTTGTGAAGAAATATGATAATGGTGAATCCATCATACTTTTGTTGTATGTTGATGATATGCTCATTGTTGAGAAAGACAAGACAAAGATAGCTGCTCTAAAGAAGGCATTGAGCAAGTCTTTCACCATGAAAGATTTAGGAGCGGTAAAGAAAATTATTGAAATGAAGATCATTCGAGATCATCCCAAAAGAATGTTATAGATGTCACAAGAAGATTATATCAAGAAAGTCCTTGGGAGGTTCAACATGCATAATACTAAACCTGTGCATGTCCCACTACCTGGTCATCTGAAACTCAGTAAGACACAATGTCTAAGCAATGAAGAAGAAAAAGAAAAAATGAGCAAAGTGCCATATTCTTCAACTATGGGTAGCCTTATGTACACAATGGTTTGCACAAGACCTGACATTGCTTATGTTGTAGGAGTGGTGAGTAGATTCCTGTCGAATCCAGGAAAGGAGCATTGAAATGCTGTGAAATGGATACTGAGGTATCTAAGAGGAACTGCCAAACAGTGTTTGTGCTTTAGCAATGAAAAGCAATTACTCATTGGGTATGTAGATGCAGATATGGCAGGGGATGTAGATTCAAGAAAATCTATTTTTGGGTATTTGATTACTTTTGCAGGGGGAGCTGTCTCATGGCAATCACGATTACAAAAGTGCATTACTTTGAGTACCACAGAAGCTGAACACATCGCAATCACTGAAGTTTGTAAGGAGATCATGTGGATGAAGAAGTTCATGCAAAAGTTAGGTCAGAATCAAGAAATTTATGTCCTCTATTGCGACAATCAGAGCGCAATCCATCTCAGTAAGAACTTGACATACCATTCAAGGTCAAAACATATTGACGTAAGGTATCACTGGATTCGTGATGTGTTGGAGAGTAAACTGTTGAAAGTAGAGAAAGTTCACACCAATGAGAATGGGGCAGACATAATGACAAAACCTCTTCCAAAAGAGAAGATAGAGTTCTACAAATAATTTGCTGGATTAGCAGCAACTCCAAACTAATCAAGATCATTCCCCTATGGTTGGAGAGGGAGAAATGTGGGGTCCAGCAATTTCACATAGCCAACATTCATTTGGAAAAATTGGAGGTTAGATATAATGAAGAGTAAAATAGTGCAAATGACACTTGGTGTTTTGCATGAAAGGCAAAGAACAAGTGTCTTCATGCATGTAAGGCAAAGAACAATTGTCTTCATGCATGTAAGACTCTTTTGGCTTGCTTCTCCTATAAATAGGACCAAGAGCGAGCATTCAAATCACACAACCACAAGAAGAAAAAAAAGAAGCAATAGAAATAGACCTTTGCTCAAGAGAGAAAATTGTTTCTTAGAGAGTTCTTCTTGTGAGAGAAATAGTGAGCCAATTTGTGAGAGTGTTCCTTACAAATTGAGAGATACTTTGTAGAGAGTTCCACCTAAGGGTGAAGTTGTTGTATTTCCCATTATCATTATAGTGGATGTTTAAGAGGCCTAAGGGTCCCATAGTTGTTTCCCTTTCTCACATTGAGAAGGTTTTCCACGTTAAAATCTTTTTGTGTCATTTTGCTTATTTTTCACGTTTCCGCTAGTGCCTATTTTTGAGTTCATGGAGGAGGGAAACAATGGAGGTCATTTTCCCAACAGTTGAGTGGTGAACAATCTTGGAATTGAGAAGCTAATGCTCCAAATTGATAAAGTAATCATTATTTCCCCTTCAAAATCGGAACAAACGTGGAATCCAGCATTGATTACGCCACTCCGGCCGAGAATGCAACTGCGAGCGGTTGAATCTTCAGTGTTGGTGGAGCAAATCCAATGGTGATTCGAAGTTTATGTTGTAGATCTGAAGCAAATTGGAGATTATATGATGGTGATTAGTTCGGAGATGGTGAAAATGGTGGAGAAGACAATTATGTCCACGGTCACGGATGGTGGTTTGGAAAGTTGGATTGAGTATGGAGATTGATGAGAGATCATTTTTCTTAAGCCAGCGAGAGGACAGTGAGGAAATTTAATGGTGTGTATCAAGGTTATTGCCTCATGGAAATTGTAGTGAAGATGATGGTGTAATGAAGCTTTGTTCGAATATGATGAAAGGTTGGGTTCATATTGATATTGAAGATGATGAACGGTGTAAAGGAAGGAAGTGTAGAAAAGCTATGATATGGTGTTGTTGTGGTATTGTGTGAGGTAGAGAAGAAATGGATGGATTATGAGGTTGAAGAAGTTGAGGTGGTTTTTGTATGGTGTGTTGTTCGTTCGCGGCGTGAGGGTGATGATGGTTTACGTTTGGTTGTGTAGAAGAAGTATATCATGAAGGTGAGTGGTGAACTCACATATGCAGGCTTTGAAAGTTTTACCGAGAGAGGAAAGGTGGCTACTAGAGGGAGGAAGCAGTGAAGTGAAGGTAAGGGAGGTGTTTAAGTGAAGAGAAAGGAGAAATGGTGAGGAAGGTGAGTTGATTATGGCAATGAATGAGAGTTTCACGGCGGTTTAAAGGGTGGTGATATTACATGATGAAGGTTTAAGTGATTGGTTGATGAGAAGAATGTGAATAGAGTAATGAACGGAGGGAGGAAGTCACGACTGGGTCAGGTTGTAGTGATTCAGGAAGAAGAAAGGAAAAAAATAGTGGAAAAGAAAACAAAATGAAATGAGAAAAGGAAAACAAAATGGAAAAGGAAAAAAAGGAAGGAAATCCTTTGCCGAGATAAAGAGAAACCTTTCTTAATGCTTTCTCTTTCCCTTTTTTTAATCCCATGTGACCGTAGGAATAATTATTGAGTGGGTTATTATGGGAATGTGGGAAGGGCATTTATGACTGGTTTGTTATGAAAGAGAAAAAAGATTTGTCCGCTGCCAACCTGTTCAGATTTTCCTTAAAAATGAGAATCTTTTTTCTTTGGTGGACGCGTGTATCATGCAAAGGGTGAGATATTTCAATTTCTTCAGCCAATTTTCTTTACATTGCTAGCTCTCACGTGTACTACTAAGATGGGGACCAATTTTTATTCTTTGGCACCAAGTCACGAGATAGAAGATCTAAATGCCTCAAACTTTCTTATTGTAAATTTTTTGAAAATATTTAGAAACATATTTTATAAAAATAATTTCTTAAAATAAATTAAAACTAAATATGCAATTAATTCTTATTAAAATAAATGATTGTTTTGGATACAAAATAAAAATAAAATGACTAAATATGAATGAAAGTCCTACGCGAAAGTGCCCAAAAAACTAAACTGGATGCGCTAAAATGATCAGTGTGAAATAAATGACTCAGAAAAATACAGCGTTTGGTCAGATTTTGAAATAAATTCAGACCAGTAAAAAGGCCATGCATATGATGTGAATGTTATGATAACTGTATTATTGGCAATTCAAGTCAAAATTGGGGTGTGACACATGCTTATATCAAAATGGAAGAATAACAAGATTAACAATAACAACAATATTGAGTATGCAGAGTTTATGTCATATGTTGTAAATAGCACAAAGCCTTAAGATTTCTTAAACAATGTATATCTTAGAAATCTTAAGTTTTATGATCTTTGTTAAGGATATTTCCCTGTACCTCTGATTGTATATCAGGTAATCCTTGTTATCTATTCTTTTAAATAAGTTATTTAGTAGTTTAGAAAGAAAGTCTCTTGCTATGTACTTGAGCATCAAAGTCTCTTGCTGTGAGCTTGAGCCAAGTAAGTTTCTTGTTAAGTGCTTGAGCATTGAAGCCTTGATCAAATTATTGATTAAGAAATGAAGTCTTGGGATCTGAGGATCTAAGCAGGAAGTCTTGTACTTGAGGGTCTAAGCAGAAAGTCTTGAATCCGTAGGATTTAATCAAGGAAGTCTTGGACTATGAGTCTAAGAAAGAAGTCTTGTACTTAAGGGTATAAGCAGGAAGTCTTGAATCTGTGGGATTTAAGCAAGGAAGTCTTCGACAGTGAGTCTAAGCAGGAAGTCTTGTACTTAAGGGTATAAGCAAGGAAGTATTGAATCCGAGGGGTTTAAGCAGGAAGTCTTGATCAGGTGTTGATTGAGCAAGCAAGTCTTAGACTGTATGACTAAGCAAGGAAGTCTTGAATTTGAGGGGTTTAAGCAAGGAAGTCTTGAATTTGAAGGGTTTACGCAAGGAAGTCTTGAATTCGTGGAATCTAAGCAAGCAAGTCTTAGGCTGTAGGTTTGAGCAAAGGAAAGTCTTATGCTTAAGGGTATAAGCAATTGTAATCAGTTTTGATTATAGTGGAAAATCTCTTATGCTGCAAGGGGACTGGACTACTAACGGTTTGGGACGAATCAGGATAAATTATGTGTGTTTTTTTGTCATTTACTTGCTTATGTTTATTATTCCGCTGCATCCATATCATAAAAATTTAAACTATTGTTTAGAATATAAACTATGTACAAAAGCAACGCAAATTAGATAACACAATTCAACTCCTCTTTCTTGTGTATTTTTCTCACCTTCAAGGGGACGAGATGACGCCTCCATGGTCACAATAAGAGCAAGGTGTCCCTCGCTTCCCTCTGAGTTAGTAAGAGAGCCCAATGGTGATTACTGGTTTTAATTTTGACTAACTAATCCCTGTTTAGAGGAATGTTGTTTAGCTCTTGGACAAATTTAAGGTTATGAGCTCTCGTACCATGATTATATTATATCAGAAAAAGACAATGAGAGATGTTGTTGTAACACCCCAACTTTTAAATAAGAACTTTTTTTTAGTGTTTACTTGTGTGTTGTTTGAAATATTTTGAATAAATGTGCTTTCTTGATGTTTGGGGAGATGTGGAGATATTTTAGTAATTTAATAAATAAGGGAAATATATAGTGTGTGGGCGAAGAAATAAAAATTTGAGTTTTTATTTAAATTATCAGAAGTAATTAAATAATTTTAATTATTTAGTGATAATAGAAGTAATTAGAATTATTAGTGATAATTTAAAATATTATAGTTGTTATTAGATATTTATTTGAGTTTACTAATCATTTAAATAAATAATTATTTCACATTTAATTAGAAAAATGAAATAAATGAAATAATATTACTGTTATAGTTAAAAATATACGTAGATTTTATAGGATAAGGGTGTGTAATAAATTGGAATATTTTAGTGTTTATTAATACGGTAACAGTTGAATTAACAAGAATAATTATATAAATAATTGTTGAGATTTATTGATATTAATTATAAAAATTATTACTGTTATGAATATTTTAGCGTTGTTATGAAGATATAATTGGGATTCATTTTTCTTAATAATTATTTAAGAATCATGTAATAATAATACTAATAACGGGGATAATAAAACTTAATTTCTATTTAATTGGGATAATAAAAATAATAAGGTTATATTAACGTTAGAAAATAACACGTTAACGGTAAAATGTGGTTTAATAATAAGGTTTAAATGCACTTTTGGTCCCTCTAGTTTAGCGTTTTTACACTTTTGATCCCCCTATTACAAAACCTATGTTTTTGGTCCCTTTAGTTTGGTGCGCCTTGTATTTTTGTAGTCCCCCTCCAATTTTGCATAAGTGGCATTGATGATTAGGATTAAAAAATTATTTTTAATGACTTGTCATTGATGACTAGGATATTTATTTTTTTACAGAATAAGTTAATATTTTAAATCAACTAAATGATATGATGACTGGATTATTTTTTATATAATAAATTAATATTTTTAGTATTTTTTTTTCAAAATTAATTTATGTAACATGTGACCCTAACACATCACCCACTCACTCAACCACTCTCCCTTTCTCTCTCACATGTGGTTCACTTTGGATTGGATAGATTTACCATACTATATAAACACTATTTCCATTGTTTGAGAAATCGATGTGGGACTATTTTTTGCACTATTTCAGTCACACACTCTCTTCTCAACATGGAGTAAGTTGTTGCAATTTGTATACATGGACTAATTACTATTCAAACAACCAATAAGGCATTGCAGTCAGTTACACTCTCCTCATCTCCATAAAAACTCATCTTCTCCCTACAACAACAAACACGAAATCCACTACAACACTACACAACACAACCTTAAAAACAAATATGTCCATGAAAGTGCCTTGAAGTTCATGGAAGATATCACTGCAAGAGGTTGTGTAGCAAATACAGAAACTTACAGCCCTTTGATTGACGTGTTATGCAGGAAAGGGGACTTCAGAAAGGCTTGCAGGTATTTTTGGAAATGGTAGAGAAGGGTATCATTCCTAACCAATTTATTTGGAAAACACTCCTACTTAGTTTGAGTCTGCAAAACAATATCAGTAAGAATGTGTCTGATATAGATTATTTACTCTAATGGATTAGGGAGAGTTCAAATTTGTTCTAAAGGGTGGTTTCAGCATAGCAATTGTGATATCTTTGGAGAATTCCTTGTCAATAAGTTATTGATATGTGAATGAATCACCAATCCAACATTACAAAACTAGATTCAGTTTACATAACTAGATTTATTTATCCAGCAATAAACTCATTAATTCAAATCCAACTTCAGCATACATATAAATTACAAGCTAAGCATACGTATGACATTGCTAGTGATCTACCACACACCACAAACTGCTTCTAATAATCACACATTGAACCACGCCTTTTCAAACCATTTAATAGCTACGCATACCAGAACTCAACATAACCATAACTAATTTCTTTTTAACATAACATAGCAGTAGCAGTCATTGACATAACATGAACCAATTTCATAGCAGTACGAGAGGAAAAGCATTTTAATGGAGATGGCAGTGTTAACTAAATATTGCACAGTTGTTTACTGATTTTTCTTTAAGATAGAATATAGATATACATATAGATAGATTATTATATGAATATGGATTCTTCAATAAAAAAACTCAAATCAGTTTTATTAAATTTGAATCAGTTATAGACTCAACTATATGGTGCAGGATTAGTGAATCATTTGTGTTTAAGGTTGTGTTGTGTAGTGTTGTGGTGGATTTCGTGTTTGTTGTTGTAGGGAGAAGATGAGTTTTTATGGAGATGAGGAGAGTGTGAAAGCAGAGACTGTTATGGTGTAGGAAAAATGGAGTCCCACATCGATTTATAAAAATATGGAATTAATGTTTATATACTGTAGTAAATTTATTAATTGCAAAATGAAGCACATGAGAGAGAGAGAGAGAGTGGGTGTGAGTGAGTGATGATGTGTCAGACTCCCATGTTTCAAAAAATTTGAAAATTTTAATTAATAAATTTCTAAAAATATTTACTTGTTAAAAATATTAATTTATTCTGTAAAAAAATAAATAATCTAGTCATCAATTCCATGTCATTAAAGGTTAATTTTTTTATCCCAATCATCACTGCCACTTAGGTAAAATTGGAGGGGGACTACAAAAATGTGAAGCACACCAAACTAAAGGGACCAAAAACACAGGTTTTGTAATAGGGGGATCAAAAGTGTAAAAACACTAAACTAGGGGGACCAAAAGTGCATTTAAGCCTAATAATAATAATTTAATAAGTGTTTAATTGGGATTATAAATACTAACGTAAATAGTAAAATGAGGGTACGACAAAACATTATCAAAATTTGGGATTGAATGCGCATCGGGAGAAAAGCGTGCGTGAGCGATTGCTGGGAAATTTGGGAAGCGGTTTGGAACACATAAAAAAAGCTTCAATTAAGGTAAGGGGGAGATTGCTTACTATAGGGTGGGTTTTAGGTAGCAGAGTGATGATGGTTCCCTTACCTTCTCGTCGTCAGCGTTAGGTTATTTTTATTTATATCTCTATGAAATATATCGAATCAAAATACAAGTATTTTATTGTGCTGATTTTCTCTGACTATATGGGGTTTGGCCCAACCCCTTTGGTAACCTATTGTATGATTTTGTATGAATAATATGTTTTATGTTAAAATTATGATTTTTGTGAGATCGTTGTTATGCCCAAATGGGATAATCCTACTTGGTCACTTTTGGTGATCGATAAAATTGTTTTCGGTGATCTAATAAATCACAATAATAATAATAATAATAACTTCATGAAAAAGGCATAAGTTATGTAATATTTTCCAGAAAAAAAGCCAAAATCTAGTTTTTCTTAAATGACTTCTATATCGAAATATATGAAATAGTGTTACAATATTCAGTAAAATATGATTTATTAAATAATTTAATTATTGAGAATAATTATTTAATCATAATAGTAATAATATTCTATCGTTAAAAATGTATTAACCTTATTACTTAAGGGTGCATGTAACAATGAGGAAGAAAAGGTTATTTGAGATTTGAGGGTTGAGCGAATACCAAGTGAAAAAGTTAGAAATAATTATAATGATTATAATGGGTATTTTAGAGTGGTGAAGAAAAATAAAATTAATTAATTTAATAGTAATAATTAGATAATTGAGTATCTAGAGAGAATTAGTGGATTAGAGGAATTAAAAATAACACACCTATATTAGAGTTTTAATTATTAAATAATTGAGAATTAAAATTTATTAAAATAAATAAGTATTGGAATTAATAATTGATTAAATAATGAAATTTTAGATAATTTTAATCATTTAGTAATAATTAAAATAAATAGAGTTTAAGAAATAAATCATATAGTGATAGTTAAATATTTATTTAATTAAATATATTTTAATTGAAATATTTATATAATTGTAATATTTATTTAGTTAATAATTATATCAAGTTAATAATTATTAAGATAAAATAATTATTTTTAAAAGAATTGATATTATTAATATTGAGTTAATAATTATTTTGATAAGTTAAGATAAAATAATTATTTTAAAAATTAATATATTATTAGTATTGAGTTAAACCACCAATCCCTATAGTTACATTAGAGTTATCACTCGTAAAGGGTACCCTTTTGAACCTTTTAGAGTAATTTGGGTGTTTTAGTGTTGTTTTGGGCTATAGAATAACATAACAACTTTGTTGAGGTGTGTTGGAATTTTGGGTGATTATAAGTATTAAAAGTCATTATTTTGTTGTGATTAGTCCCGTGGGACTATATTGGTGGCATTTTATTGGCAATGTGTGGTTCGTATATGGAACTATTGTTTGGTGAATAATATTATAAATAATTTTTGGTGAATTATGTTAAAACTTTCCTTTTGGTGAAATGCATGTTTTGCTTGTTCATACTACCATGCATGCATATACATTGGAGTTAGGTGGGACTTTGATCCATTTTGATGGCCTTAGATCTATTTGGTGGGGATCGTCGGTTCAGGTGAGGGACCAGAGATCGTGGAAGAAATCAGTAACATACCTCTGATATCCACAAAAACTTTAGTGCCACATGCATTTAGATGATGGAGTTGGTGAACGTTATTCTTGTATACATTTATGTGTCTTGTGATTAATGGTTGTTTCGATGTTGTGTTTTGTGCGTGCGATTGCGTGATTATCATTCATGTTTGGAGTGAACTATCGTTTCTCGATTATAAACTTTCACCATTACTATATGTGATTATATTCTCACCCCTTTCTTGTTTGCTTGGTGTTGTGGTGTGCTTTGCACAGGTGATTAGTAGGACTGAGGTACGTTGTTGTAGTGAGATGGTTGTTGCCTCTCAGCAGACTTTTATCTTCCGTATATTCTAGTTTTTGAATAAGAATGCACTGATCTGTAACACCGGGGATAAGAGCGTTCGTTTGTATTACTTTGATTTGTTTATAATAAACTATTATGAGACTTTTATTATGACGTATTGATTCAGTTTTATTTAGACATGTTTTATGGTGTTTCTAAATAAATTTATGTTGTGCAACATCTGTTGTTTTATGATTTATGAAGTATTTATGATTGAGTAACATCCTTTTCCTGTTATTTTTATTTAAAATATATTATTCGGGGTTTAGGGTGTTACATAGTGGTATCATAGCAAGTCGGTTCATCTGGCCAGGTTTTTGTAATGTTGTTTATTTCCTAGTATGCGACATGTGTGTGAAACACTATCGGTACTTTCTTGTTTCATTTACCGCTTTTTAGCTGGAGCGGGATTGAAACAAGTGGGGGAGAAGCTTATGTTTCTCTTCTTTGCTGCTGGCATAAGGAGTTAGTTTAGTAAGCCGTTGATTGCAAGAGTTCACGTGCTATTGAAGTTGTGTGGTTTTTCCGAAACCGAAATAGATGTGTATTCGAGATTCCTATCTATCGGTCAAGTTGAGATGTCCTTGAGGGAGAATTAGCAGGTATTGTTAATATTTGCTTCTCGTAGAATGAAGAACAAATGTGACGGCTAGTGAAGTACCAGTGGTGTGTGTGATTTCTGATATTTTTCCTGAAGATATATGCGACTTGCCTCCAGAGCGTGAACCTGAGTTCGACGGAGGTGAAAGGTTGTCTATTATGCTAAGCAAGCGGATGAGTCTGTGAAAGAAGGTGCATAAGTGTTTATGATGTTGGTTTCTTTGAAGGCAGAGGGAAATAGTGTAATTAGTGATCTACCTATAATGTCTCACGTGAATTCCAGTGGTGGTATAACCTTCCAAAGTAGATGAAGTGCTATAGTGGGAAGCTCTTAACTCAGTTACTAGAAGTTCCATTGGACTGGATGGTTATAACAGAAGACTTATCGAGGATTTTTCAAAGTTATCTCTACCTTTGACTCAGTCGACTCGAAAGGGTCAAGCTTTTGTTTGGGAAATCCAATGCGGTAAGAGTTTTTAAGAACTGAAGAAAAGGTTGCCGACTGTGCCAGTTCTAATTTTACCAGATGCAAAAGAACCTTTTGTGTTGTATTGTGATGCGTCCAAGATGGGTCTAGGTGGTGTACTTGTGAGGGATGGCAAAGTAGTAGCCTATGTTTCGCGGGAACAGAAGGTCATGATAAGAATTATCCTACCCATGAGTTAGATTTGGCAACAATGGTGTTGTGCTAATGGTGTGGAAGCACTACTTGTATGGTTCGAGGTTTGAGGTGTTCAACAACCATATGAGCTTGAAATACTTGTTTGATCGGAATGAGCTAAATATGAGACAAAAAAGATGGTTAGAGTTTTTTAAGGACTGCAATTTTGGTTTTAATTACCATCTTGGTAAAGGCAGTGTTGTAGGAGATGCTTTGAGTCGGAAACCTTGCACATGTCGGCATTGATGGTTAGAGAATTGGATTTGATCGAGAAATTCGGAGATCTGAGTTTAATATGTGAGGTGACTCCTAATAGTGTGAGGATAGGTATGCTGAAGTCGACTAGTGATTTTCTTCGTTATATCAGAGAGATTTAGAAGATGGAAGTAAACTCGGTAGATCATTTGTCATCAGTTAACCAGAATGGGGATGAGGACTTTAGATTTGATGATAATGGAATCTTAAAGTCTTGAGATAAAGTTTGGGTACCTGATGTGTCGGAGCTTGAGATAATGATTTTAAAGGAAAGTCACATGAGAAGTTTAAGTATTCCTTATAGAGCTACTACAATGTACCAAGATATTAAAAAGACGTTTTGGGTGGCCAAGAATGGATAGAGACATTGCGCAGTTTGTTTATGCTTGTTTGACTTGCCAGAAGTCAAAGATTGAGCCTCAGAAATAGTCTAGACTGGGAGGACTATCCAGTATCTGGAGGATTTGTTAAGGTCTTGTGTTCTAGAGCAGGGTGGTGCAGGGGACAATTATTTGCCACCAATTGAATTCACGTACAATAACAACTATCATTCTAGTATCAGCATGGCACCTTTTGAGGTATTGTATGGAAGGAGGTGTAAGACTCCCGTATATTGGTATGATTCTGGAGAGAGTGTTGTACTTGGACCTGAGATTGTGCAACAGACGGCGAAAAAAGTTAAAATGATCCAAGAGAAGATGAAGGCATCTTAGATTAGGCATAAGAGTTACCACGACAAACGGAGCAAGGATCTTGAGTTTCAAGAAGGTGATCATGTTTTTCTGATAGTCACTCCGGTGACTGGTGTTGGTCGTGCTCTAAAGTCTAAGAGGCTTACTCCTTATTTCATTGGATCATATCAAATTACACAGAGGGTTGGAGATGTCGCTTACCATGTGGCTCTACCCCCATCTTTTTCGAACCTGCATGACGCTTTCCATGTGTCGTAGCTTCAGAAGTATATTCATAATCCATCCCATGTGATTATGAAGGACGATGTGCAAATTCGAGATAATCTGACTATGGAGGCATCACCTATTCAGATTGTGGATAGAGAATTGAAGCAGCTACGTGGCAAAGATATTTTTCTTGTGAAGGTTGTTTGGGGAGGACTTACTGAAGGTAGTGTGACTTGGGAGCTGGAGAGCCGAATGAAGGAGTCATATCTAGAGTTGTTTTCGCCAGGTAATTTTCGAGGGCGAAATTTTTTTAAGTGGGAGAGAGTTGTAACACCCCAACTTTTAAATAAGAACTTTTTTTTAGTATTTACTTGTGTGTTGTTTGAAATATTTTGAATAAATGTGCTTTCTTGATGTTTGAGGAGATGTGGAGGTATTTTAGTAATTTAATAAATAAGGGAAATATATAGTGTGTGGGCGAAGAAATAAAAATTTGAGTTTTTATTTAAATTATCAGAAGTAATTAAATAATTTTGATTATTTAGTGATAATAGAAGTAATTAGAATTATTAGTGATAATTTAAAATATTATAGTTGTTATTAGATATTTATTTGAGTTTACTAATCATTTAAATAAATAATTATTTCACATTTAATTAGAAAAATGAAATAAATGAAATAATGTTACTGTTATCGTTAAAAATATACGTAGATTTTATAGGATAAGGGTGTGTAATAAATTGGAATATTTTAGTGTTTATTAATACGGTAACCTTTGAATTAACAATAATAATTATATAAATAATTGTTGAGATTTATTGATATTAATTATAAAAATATTACTGTTATGAATATTTTAGCGTTGTTATGAAGATATAATTGGGATTCATTTTTCTTAATAATTATTTAAGAATCATGTAATAATAATACTAATAACGGGGATAATAAAACTTAATTTATATTTAATTGGGATAATAAAAATAATATGGTTATATTACCGTTAGAAAATAACACGTTAACGGTAAAATGTGGTTTAATAATAATAATAATAATAATAATAATAATAATAATAATAATTTAATAAGTGTTTAATTGGGATTATAAATACTAACGTAAATAGTATAATGAGGGTACGACAAAATATTATCAAAATTTGGGATTGAATGTGCATCGGGAGAAGAGCGTACATGAGCGATTGCTGGGAAATTTGGGAAGCGGTTTTTGGAACACATAAAAAAAGGCTTCAATTAAGGTAAGGGGGAGATTGCTTACTATAGGGTGGGTTTTAGGTAGCAGAGTGATGATGGTTCCGTTACCTTCTCATCATCAGCGCTAGGTTATTTTTATTTATACACTACGCCAAAATTATTTTTTAGCAGCACTACAAAGACAACGCTTTTTCTCAAAAGTGCTGCTATAAGTTTTAATAAAAACAAAAAAAAAACAAAGGAAAAAAGCGCTGCTATATGGGGGTCCTACGAAAGCGCTTTTGAAAAGCGCTGCTAAAGGCCTAAGGTAGGTGCACTTTAGAAAGCGCTTTATGGGAAGCGCTGCTAAAAGGATACCATAAGCCAACGCTTTTGAAAAGCGCTGCTAAAGGGCTTTCTTACAACACACTTTAATGTTCGTAGTTAAGAGTGTTGTAGAAGTTAGTTAGTTGAGGTTGTTATAGGGCTATTTGTAATGTTAAAATGATTTTTTTCGGAAAATTTTAGTGATGTAAGGATTTGGTTAAAAAAAACCATTGGGAGCTTCATTTGATTACCGTTGTTATAGATTTCGGAAAAAGTGATAATGTTCGTAGTAAGGTTGAAGATGATAAATAGTTATATTATTGGTGAATTTATTTTGAGAGTTGATTGAAAATGATAATGAAATTAATTGTTAGTTTATTTTGAGAGTTGATTGAAAATGATAATGAAATTAATTGTTAATTGAACTAGTGATTGAATTTATTTTGAGAGTTGATTGAAAATAATTATGAAATTAATTGTTATTTTGAGAGTTGATTGAAAATGATAAATAGTGATTAAATTGTTGATTGAATTTGAATTGATGATTCTTTGTTGGATAAAACTTTGAAGTTAATTGAACTTAAGCGTTGAAGTTGTTTTTTTTTTGACAAAGTTGAGTTTAAACATTAAGCGTTGATGTGTAATTTGTGATGAATCAAAGTATACCATGCTATTTGAATTAATGATAATGGTTACTAAATTTGTTTCTTGAAACTTTGACTTGTTCCTCCGATATTTCTTGTTTGTCATATTATATACTAAATTTGTCCTGTTATATTTGGTATACACCATCAGTTACTAACTTACGTTCATTTGCTATAGGTGTTACTTGTGAAGAGTGAATTCTGATCGTTTTCAAGAATCTTACACTTTGTGGTTCAGTCCAGAAGTTGCTGACTTCTATACAGGTACTTAGTTGTTTTTTTGTGTTTGTTTAGCTTACTTAGTAAAACTATGGATAAAAAATGGATGTCTTCGAATCGATTGTCAAAAGAATAAGAGAATGGGGTATTAGAATTCGTTAAGTTTGCGGTTGAACACACCAAATACCCCAGTCGAATCACATGTCCTTGCTTAGGTTGTTGTTATGGGCATCGGATTGACGCAGTTCAGTTGGAATCACATTTAATGAGGCATGGAATTGATCGAAGTTATACATGTTGGATATTACATGGTGAGATAAGTAACGAGAATGTTGAACTGAGGGATAATATGACCTATGCTTCAAATGACAATGGCACAGATACACACGATTGTGATCGAGTCGAAGAGATTACAGAAGCACTTGAAGAGGATCTTCAGGATTGTCCCAAAATGTTTGAGAGGTTGGTAAGCGATGCAGAGAAACCATTGTATAAAGGTTGCACTAAACTCACAAGGTTGTCTGTGGTATTAAAGTTGTACAACTTAAAGGCGGGCAATGGATAACCGGATAAAAGTTTCACAGAGTTATTAGCTCTTATGAAAGATTTGCTTCTGGATGATAATGTTCTTCCCAATCGAACCTTTAAGGCCAAAAAAATGTTGTGCTTTATTGGCATGAGTTATGATAAGATACATGCTTGTCCAAATGATTGCATTTTGTTTCGGAATGAATATGCATCGTTAAATGAGTGCCCTAAATGCGGTGTCTCTCGATATAAGAAGAAGATGTCTCCAGCAAAAATCTTATGGTATTTTCCTATAATTCCGAGATTTAGACGCATGTTTCGTAGTGAAACCGATGCAAAAAACTTGACTTGGCATGCAAATGAAAGAATTATAGATGGAAAGTTTCGGCATCTGGCAGATTCACCTCAGTGGACAAAAATTGATAATGATTATCCTAATTTTGGGGAAGAAGCAAGAAACCTTCGCTTGGCATTATCTACTGATGGAATTAACCCACATGGTCTTCAAAGTATCTCACATACCACATGGCCTGTGATTATTATGATTTATAACCTACCTCCATGGCTATGTATGAAGCGTAAGTACATGATGTTATCTATGTTAATCTTTGGGCCTAAACAACCAGGAAATGACATAGATGTATACTTGACACCTTTAATCGAAGACTTAAAGATTTTGTGGGAGAACGGTGTGGAGGTTTATGATGGATATAGGAAAGAAAGTTTCAATTTGAGGGCGCTGTTGTTTGGCACAATTAATGATTTTCCAGCATACAGAAATCTATCAGGGTATAGCATTAAAGGTCAATGTGCGTGTCCTATTTGTGAAGAAAACACAGATTGGACGCGTTTGGAATTTTTTCAGAAGAATGTATTTCTCGGTCATCGGATATTTTTAAATTCTAATCATCACTACCGTGGATGGAGAAAAGCATTCAATGAAAATCCAGAACAAGGTAGAGCTCCACCTACATTGACAGGTGACCAAATTTTTGAAAAGGTGAAGGATGTGACTACTCAGTTTGGAAAGCCTTTTGCACATACGCTTGTCAAACGTGGGTGGAAGAAGAGGTCAATTTTTTTTGAATTGCGATATTGGAAGTCGTTGTATGTAAGACATTTTCTTGATGTTATGCATATTGAAAAAAAATGTATTTGAAAGTGTTATTGGTACTTTACTCAATATACAAGGAAAGTCGAAGGATGGCCTTAAAGCAAGAAAGGACTTGGTAGCGATGGGAATAAGAAATGAATTAGGACCCATGAAGAAAGGAAAACGAACATATCTACCACCTGCTGCTTATACTCTATCTAAAAAGGAGAAAAAGATATTGTGTAAATTTCTAAGTGATGTTAAAGTTCCAGAAGGATACTCTTCAGATATTATAAGACTTGTTTCTATGAAAGACCTTAACTTAAAGAGTTTGAAGACACATGATTGCCATGTTATAATGGAATATTTTCTACCAATAGGTATACGTTCTATTTTGCCAGAAAAAGTAGGAAGCACAATAACTAAATTGTGTTTTTTCTTCAGGTCAATTTGTAGTAAGGTGATCGATCCTGCGATCTTACCAACATTGCAAAAAGAAATAGTTATTACATTGTGTGAGCTTGAAATGTTTTTTCCTCCCTCATTTTTTGACATAATGGTACATCTAGTTGTTCATCTTGTGAAATAGACACAATTGTGTGGACCAACTTATATGAGATGGATGTACCCTGCTGAACGGTATATGAAAATATTAAAAGGGTATGTGAAAAATCGAAGTCGACCAGAGGGTTGTATTGTTGAACGATACATTATTGAAGAAGCGATTGAGTTTTGTACTGAATATTTGTCCAATGTTCAATCCATTGGACTCTCCAAATCTCACATTGTTGAAAAAAAAGAAGGAAAAAATTTAATTGGTAATAAAATTGTGACCGTATCAATGGATGAATGGGAGCAAGTGCATTTGTATGTTCTGTACAATGACAATGAGGTTGAGCCGTATGTTGAAATGCACAAGGATTTTCTCCGAGGTTTAAATCCGAATAGAAATGAAAATTGAATAGTACGAGAGCACAATCGAAGTTTCATACCATGGTTTAAGGATCATATTTATTGCAAGTGGATCTTAATAGGGTGGGGTACAAAGATGAGCCTTTTATTCTAGCCTCTCAAGCTAGACAAGTGTTCTATGTCACTGATCCGACAAGTACGAAATGGTCTATAGTGCTTTTATTTAACAAAGTAATTGATGATAACATTGGAGATCAAGGTGATATTGTTGGAGTGAATGAATCATATATTATAAGTGATCAAGATGAGAATGTTGGAGCGAATGAATCATATATTAGAAATTATCATAATGAGGGAATTTGGATCAATCCATCCATCCGTGTTGTTAAGAGACAAGTAGATTATATTCCTACCGGGAAAAGAAAGAGATGTTAGAAAAAGGTAATAGTAAAATTATATATTCTGTCATGTGTTTTTCATATTTGGGAATGATTATGGATTATGGATTTATATGTTTGTCATGTGTTTGTTATGTTATGTATTTGTCATTTCATATTTATGGATTATGTATTTGTCATATGTTTGTCATGTTATGTATTTGTCATTTCATATTTGAGAATGAATCGTGTATTTATGTTCAACTGATTATGGATTATGGATTGTGTATTATGGATTTATATGTTTGTCATGTGTTTGTCATGTTATGTATTTGTCATTTCGTATTTGAGAATGGATTATGGATTATGGATTATGGATTTATATGTGTTTTTCTTTATTACCGGTCAAATGGCTACTAATGAGGAGAACTCGCACGATACTTCCAAGAATGATGCAAAAGAATCAATTCATGATGCGGAAGGAGATATTTCAAGAGGAATAACAATTATGAAAGGAATAATTCGTGCTAGAGACAAGGGAATAAAATACGACGTTCATTGGAATGAAACGGGTCAACTAATTGAGCCTAACTGCGCAATGTTGACAAGTTACATTGGTGCACTTGTCCGTTCACAAATTCATATTACTTGTGACAATTGGAGAAATCCACAGTTGAAACCCGCCAAAGATAAAATATGGAGTGAGATACAGATACCATATGTGATGTTATTTATTATTTTTGACGACTATATCTTTAAATTAATTATACTAACACACTTTATGTATATTTTTTTGTAGGGATCTTTTAACATTGGTGACGACCGGCAAAAATATTGTCTTCAATTAGCCGGAAAAAGACTTAGAGGGTTTCGAGCATTTTTAACCAACAAGTTTCTTAAGGGTGACCAAGGAAACTTTGTTGAATCGGAACGCCCGAAGAAGTATGCGAACTTGATTGCACCCAAAGAATGAGACACTTTTGTCGCCAAACTAAAAACTTAAGAATTCTACGTAATCTTAATTTAATTTGTCATGAACATTGTATTATATTCCTGTAGTTATTACATGTGTTCTGATATGACTTAAAATTGTTTATGCAAGTTGTGAGTAACGTAAATCGTCAAAGAGCCTCAAAACCCGCGTATCCATACAAGAAAGGGAGTTTGGGATATGCACGCTTGGAACAAAAAATAGTAAGTATATATAATTGCTATGATATTTTTGTTCCCGATGTGTTATTATTCATATTAATACTTGACTTAATGTGTAGTTTTAAGAGGAGAAAAGTGAAGAAACATCTTTTCCGGAGCATGTTTTGTGGAAGGGTGCCCGTGTGGGAAAGGATGGAGTTGTTACTGAAGGTGTTCAACAAGTTTTTGAACAATGTGTAAGTATAACATTATTTGTTTAATTAAATAAAAAGTTTATGTTTATCTAAAATATTTATGCTTAACTCTAATATTGAATTTCAGGAGACTCTATCTCAGTCCTTAACTCTCACGGAAGACCAGGATTGCAGAAGCATACTGAGTCGAGTATTAAATGTTCCTAAGTATTCTGGTCGCGTGAGGGGTAAGGGATTTGGAGTCACTCCATCTTCCTTGTATAAATGTCCAAAGACCAAAAATCCTAACAATAAAGAGGTGATGGAAACGTTGGAAGAATTGAGAGCTCAAGTTCGTGAACTGCAAAAGGATAAAGAAAGATATATGTCGGAAAGGCGCGGTTCATAATTTAAAAATACTAGTGACAAAGATAGTATCAATTTTCAACAAAAATTTTCGGAGGTAATTATATTTATTAAATTAGCACAATTTTTTAAATTGACATATATGCACAATAACAATTTCATATTAATTTTTTTTGGTTTAGGGCATTTCACCTTGTCAGCTATATTTATCGGCACCGACATATCGAATGGTTGGCAAAAGAAAAGTGCATAACACTTCGGGAGACGTACTTCACCATAGACCGCTCCCTGCTGGATTTTTGAAAGTTTCGATTGATATTGCTTTAGAGCGGGATGCGTTACTACCTATACCTGACGATGTTTCAGATGCAACATTGGTGGGGGACGCAATAGGGTCATATGTTGCATGGCCGTCAAACCTCATTGTCATAGATGATGAGGTATGTTGAAAACCATTATTAACCTTTTAGTTTTCAAATGTTTTACTTGCATATAAGTTATTTTATGCTTACTTTTACGTACATTTTATTTACATGGTATTGTTAGGCTTCTACAAAATCCAAATCAAAAGATAAAGGGATTGTGCGGCACACCGAGTCAGTTGCATAAAAAAAAGAGGTACATTGATATATATGCATTGAAAATGTTAATTCTATGATCCAATTCAAAAGCTTCATGATTTTATACTTTATAACTTATATGATTTTCAGATTCCTACACAAGAGGTGCAACAAGGGAGCAAGAATAAGAAGCCAGAATTAGCCAAGCCAAAAAAAGCTTCTATTCCTCGATTTTGGTTGTGCCTTGAAACATTTGTAGGCACATTGGATTTGATGGAAGGTGGTATCCATGAAATACCTATGGAAGAAGGTATTTTTGGGTTTGACTATTCAGAAACAATTGCTAAAGAAGACTTGGATCAGATTTTTCAGCATGCTGAATTAGGCATCAGTGTTATAAATTCATACATCAGGTAATCCATCGATTTTATTTAATTAATTGATCAATTTATTTACTTATTTCAATGAATATTCGAATGTTGATTATGTTTTTATTTCAGGTTCTTGTATGAAAAATTGACGCTCCCGCGTCAATTGACAGAAAGATTCTCTTTCTTGTCTCCCAGCTGTGTCAACGCAAATCTAATCGATCGAACTGCAAATATGGTCAAAGATCACTTAGTAAATGCATTTATGACCAACAAAGATACAAAGAAGTTGTATCTTTTACCATATAATACTGACCATGGGTTAGATTTTCATTCTAACTTCCTTTATTATAATCTTTCGCTTTTTTACATTGTGTATAACATTTCCATCTAAACTTTTGTTTTATTTTACAGTGGACACTGGTTGTTGCTTGCGATTAATCCGATAAAAGAAATAGTCTATTATCTGGATTCGCTAGATGGTGAACAAACAAAATACCCGGAGATGAAGAAGATGATTGATACGTAAGTGATGCGATTGTTCTAAATATTCGCGTGTGTATTTATTTATTTATGTGAGATTGTTCTAAATATTTGTTTATATTATGGTAGAGCTATACAAATATTTCAATCACAACGACAAGCTCGAGTACCAAAGATCAAAGCAAACAACGTTACATGGATAAGAGTGCAGGTATATTTTCACATTTGTTATTATAATAGTGATGCTACTTGATAACACAAGTTAAACTATATATCCTGATATATACTCATACTTTTTTTCTATGTGTAGTGTCCTCGGCAGCGTAATGGTATAGATTGTGGTTATTTTGTATTGAGATTCATGAAAGAAATTATTCATTTGGAACAAATAGAGATTCCAATCATGGTATGGATTTATAAGTTATGATTTATTTTAAGACTTATTATCGGATATTTCATCTAATTAATTACTTTTAACTAAATCATGCATATTATGTTATATTATATAGTACTTTGATGAATTCAAGTGTGTCACCTACACGAAAGATAAATTGGAAGAAATAAAGGAGGATTGATGTCAATACATGGTTGAAACGAGAATTATATGAGGTATATTATTGTTTTCTTTTTTTGTGTGTTAAGTTTATGGAAGGTGTTGTATAGTTTTGGAAATTGTTGAATAGTTTTGGAAGTTGATGTATAGGTGATGGAAATGGTGTATAAGGTTTAGAATTGGTGCATCTTTAGGATGTTTGGTGTAATTAGTTTTGGAAGTTGTTATTAGAATTTTGGATGTCTACTTGGATGTATGAGGTTTGTATTGAGTTATATATATAATGGTTATTTTGGTGTATAAGGTTTGTGTTGAAATATATATAATGGCTATTACAAGGCCTATGTGTTGAATTATAATTGTATACAAGGTCTATGTGTTGAATTATAATGGTATACAAGACCTATGTGTTGAAATAAAGGCTTGTGTTGAATTATACAGGTTTATTATACAGGTTTGTGTTAAAAAATAGGACTTATGGAAAAAATACACAGTAGACAGCGCTTTAGCAAAAAAACGCTCCAAAAAAATTGATTTTTAAAAAAAATGCTTTAAGTGCTTTTAGAAAAGGCAGCGCTTTTTAAAAAAAGCGTTGCCTAAAGGGGGTCCTAAAGTATACATAAGACAACACTTTTAAAAGCCCTGCTAAAGGGGGCCTTACGAAAGCGCTTTTCCTTGAAAAAGTGCTGCCTAAATGGGGTCCTACGAAAGCGCTTTGAAAAGCGCTGCTAAAGGGGGTCATATGAAAGCGCTTTTCTTTGAAAAAGCGCTGCTAAAGGGGGTCCTACAAAAGCACTTTTAAAAGCGCTGCTCAAGGAGGTCCTAAGGGGACCTAAGACAACGCTTTTCAAAAGAAAAAAAACGTTGTCTTTACCTACAGTAGCGCCACCTTAGGCATCGCTTTTAAGCGCTGCTAAAGGTCTTTTTTGGCATAGTGATATCTCTATGAAATGTATCGAATCAAAATACAAGTATTTTATTCTAACCATATGGGGTTTGGCCCAACCCCTTTGGTAACCTATTGTATGATTTTGTATGAATAATATGTTTTATGTTAAAATTATGATTTTTGTGAGATCATTGTTATGCCCAAATGGGATAATCCTACTTTGTCACTTTTGGTGATCGATATGGTTTTTGGATCGATAAATTTTTTTTGGTGATCTAATAAATCACAATAATAATAATAATAACTTCATGAAAAATGCATAAGTTATGTAATATTTCCAGAAAAAAAGCCAAAATCTAGTTTTTCTTAAATGACTTCTATATCGAAATATATGAAATAGTGTTACAATATTCAGTAAAATATGATTTATCGAATAATTTAATTATTGAGATTAATTATTTAGTTATAATAGTAATAATATTCTATCATTAAAAATATATTAACCTTATTACTTAAGGGTGCATGTAACAATGAGGGAGAAAATGTTATTTGAGATTTGAGGGTTGAGAAAATACCAAGTGAAAAAGTTAGAAATAATTATAATGATTATAATGGGTATTTTAGAGTGGTGAAGAAAAATAAAATTAATTAATTTAATAGTAATAATTAGATAATTGAGTATTTAGAGAGAATTAGTGGATTAGAGGAATTAAAAATACCAGTTATATTAGAGTTCTAATTATTAAATAATTGAGAATTAAAATTTATTAAAATAAATAAGTATTGGAATTATTAATTGATTAAATAATGAAATGTTAGATAATTTTAATCATTTAGTAATAATTGAAATAAATAGAGTTTTAGAAATAAATCATATAGTGATAGTTAAACATTTATTTAATTAAATATATTTTAATTGAAATATTTATATAATTGGAATATTTATTTAGTTAATAATTATATCAAGTTAATAATTATTAAGATAAAATAATCATTTTTAAAAGAATTGATATTATTAATATTGAGTTAATAATTATTTTGATAAGTTAAGATAAAATAATTATTTTAAAAATTAATATATTATTAGTATTGAGTTAAACCACAAATCCCTATAGTTACATTAGAGTTATCACTCGTGAAGGTTACCCTTTGTGACCCTTTCGACCCTTTTAGAATAATTTGGGTGTTTTAGTGTTGTTTTGGGCTATAGAATAATATAACAACTTTCTTGAGGTGTGTTGGAATTTTGAGTGATTATAAGTATTAAAAGTCATTATTTTGTTGTGATTAGTCCCGTGGGACTATATTGGTGGCCTTTTATTGGCAGTATGTGGTTCGTATATGGAACTACTGTTTGGTGAATAATATTATAAATAATTTTTGGTGAATTATGTTTGTTAGTTCTTCTATTGGCTAGAATTTTGATAAAACAATGGTGTTGTTAATGATGTCATATGTCTGATGTCTTAACATGAGTTTTTAACATTAAGTTGATGTTAAGTTCAGAAGGGTTGCAGTTTTGTATGCTGATGTTAAACCCGATGTCTTGACATCAGTTGACAGAACATCAGAACATCAGTCTGATGTGTTTTTTAGGGCTGCATTTGTTTAAGTGTGTTTTGAGAAGATCTGGTGGAGAGATTGCAGGCGAATATCATGGGACAAATATATTCTATTGCAATCTTATATTGAGCAGATATTGTTACTATTTTCATGCAAAAAGATATGGAGAATAGTTAGATTTAATTGAAGATTTAATTAGATTTAATTGAAGATTTAATTGAAGATTTGATTGAAGATCTATTTAGTAGCAAAATCTTTTGCAGATTTGTAGCAGCTGATTTGTTATGATTTGAAGGCCCAAATCCAGTTGGGAAATAGGTTATAAATAGAAGCATTGTAACCTAGTTTTAGGAAGCCAGCCATCATGTAAACTATAAGGGCTGTGTTGTTTGATGAACCACCCGGTTTGTGGGATGGTCATCGTGTTTATCTCTAAGCCTGTAGGTAAGAGATGTATTGGTCTTAGAGGAAGCTGTTAAGCAACTCTAAGCATTGTTCTTAGTCATGAGGGTCATGTCTAGGTATTGTTATAGGAGTGTGTCTTCTATTTTTATGTGTTTGGAGAGTTGTTGGAAATCAAGTTGTTGATGCAGTAACTGAGATGTTGACTGCTAGACATCATTGCGATGATTGGAAGTGAGATGGAGTCTCTTACCTAGGGAGAACTTAGGTAAAAGGGTCATTGGGTAGGGATTAAGTGAGTAGATTGTCAACTGGTATTGTTGAGTCTGTTATTTAATACTGCTAATAGTAGACTTCCTTCCTGGCTTGGTATGCCCCCAGATGTAGGTTGTTAGACCGAACTGGGTGAATAAATTCTGTGTGCATTTTTCTTTTCAGCAACTTATTTAATTGTCTATAATTTCCTTGCTGTTTATGTCAGACCAGATGTCTCGACATCATGTAGGACATCTGGGATCTGTTATACCAAAATTTCAATTGGTATCAGAGCGGGCATCCTGTCTATTTTTGGATGAGATCGAGGGAAGATACTTTCTGGTTCATGAGCAAGGAAGATAGTTTTGCTGAGTTATGGACTTGGTCAGTTCATATAGTTGTTTGTTTGATCCCTTGAAGTGAAGGATGGACTATTCATGACAGGGTATGTATTGGACCTGTCTGTTGTTATCAGGTGTGTAGCTTTGATGGAGAATTGTTGTTGTTAGTTTGATTTATTTTCAAACCTTTTTGTTGGCACTTGGATTATGGTGATGGTGTGCAAGGATTATTGAGTAGTGCCTGAAGGGTGTTGAGGAGTTGTTGTGTGTTCCGCTGCATGGTATCTGATGTAACCCTGGTTGTTTCTTGTGTCTCTGGTGGTGAGACTTTAGGAAGGTATTTTCTTGGAAAGACTTTAGAGTTTGGTCTCCTCAGCAGAAGAAGAATATATTTCAAATCAGGTATTGAAGACCAATCTGTCCAGAACATTGATTCCTTCCTTCTCAAGTTTCTTGGTGATGAAAGAAGAGGGTGGAGCCAAAACAAAAGAGTATCACTGTCAAATCTTTCATACGGGAGTGAAGATCTTGATAAGTTATCTCTTAAGCGTATTTATGGTGACCTAATTAGGAGATCTTCCTGGTACTGGTGTCCAATGTAGGTCTGGTATATCTGAAGATGAATTCTCTTGTGAAGATACATGTTTCTGATTTTCAAAATCATGAACTGAAGGAAGTTTCATCAAGAAAGAAGCTGAGCTTGATATGTCAATCCTAATGTCTCGACATCGCGCTACACATCAGCTGTTTATGGTAAATACTGAGTCAAAGTCCTATTAGATTGTAGCTGTTTTGAAGGATCATTGAAGCTGTGAAGTTGAACAATTTTTGAGATGATGTTCATAATTTCATAGCATCTCAGCTGGAGCTGGTTGAAGAAAAGGTAGTAATCTTGATAGAAGAAGAGAAGGAGATGATCCTTGTTTAGGCTAAAATGTCTGAGGACAATTTAATAGGGAAAATGCATCCAAGAGTTTGTGTGCAGTAGCAGTGTAAATCAGCCTGTGGTCAATTGGTGTATGCATGAGCTCTTTCAATTTTGTGGCTTGAAGGATTGGAAGTAGCAGATTGTCTATGGTATGTTATCACTCTTAAGTTAGACAAGAGGTCTGAACCTTGTGCATATAAGAAGAAGCTTCTGGAAGAAAGTTACTACAGTTTTGTTGGTCTGATCTTGGAAGTTGATCAGATGTTGATATGTTCTCGTGTATTCGCTGCAAGAGATATGTGTGGATTACTATGGTTGTAGTCTCCAAATCCTAGTAGATGTTTAATGTGATTTAGACTGATGTCGGAACTGATTTTGAAGCATCACTTCAGTTCTTTGCTCAGGGTGGAGTGAAAGATCAAGACACTGACCTAACCTGGAAGGCTTTTATGGTATGAATGGTTGTCATAATGGTTGTCATGAAGAAGATTCAGAAGATGCTAGAATCTGAAGAAGGTTTAAACCACAGGGATTTAAGATCAATTGCTATTTGTGATATTCACAAGTATTTAATTGATTATCCTTGAAAGACAAGATTAAGGATGTTCTATCAATTGTTTTAACATCTTTTCATCAGAGGTTTGGAGAATCATGGGAGGGGTTCTACATTCGCTCACAAGTCGCCTAGGTGTTGACCTGGGATTATTGCTTAACATCTGTTCCTAGAAAGTATTGTGAATGACTTGTCCAGATGGTGGTGCTGTTGAAGATGAAGAAGGAAGACTATGAAGACATCATAATCTTGTTGGTTACAGCTTGAATCAGTTTATTTCTGATCTAAGTGGTTTGGAGCATTGTGTTTACTCTGGGTGTGAAGGTCGAGGATAAGTGGCAGTTATCTCTGGCTTTCTACTGACGGCTCTACTAAGGGAAGTGACTTTCTTTAGTATTGCTATGGGGTAGTCTTGGAATACTTATTTTCAGAAGATTCAGATGTGGTAGGTTTGAAGTCTTTGGAGTTTCTAAGCAGGATGGAGGTTGTCTACTCAAACTTGATTGTTGAATCAAGTCTAAGAGAGCATGGAAATCTGTTTCTGCAAAGGGAGGAGGTTCTTCTGAGTAGCAGAAGGTAGAGCTGAATTCAACAGTTGGGTGACATAATGTTCTGACATCTAGCTTAACATCAGAAGTCTCAACTGGTGATGTGGCACATCAGGTTTTGATAAGGTGATCTACAGGAATGAACAATCGGATGCTTCAAAAAGATCATTCTCATGGCAGTTTGCGGGAGCTGCAGGAAGGAGAAGACGTTACATGACCATGGCTTAGGGAGTCTAAGTGTGTTTACTATTGAGCAATTGGAACATGTGGCTTGAAGATCTAGTTTCCTTGGTGGATCAGGATATCTTTGTGAGAGTTCTGACAAACGTGAAAAAGGTCAAACTGTGGAATTTGATTGATCTCAGAAGTGAATTCGAAGAATCAAGATAATCAGAGTGTGGCAGCTGGATATTATTAAGGATTGTCTTGGAACAAGTTAATCTTGGGCAGAAGGGTGATGAGTTGAAGACTCAAGGAGATTATTTTTCTTGAAGGTGGATGAGAGTTTATTCCTCTGATTCTTTGAATTACTATGCTAGAGTAAGTCCAGTTGGTGGAGCATATCAAGAATCATGGTGTTGATGTTTTGGTGTGTGGAAGATGTTCTAACTTGTGATAGGACATTATCTAGGATGATTACCTACATTGTATCTAAAGAGAATCTACCTAATCATACGGGAGAATGATGAAGTAGAAGGTCTGTTTTGGAAGGAGAATGTAGAGAAGACTGAAGTTGATCAGGTATTGACTGCTTGAAAGTCTGAATGTGGATATTCATTAATTGATCCAAATGTCAAAGATAGATGATTGGATGTGTATCGCTAAAGGCAGAAGAAAAGCCTGTGAAGGGGACATAGCCCTATTGTTAAGTCATGCTAGAGAGTAGTTGATCAGCCTGGCAAGATGTGGAGTTTTGGAGCATGTGAAGATAACAAACCAAGAGGGAATCATGTGAGTATAATAATTTGCAGTCTGAACTCTTTGCTTCAGAGAGAGTGTGCGTGTGGAGTTGGATGCTCAAGCATTTGTGTCAGAAGAGATGTTTCTGACTATGTGAATTAGAATGTGGAGATTCTGGTCTTGTTTTTAGTAGTTTGTTCTGGCAAAGCATGACTACTAATTTTGAAGACTTCACTAGTATCAACAACTACTGGTGGATGTAATGGTAGAGGGATTGTGAAGTGATCTGATCAGAACATTTTTTTTATAGAGTTGTTCCTTCTTCTGCTACAAGTATCTCTTGAAGAGATTAGATCTCAGTAAAGCAGAGAATTTGTGGAGTTTGTGAGCAGTGTCAAACAAGTCAGGATACTTGGTTATGTTCTCCAAAAGTGAAAGTACAGTATGCGAATGTGCTCAGCAAGTGTGCTTAAATGTTCATCTCCATCTGGAGCATTAGTTAACCATGACAGGGGGAGTACTTGTCTATGGATTCTGCAGCAAAGGTGCATATATTGTGAAGCTTGCATGCTGATCAAGCTTATGGAGATTGGTTGCCTCTTGTGAGGAGATAATGTCAGATAACATGTTATGACATTAGGTTATTGGATGGCATGTTGGTGTGGACATGAATGGTTCTAGCCATGTAAAGCTAATTGTTTGTATCATGTGCGCACATGCTTCTGAGGAGAAGTCTGAAGACAATTTTATGGAGTTTTGGAAAAACTTTGTGAGGGTCTTTGTTGATGGGAGATGTCACACTTGTCTTGATGTGTGTTATTAATTCTAAATAAGAAGAGTGTACTTAGAGTTTAGTGGAAGGCATTGTGAGTGTGCTTCAGAACTTGTGGATGATTGTGTGAAGCATTCCTGACTGGATGGATGAAGACTGTGTCTGGATTTTCCAAATGCTATGATGCACTGGTCAAGGAGCATCAGTTGTGAAATATAAGGGGAGAACTTCTGTCTGTACTAGTGTGGTACTTGGATTGTTTGAGGATTAAGCATTTTGTGAATGCGTTCAGCAGGTGTGTTGAACAGAGGGTGCGCTCTTAAAGACATGAAGATGAGTCTAATGTTTTCCATTCATTTAAGATGTTCTTGCAAAGGAGCACTGGTTATCTTAGATAGGGAGAGTTGATGTCGTGACATTGTGTTACTGGTGAAGTTCATGGTGTACTTGACAGTTTAGACTTGGTTCTATAGATTTGTGTGTCAATGGATTGAATCAGAAGTATACATTTACATCAATATTTGTCAATTTTTGGCCAAAAAGGGGGAGAGAATATACAGTAGTAGCTGTTGAGTTTGGATTTTGTTCTGAGTATGTTGGTTGGCAGATTCAGAGGTTGTCCAATTGTGGCTAAAAAGGGGGAGAGTTAGCCTAGTGGTTGCCTAGTTGTCTGTTGTGGTTCTAGGCTTGAGGGTGTGCAGCTGTTTTGCTGGTTGCAGTTTTGAGGGGGAGTTGCTGCTGCTAGTTGTGTGCTGATGTTAGTTTGTATGGTGTTTTTCCGCGGCTGGTATCTCTGGTGTAGGCTGAGATTGTTTTAGCCAAAATTAGCCAAAGGGGGAGATTGTTAGTTCTTGTATTGGCTGGAATTTTGGTAAAACAATGGTGTTGTTAATGATGTCATATGTCTGATGTCTTAACATGAGTTCTTAACATTGAGTTGATGTTAAGTTCAGAAGGGTTGCAGTTTTGTATGCTGATGTTAAACCTGATGTTTTGACATCAGTTGACAGAACATCAGAACATCAGTCTGACATGTTTTCTAGGGTTGCATTTGTTTAAGTGTGTTTTGAGAAGATATGGTGGAGAGATTGCAGGAGAATATCATGGGACAAATATATTCTGTTGCAATCTTATATTGAGCAGATATTGTTACTATTTTCATGCAAAAAGATATGGAGAATAATTAAATTTAATTAGATTTAATTGAAGATTTAATTGAAGATTTGATTGAAGATCTATTTAGTAGCAGAATCTTTTGCAGATTTGTAGCAGCTGATTTGGTGTGATTTGAAGGCCCAAATCCAGTTAGGAAATAGGTTATAAATAGAAGCATTGTAACCTAGTTTTAGGAAGCCATCCATCATGTAAACTATAAGGGCTGTGTTGTTTGATGAACCACCCGGTTTGTGGAATGGTCATCGTGTTTATCTCTAAGCCTGTAGGTAAGAGATGTATTGGTCTTAGAGGAAGCTGTTAAGCAACTCTAAGCATTGTTCTTAGTCTTGAGGGTCATGTCTAGGTATTGTTATAGGAGTGTGTCTTCTATTTTTATGTGTTTGGAGAGTTGTTGGAAATCAAGCTGTTGATGCAGTAACTGAGATGTTGACTGCTAGACATCATTGCGATGATTGGAAGTGAGATGGAGTCTCTTACCTAGGGAGAACTTAGGTAGAAGGGTCATTGGGTAGGGATTAAGTGAGTAGATTGTCAACTGGTATTGTTGAGTCTGTTATTTAATACTGCTAATAGTGGACTTCCTTCCTGGCCTTGTATGCCCCCAGATGTAGGTTGTTAGACCGAACTGGGTGAACAAATTCTGTGTGCACTTTTCTTTTCAGCAACTTATTTAATTGTCTATAATTGCCTTGCTGTTTATGTCAGACCAGATGTCTCGACATCATGTAGGACATCTGGGATCTGTTATACCAGAATTTCAATGTTAAAACTTTTCTTTTGGTGAAATGCATGTTTTGCTTGTTCATACTACCATGCATGCATATACATTGGAGTTAGTTGGGACTTTGGTCCATTTTGGTGGCCTCAGATCTATTTGGTGGGATCGTTGGTCTAGATAAGAGACCAGAGGCAGGTCTCAGATCTATTTGGTGGGGATCGTCGGTTCAGGTGAGATACCGGAGACCGTGGAAGAAATTAGTAACATATCTCTGATATCCACAAAAACTTTGGTGCCACATGAATTTAGATGATGGAGTTGGTGAAAATTATTCTTGCATACATTGATGTGTCTTGTGATTAATGGTTGTTTCGATGTTGTGTTTTGTGTTTGTGATTGCGTGATTATCATTCATGTTTGGAGTGAATTATTGTTTCTTGATTATAAACTTTCACCATTACTATATGTGATTATATTCTCACCTTTTTCTTGTTTGCTTGGTGTTGTGGTGTGCTTTGCACAGGTGATTAGTAGGACTGAGGTTCGTTGTTGTAGTGAGGTTCGTTCGTTGTTGTTGCCTCTCAGCAGACTTTTATCTTCCGTATATTCTAGTTTTTGAATAAGAATGATGTCGCTCCCGCGGATTTGTATCCATGGTACAAACGCTAAAGTGGCGCGGAAAACAGAGTCGCCAGCAATGTGTATTTATCCCAAGAGAGGGAAAAGAAACACTGCGTTAACCTGGGGGAAGGGAAAGAGCATGGTCTCACGACCAAGAGAAACGGGTAAGGGAGACGGTTATGCGAAGGGAAGGTGTTAGCACTCCACGCGTCCATCGTACTCGATGGGATCCACGCTTGTTGTCTCGATCAAAGGGTGTCGTCGTCTGGAGCTCCGCTGCTACCGGAAAGGAGAAGGACGGGAACGGAAAATAACGGAGAAACGAGGAAGAAAAGAAAAAGAAGTGACTCGATAGGACATCCTCGGAGTCCTAGGCCTACGTATTCCCTCGGGAACAGGAAAATCAGAGTCAACGTAGTTCGGACACGAACTAAGGGGGGAGGTTGCTCGCCAAGACATCGCCGTCTTGTGCCTACGCATCCTCAATCGGACTAGAGAAAGGAAATCAGAGCAATCATAGTTTGATCTACGGGTCGGTAAAAAGATCTCGATCGCATTGAGGCGAGAGAAAGAGGTTTCAATCAATAAGTCTCGATCACACGGAGGTAAGAGACAACAGAGAGGGAAGTTAGTTGTTAGTGTGCTCGCCGAGATATCGCATCTCGTGCCTACGTATCTCATCTGGAAATGAGAATCAGAGCATCCGTAGTTCGCAGAACTACGGGAAAACGGGATCTCGATCACACTGAGGCGAGAGAAAAGGGGGAGATGCACGGAAGGTCTAAGGGAACTGAATCCTACATGTTATCATACAAAATGGCCCTAAGGTCAGGATCAGGAGGGAAGCCTACCTAATGTTGTCCTGCTTGGATTGAGAGCCTAATGTCTATTCTACTCCGAGCTTAATCAGAAATTAAGTCGGACTAGGAGTCTTAAGGGAGCATGTGAATACAGAGTAATCAACAAGTAAACACCAGACAGCTCAATCACAAAGAAAAAAAAAACAAATAAGAGGCGGTCAAGTATTTAATCAGGAATCAAAATAAGCATCAAAATCAAGATCAACAATTAGTTAATAATATCCAAGATAGAATTAAAATGCTAAGTGAAATTAAAAATTAACAAGAAGAGTTAATCTAAAATTAATACCTAATTCTAAAAATTAAACCTAGAATTGATTCAAGTTAATTTCTAAAAATTAAATCAAAAATTAGTATTAAAACTAAAAAAATTAAAATCAAAATAAAGTTCTAAGTTCTAATTATCCTAATTCAAAATTAAAATCTGATTATAAAATTTAATTACCCTAAATTAATTACCTAAAACAAATTACAAAACAATTAATCAATTAATAAAAAAAGCAAAGAGGGGTGTAGTCAGACTCCAGGCGGGTGCAGGAATCAATCCAGGTGCATGGGCCTGAGGTTAAGGCCCAATGGCCTTCTCTTCAACCAATTGGAGTGTGCTAGCGAAATGGGGATGTGGACAGAAAACAATTTATGGGCCCAAGCCCGATCCGGTTCAGTATTAAAACAAAACGGTTATTTAAAAAAAAACCCTAAAAACTCCTCAGCTCACACCATCTTCTTCACTGCGCCGTCGTGACCTTCACAATGGTTCGTCTCACAACAATAGCCTCCCTTCTTCTTCGTTGCACTGTCGGCAGCTCCCTCCGTCTCATTATCATCTGAAATCACCAACGCCTTACACATCGTCACACAACTCCTCGTCGTCTCCTATTTATCTTTCTCAGCCTTCGTCCATTTCTTCTCCGGCCAACATCGTCGCAACGGTTTCCATCTACCCTTCATCCTCTCCTTTAATATCTTTTTTCTCCTTCACAGACCCCTTCTCCATCTCAACACTCGGCTCGCAACATTCTCACTCACGCTTTCCTCAGCAAAGCTCAGACGCAATGAATCAGAAACAATACAACAACATGCCTATCTCTCATCAGCAACAACCAATCAAGCTATGAATTGCAAATCAAAAGCATTAACACACAAACAATGTTCCGCACATATAAGAATAAAGTTCGGAAAGAGATTACCGATCGCGACGATGAAGACGAATCGAACTCTGCAACACTTAAAGGTACGAAACTCGTTTGATTCTCTCTTTTGCTCTATGTTCTACCTTCTCCTTCTTCTACTCGATTCAGCTGTGTATGTGTGTCTTCGAATCTCACGCCCTCTTTTTCTTCCTTCTGCTTCTTTCGTTGTTGTGGTTGCTGATCGAGCTTCCGAGTTCCTCTTCTTTTCTGTGTCTCGTCTCTTCTATGCTCTGAGTTTTCCTTTTTTTTTTGTTGTTAAACGATTTTGCAGGTTATCTGAACTTTAGCAATTGATGTGGTGGTTGAAAATTGATGATGGAATATTCTGATGTGATTTCTGCAGGTTGTTTTTCGATGGTGTTGTGATTCCTCTTACATGTTGTGAATTTGAGGAGAATTGTAAAATGGAGTGAAATGAAAACGGTTGAGAATGGGAGCAGAAATTTTTTTGTGTTGGTGATGTTGATTTGCAGATGAAGAATATATGATGTGAAGGTGGTTCGTGAGTGCTTTTGCAGTGGAAGAATTGCAACTTTTATACCAGAAATAGGGAAGGGTAGAGTTGGTTTTTACAATGGAATTTTGTTAGAGGTGAGCTGGTCTTGTACGAGTAATGGCTGTGAGGTGCGAGAATTGTGGCTTTACGTACGGTTTGTGGTGTGCGTGTTATTGGAATGTTGCTGCGTATTTTTGCTTGCAGGTTGTGTCTGGTGTAAAGCAACAGAGGTGGGTTGTGAATTGTACAAGTTGTTGGAGGTATCACGCGCCTGGATAAGCTGCTCCAGCATGATTATTGATGCTGCAGATTTCTAATGAATTAATTTGAAAAAGTAAACACAAATAATAAATAATCAATAAAAAGATAAACTAAAAACTCTAATTAATTAAAAAAATCAAAATTCTATGACTAAATAACTAAAATAAAATGACTAAATTAATAAAATTAGTTAATAGTAATAATCTAATACTAAATATTAAAACAAAAACAAAAGATTAATTTAACTACAAATTAAAAAGAAATAAAGAAGATAATTAAAAACAAACTAAAAACTTAATTTTCTAAACAAATTATAATTAATTCTAAATTAACTAAGACTAAATAAGTAAAGATGAATAAAATCTGAACAAAAATTGCTTTGGATGCACACTGCATGAGAAAGTCTATTGATACCGATAACTTGCACTTGAAGCAAAATCTCTTGATCGTTTGACCAAGATTAGGTCGAACATCCATCTGATCCCGATTATGACTGAATAAACGACACTTAACTTAAAACTGAACACCTTAACCTGGAACCAATGCTCTTGAAATGTTGAGAATGATTCAAACCCTAATTCACAGCCTTCCCAGTTAACCATGATGAAACCCTAATCTCTGGATACCTCTTGGGAAATCTTGAAGAAAATGAACTTGATACTTGATGATCTGATTCAGAGAAACTCCTGATCCCATGTCTTAGAAAACCAATGCGATGCACAAATGATAATGCAAAATGAGTTGAAACACAAGCCAGTTAGAGGTTAGAAAAAAGAGTGGGCAAATTTTGGGGTGCTACAGCTGCCCCTATTCAATCTTCTTGGACCTGAAAGGATGATAGCAACGGCTTTCAGACATTCAAGGTGAAAGGTGATTGTATACAAAAGAACCCAGAAATTTGCAAACTGTAGGGAGAGAAAGATGATATAATGATTGCCAGCCGAAGGTGGACTTATACCGGAGGTTTGTAGAATCAACGAACCTACAAAGATGACTCCGCTGGGGATAAGAAGGTAGACAATCAACTCTGAGGTTGAGGAAAAAACATCGCCAGCTCTGAAAAAGAAAAGGATAACCATCAACTCTGAGGTTGAGGAAAATCTGGACTAAACACCAACTTTGAATGTTTGAGAAAAAGGTAGACATCAACTCTAAGGTTGAGTAAAAACCATAACTTCAACTCTGAGGTTAGAAGAAGGATATACATCAACTCTGAGATTGGTAAAAAGGGTATACATCGATTTTGAAACCGGAGATAAAAACATTGACTTCAACTCTGAGGCTGGAAGCAAGGAATCGGTCAACACTGAGGTTGGAGACATGCCACGATATACGACAACTCTGAGGTTGGTAAAGAGGGGTGTCAACTCCGAGGTTGGACAAAGGGACGTCAACTCTTAGGTTGGACAAAGGGACGTCAACTCTGAGGTTGGACAAAGGGACGTCAACTCTGAGGTTAGGGACGAAAAGTCGTCAACTCTGAGGTTGGAGATAAGATATACAACAACGCTGAGGTTGGTAAAAACAAGCGTCAACTCTGAGGCTGGGGAAGGAAGGGATTGTTCATCAACTCTGAGGTCGAGAAAAGGTAAACGACAACTCTGAAGTTGGAGAAAGGCGTCAACTCTAAGGTTGGGGAAGAAAGGAGATACGACAACTCTGAGGTTGGAGAGAAGATATACAACAACTTTGAAGTTGGTAAAGAAAAGGATATTCATCAACTCTGAGATTGGTAAAAAGGTATACGACAACTTTGAAGTTGGGGAAGAAGGGATATTTCATCAACTCTGAGGTCAAGAAAAGAACCACGACAACTTTGAAGTTGGATAAAGGAGGGCATCAACTCTGAGGTTGGGGAAGAAAGAGATGTACGACAACTCTGAGGTTGGAGAAAGGAGACAACTCTGAGGTTGGACAAAATAAGCGTCAACTCTGAGGTTGGGATCACTGTTTTGATTGAGGGTTGATCTGGGCTTTCGTACAAGGTACCAAATCTGGCTTATGCTCCACATGCATATGTTTGAATTTTCTTTCTATGGCGTAATGCTCCATACGAAATGGAAATGCTACGCGTTTGAGGATGCAATGCAGTGATGATTACTACATGCAAGAATGAGAGGACACTCCACCATGGAATGCGCAGAATAGAACAAGCAGACTTCACTGAGGAAGGGATCACCAATATCTGACCTCTCGTGGGGAGATAACCAACTGTACCACCAATAACTACTGGTGATGCAAACTCTGTAGGGGAACTGCAAGCTGAATTGCAAACTCTGTCGGGGAGATGCCAATGAAAATTGGACTTTGAACTGCAGAGACTGCCAATAACCATTGGACTTTTACTTGCGGGGAAATACCGAATCTGACTTTTGAGGAAGAGAAATACTCTGACTTCTCACCATCTTCAGACTGCTTGAAAATATTCCATTGTCTTACTCTGCTGAGAATGAGGAATCCACCTATACTGCTGGGGATAAGGAATCTTCATAAAGAACCCCTTTCGATTTGAGGACGATTCTCTGCTTGGGGAAGAATATCAATTCCAGCACCTTGCTAGGACAAAGATACCTTCTGGCTCCTTGCTGGGGGGGAGACTTCGAAAGCTTAAACTCAGCGCTTCAAGTTTCTGTTGATCACTGCATACTGATCATCAAGAGTGAACAACGATTCCTTCCTGACTTGACCCAAACCACAGGGTCTAATGGGAGAACTCATCTCAAGAGGATTTCACAGAGGACCAGGCATTCACACTGCCCCACGGTCTTCACACTCTTGGAGAGATTTATCAGATCTCGACGTAACTGCCCCAGACTGTATGACCTTTGAAGGAATTTGCCTCGAGAAGACTTAAAATGACTTGAAATACTCTGCTTCAGTATTTTAAACCTTGAAGAGGTGCTTCTGACTAACCGTCTTCTGGAGAGGACAACTTCTCATGCTCTAGAGATAGCCTGCCTCAATATGAGCTTTGAAGTGATTTTGCCCCTGATTTTAGAATGAATGCCCCAGAATAACTGAACTTCGAAGAGATTTCTCGACGTGACTGCCCCAGATTGGCTACATCTTAACATGACTTACTGGGGAGAGCCCACTCTGCGCTGAGTTTCTTGGCGACATGCCCCTTGATATGACTGTCCTTCAGAATTTTCAAGCATCCCAACTCGGCAGGATCAAGCTTCTTGACTGACGCTCACTGTGTAAGCTGCATTGATGCCTAGGCACATGTATGCAAGCAGAACAAGTTTATTATGAGAATGATAATTCTAATGTAACAAACATGTTAACCTTGAAGTTTTTATTGAAAAGATATGTCGTAAAACCCTGTGAATAAGTCGCTGGTTACAACATGTAATACCAACAAAAATATTTTATTAGCACGACTCATGGGAGTCAGGAACGCCATCTCATTGAAGTACGCCTTCGGAATAAACCCTGTTTCAATTAGGACTTTTGAGGGTTGTATCGTGACCTGGTTCACAGTTTTGAGAAAAAAGGATTAAAGGCTCAAAGTTTTGTTTGTACCCACTCATTCTCCTTGATGTTCTCCAGTCCTATAATCAACTAATCTGACATAAGCGCTCATCTCTCGAAAGGTTTTTTTGGAATGACAGTCACCCCTTTTGTCTTCAGTGTTTTACGATCATACGACTTGTTCTTTATCGAGGATTTTCTCTTAATCATTTCTTTTTTTCATTTTTGCTTTTTTATTTCCCTGATTTTGCCTGGACTGATTCTCTTTTGAATCTTTCAATCTTGGAGTCCAGCGGGATGCCCTAACTTTTGCCTAAGTCATTTGTTTTCAAGTTGTCGACTTAGCGAGCTTTCTTTTTTTTTCATTTTTTTTTAACAAATCGTGTGACACTGGTTGTCTAACTTGTTTGAAAGGGTTGTGACTGCCTCATTACTTGATCGATGAGGGATAACCATTGTGGTTTCACGTCCCTCGATCTCCTGGTGTGTGAGGGAAGAGAGGGAATGGATCCTCAGATGCACATTCCTTTTGAAATTTAGGCGCTCGGTCAAATTACTGACAACTACCCTGCCCCTGGGTTAAATGTGAGGGTTTTTTTCTACGAAAAGAAACTCCTACTTCAAGGCTCAAAGGGGTTAACGAGGGTCTATCTCCCTTATATCTCCGGTGTTTGGGAATTTTAAACAATGCCTGTACATCCTTAACAGGGTTTTATCCAAAAGCATACAACCAAAGACTTTGCGTTTTCACTTCATCATCCTCCCTCAAGAGTTTAAAACAAGAAAGTTGGTATTGCAGTGCATATAAACATTATATGAATGAATAAAAATGAATTACTTCAAGAAAAAACATATTCATTGCATTAAAACATCATTCAGAACACAAACAAGTTTTTCAGGCATACAATGCTTTAACAAGAAATGAAAAACTACAAATGAAAATGCAGTAAAGAAACTGAAGATCGCCATCGCTGAGGAGGCTTGATTCTGTCTGGACGTCCTTGCAAACTGAGTGCTCACTTGAGACAGGAGGCTTCAATTGATGTACATATCATCTTCCGTGAATGCAATGATCTCTGAGTCCACCAGGTCTTGCACCTTGTGCTTGAACACGTTGCAATCTTCAATGGAATGACCCGGTGTGTCTGAGTGATACTCGCATCTGGCATCCAGATCATAATCAGGAGGAATGGGGTCAGGGACAGGCTTGGCATCCCTAAGTTCAACCAGAGAACTCTCAAGTAGATGGGCAAGAACATCACCGTAAGGAATAGGGAGTGGATCGAACCTTCTCGTAGGCTTTCCTGATCTTTGTTGTCTCTGTTGCTGAGGAGCATAATGTCGCTGATTCTGAACAGACCGTTGAACAACAGAAGGAATATACACAGCACTAGTTTCTCCTTCCTTTCCCTTGGAGGACCCAACATAAGGTTTCTTTGCATCTTCAGCAGCAATTCTAATCTTTCCCGTTTTGATGCCATTTTCGACTCTTTCTCCTGCCAATACAAGTCCTGAAAATCCAGCTGACAAACATCCAACCAATTTCTCATAATAATGCCCCTGAAGCGTATCCATGAACATATCAACGATCTCTCTTTCCAACATCGGAGGTTGAACTCGGGAAGCCAATTCACGCCACCTCTGGGCGTACTCTTTAAAGCTTTCATTGCTCTTTTGAGACATATTTTGTAACTGGGTCTGATTAGGAGCCATATCAGTGTTATATTGGTAGTGCTTGATAAAAGCCCCTGCCAGCTCCCTCCAATTACGAACGTCTTTCCTCTCTAGCTGCATATACCATTTTAAGGATGCCCCAGATAGGCTGTCCTGAAAGCAATGCATCATCAACTTCTCATTCTTTGCATGAGCAGCCATTTTACTTGCGTACGCCCCACGTGAGTCCTTGGGCAAGTCATACTGTTGTACTTTTCAAAAGTAGGAGTCTGAAACTTGTGTGGGATAATGACGCCTGGAACCAACCCCAGATCATCCAAGTCCATGCCCAGAGTATTTTGATCCACAACCCCCTTCAACTGCTCTTCAATCAGTCAGATCCTTTCATCATTAACAACAGGGATACCAGCATCCATGCTTCGCATAGAGAAAATATCGTCTTGCTGGTCATCATAGTGATGGCCATGAACTGCACGATTAGTGCTTCCTCCTCCTACCAAAGAAGGAATTGGCACTCCACCTTGAGCTCCATTATGAACAACATTTCCATTACCACCTCCGCCAGGAGGAATAACATGACCGCCGTGTAGTACACCGTTCTCGTCTACTCTTGCCACAAGAGGTTGCACCAGGGTCCTCAGTTGCTCTTACCGTTGCGCAACACCTTGCATCAATTCCATGAATTGGGCCATGCAAGCTTGCATGACGGCCATCTCTGCTTGCATTTGCTCCATAATTCTTCTGAGTGGTTTGAGCAGTTAAGTCTGAAATTCTGAAGAAAACTAGATCAGGACAAGAATAACCAAGCCTCGAACACCTGTTATGCAAATGATTATGCAATACAAATGCCATGTTCAAATATTTCCAAGGAATCACCCTGCTTTGATTCAAGTTTTTTTGTACAAACCACAAGAAAAAGATGGAAATGCTCTGCAGCGAGTCTCAAAGTTAATATCCCTTAGAAATACAAGAACATGTATGCAAAAATGATGATGCAGATGCAATAGACATGGGATCAAGGTACCCTCAAAGCTCTGTACTGCTGTGCTGCTGCATGGATAAGACCCAGAATATTAGAAACCCAGAAATCCAGAATAACGACCCATTCAAACTGCCAGAATATCAGGATGATAGCAGTACACTGATGAGAAATCCAGAAAACCGGGTAGGTTGAAGGTTTCGGTTACCTGCAGACCTGCAAACACCCATCCCCTCTCACATGTGGGTACTAAGATCCTCAGTATCCCGGGCTCTCAGGTCGAGAAATGATGATACGTTCACCACTTCTGGTTTGGCATCATCATCAATCGAGGTGGCCTCAATTGATTCTCCAAAATGAAAGGTCCTCAGCTTCTGGCACTGAGGTCGAGAAGCAATAGTACATTCATCCCTCGGGGTACAGTACTATCGCCAATCGAGGAGCGCATCCACTGATTCACTTTCAAGAAAAACATCCTATGGCAAGTTCCCAGCATTGGGTCCTCGAATCGACAAGTGTAATGGGTTTTCCATTTCTGGTCTGCCATTATCACATGTCGGGAGGAGTGCCGCAACTGAGTCCTCAGGAATGGTCACCAGAGTCGACAGTTCCTCAAGAGAATAACTACTGGCCTGCATCAACATACAGTAACATATATCTCCCGATAGAACCTCGTCTGACTGTGGGGATCGTGATCACCCGCACGTGGCCAACACCACGGGAGCGTCACGCCTGCCCACACTAATACCTATGTGTGTGCTCAAGCCTGGGTAGTGGGCTTATCTCTCAGAACCTCCCAACCTGCCAAACAGAAAAACCAGCACAACACAGCACAGTCCAACATAATATGACAGTAATGAAATGAAATGCAATAAATGCGGTAAAATACAGTAATATACAACAAATAATGCACAACAGAAAACACCCAATGAAATAAACAATCAAGCGCTAGGATTGACTCGCTAAAGGGGATGGACCAGCAAGAGGTCAACCAGAGTCCCCAGCAGAGTCGCCAGCTGTCGCTCCCGCGGATTTGCGTCCATGGTACAACGCGAAAGTGGCGCGGAAAACAGAGTCGCCAGCAATGTGTATTTATCCCAAGAGAGGGAAAGGAAACACTGCGTAAACCTGGGGGAAGGGAAAGAGCATGGTCTCACGACCAAGAGAAACGGGTAAGGGAGTCGGTTACGTGAAGGGAAGGTGTTAGCACCCCACGCGTCCATCGTACTCGATGGGATCCACGCTTGTTGTCTCGATCAAAGGGTGTCGTCGTCTGGAGCTCCGCTGCTACCGAAAAGGAGAAGGACGGGAACGGAAAAGAACGGAGAAACGAGTAAGAAAAGAAAAAGAAGTGACTCGATAGGACGTCCTTGGAGTCCTAGGCCTACGTATTCCCTCGGGAACAGGAAAATCAGAGTCAACGTAGTTCGGACACGAACTAAGGGGCGAGGTTGCTCACCAAGACATCGCCGTCTTGTGCCTACGTATCCTCAATCGGACTAGAGAGAGGAAATCAGAGCAGTCGTAGTTCGACCTACGGGTTGGTGAAAAGATCTCGATCGCATTGAGGCGAGAGAAAGAGGTTTCAATCAATAAGTCTCGATCACACAGAGGTAAGAGACAACAGAGAGGGAAGTTAGTTGTTAGTGTGCTCGCCGAGATATCGCATCTCGTGCCTACGTATCTCATCTGGAAATGAGAATCAGAGCATCCGTAGTTCGCGGAACTACGGGAAAACGGGATCTCGATCACACTGAGGTGAGAGAAAAAGGGGAGACGCACAGAAGGTCTAAGGGAACTGAATCCTACAAGTTATCATACAAAATGGCCCTAAGGTCAGGATCAGGAGGGAAGCCTACCTAATGTTGTCATGCTTGGATTGAGAGCCTAATGTCTATCCTACTCCGAGCTTAATCAGAAATTAAGTCGGACTAGGAGCCTTAAGGGAGCATGTGAATACAGAGTAATCAACAAGTAAACACCAGACAGCTCAATCACAAAGAAAAAAAACAAATAAGAGGTGGTCAAGTATTTAATCAAGAATCAAAATAAGCATCAATATCAAGATCAACAATTTGTTAATAATATCCAAGATAGAATTAAAATGCTAAGTGAAATTAAAAATTAACAAGAAGAGTTAATCTAAAATTAATACCTAATTCTAAAAATTAAACCTAGAATTTATTCAAGTTAATTTCTAAAAATTAAATAAAAAATTAGTATTAAAACTAAAAAATTAAAATCAAAATAAAGTTCTAAGTTCTAATTATCCTAATTCAAAATTAAAATCTGATTATAAAATTTAATTACTCTAAATTAATTACCTAAAACAAATTACAAAACAATTAATCAATTAATAAAAAAAGCAAAGAGGGGTGTAGTCAAACTCCAGGCGGGTGCAGGAAGCAATCCAGGTGCATGGGCCTGAGGTTAAGGCCCAATGGCCTTCTCTTCAACCAATTGGAGTGTGCTAGCGAAATGGGGATGTGGACAGAAAACAATTTATGGGCCCAAGCCTGATCCGGTTCAGTATTAAAACAAAACGGTTATTTTTAAAAAAAAAACAAAAAAACCCTAAAAACTCCTCATCTCACACCATCTTCTTCACTGCGCCGTCGTGACCTTCACAATGGTTCGTCTCATAACAATAGCCTCCCTTCTTCTTCGTTGCACCACCGGCAGCTGCCTCCGTCTCATTATCATCTGAAATCACCAACACCTTACACATCGTCACACAACTCCTCGCCGTCTCCTATTTATCTTTCTCAGCCTTCGTCCATTTCTTCTCCGGCCAACTTCATCGCAACGGTTTTCGTCTACCCTTCATCCTCTCCTTTAATATCTTCTTTCTCCTTCACAGATCCTTACTCCATCTAAACACTCACGCTTTCCTCAGCAAGGCTCAGACGCAATGAATTAGAAACAATACAACAACATGCATATCTCTCATCAGCAACAACCAATCAAGCTATGAATTGCAAATCAAAAGCATTAACACACAAACAATGTTCTGCACATATAAGAATAAAGTTCAGAAAGAGATTACCGATCGCGACGATGATGACGAATCGAACACTACAACACTTAAAGGTACGAAACTCGTTTGATTCCTCGCTTTTTCTCTATGTTCTACCTTTTCCTTCTTCTACTCGATTCAGCTGCGTATGTGTGCCTTCGAATCTCACGCCCTCTTTTTCTTCCTTCTGCTGCTTTCGTTGTTGTGGTTGCTGATCGAGCTTCCGAGTTCCTCTTCTTTTCTGTGTCTCGTCTCTGCTATGCTCTGAGTTTTCCTTTTTTTTTTTGTTAAACGATTTTGCAGGTTATCTGAACTTTAGCAATTGATGTGGTGGTTGAAAATTGATGATGGAATATTCTGATGTGATTTCTGCAGGTTGTTTTTCGATGGTGTTGTGATTCCTCTTACATGTTGTGAATTTGAGGAGAATTGTAAAATGGAGTGAATTGAAAACGGTTGAGAACGGGAGCAGAAGTTTTTTTGTGTTGGTGATGTTGATTTGTAGATGAAGAATATATGATGTGAAGGTGGTTCGTGAGTGCTTTTGCAGTGGAAGAATTGCAACTTTTATACCAGAAATAGGGAGGGGTAGAGCTGGTTTTTACAATGGAATTCTGTTAGAGATGAGCTGGTCTTGTACGAGTAATGGCTGTGAGGTGCGAGAATTGTGGCTTTATGTACGGTTTGTGGTGTGCGTGTTATTGGAATGTTGCTGCGTATTTTTGCTTGCAAGTTGTGTCTGGTGTAGAGCAACAGAGGTGGATTGTGAATTGTACAAGTTGTTGGAGGTATCACGCGCCTGGATAAGCTGCTCCAGCATGATTATTGATGTTGCAGATTTCTAATGAATTAATTAGAAAAAGTAAACACAAATAATAAATAATCAATAAAAAAATAAACTAAAAACTCTAATTAATTAAATAAATCAAAATTCTATGACTAAATAACTAAATTAAAATGACTAAATTAATAAAATTAGTTAATAGTAATAATCTAATACTAAATATTAAAACAAAAACAAAAGATTAATTTAACTACAAATTAAAAAGAAATAAAGAAGATAATTAAAAACAAACTAAAAACTTAATTTTCTAAACAAATTATAATTAATTCTAAATTAACTAAGACTAAATAAGTAAAGATGAATAAAATCTGAACAAAAATTGCTTTGGATGCACATTGCATGAGAAAATCTACTGATACCGATAACTTGCACTTGAAGCAAAATCTCTTGATAGTTTGACCAAGATTAGGTCGAACATCCATCTGATCCCGATTATGACTGAATAAATGACACTTAACTTAAAACTGAACACCTTAACCTGGAACCAATGCTCTTGAAATGTTGAGAATGATTCAAACCCTAATTCACAGTCTTCCCAATTAACCATGATGAAACCCTAATCTCTGGATGCCTCTTGGGAAATCTTGAAGAAAATGAACTTGATACTTGATGATCTGATTCAGAGAAACTCCTGATCCCATGTTTTAGAAAACCAATGCGATGCACAAATGATAATGGAAAATGAGTTGAAACACAAGCCAGTTAGAGGTTAGAAAAAAGAGTGGGCAAATTTTGGGGTGCTACAAATGCACTGATCTGTAACACCGGAGATAAGGGCGTTCGTTTGTATTACTTTGATTTGTTAATAATCAACTATTATGAGATTTTTATTATGACGTATTGATTCAGTTCTATTTAGACATGTTTTATGGTGTTTCTAAATAAATTTATGTTGTGCAACATCTGTTGTTTTATGATTTATGAAGTATTTGTGATGGAGTAACATCCTTTCCTGTTCTTTTTATTTAAAATATATTATTCGAGGTTTAGGGTGTTACAGTTGTGGTGAAAAAAAAATTCAAACTAGCTCTTTCTATTTATATTAATACTACAATTCTTTTTTTTATCCACTACTTGGTGTGAAACTTGGATGAATACAATTTTTGACCCAATATATCCCCCCTCCATCCAAAGTTTCGCATTTTTTACTTTACCATCAACTTCATCTTAATAGAGTTTAAGACCATTATAATGATTAACCACATATGTAAAATTATTATTTTCCAATCTTTTTGTCTTGTCATCTTTCTTCCATGATCAAAACCTTTGATTTTCTATCTTCCTAACATTGATATCAGTTGTTGGAAAAGTAGCAAAAAAATAAAAACAAATCTCTTCGGAAGCACACCTATAAAAGAAGAAAAAGAAACAAAAAAACTTCAAAAACAAAACTCACAAATATATTTTTCAACTTCTAATTTTTACAAGGACAAAATTATAAATCATATCATACAACTGCAAATATTCAAAGCGAAAATTACAAACTCTACAAATCATAAACTCTCTCAATTATAATTTTTAGACAGAAAAATTATAAACATTCTCACATAATACACAACTATCAAAACTCATTGTACTGACAAAGTTATAGTTGTTTTGATTAAAAAAATTCAAACTTACTTTTTCTAATCATATTAATACTTCAATTTTTTTTTCTTTCCACAATCCGATATAGGATTTGAAAATATATAGAGAATTTCTTAACACACTACCCAGCCTTCTTAGGCACCTGGCGTGCTGACGAAAATGTCCCTGCTTTCTGGATGTGCACATCCGGACGCACCGTATTTTTAAAAGTTTTTAGTTTTTCCGGATGTGCACATCCAGAACAAATTTGTATTTGCAAATTCGGATTAAATCCTGAGACAGAACTCCAAAAATCCAGCAATGACAGTCATAAAATTAAATCGGGATTACATTCAAAAATTCGGCATTACATCGACAAAAATTTAAATAGTACAAGATCAATAGCCCGGTGGACACTTGCACATCTCTAAGATGTCATCGACCGTTCTTCGGATTTTGACGGTCGCCTCGAACTCGAACGGGAATTGTTCTTCGTAACCCAAATAAGTTTGCCACATTGCTCTAACATCGTCTTGATTCTTGAGCTCAACAAGGCTGTAAGCGACGTTCCCTTGGTTGTCAACCGAAGGTGAACGATATTGAAGCTTCGCAACCTTCCGTTTGTCTCCGTAAGGTAGGAGAAGTTCGATGTCGTCAATGATCTGGCCGATGGAGATGTCCCTCGTTAGCGTAAATGTTTGACCGCGTGTTTTACCGTCGGTGAAGGAGACACTAGCGGCATACTAACGGGCCTTGATTTGATATAATTGAGACATTTTGAGCTTGTGTGAAAGATATCACATGAAACCCCTAATTTATAGAAAAGTGAGGGTAAAGTTATTCTGCCTAAGTTCGTTCCGGATGTACAGATCCGGACAAACCCTACAAATATGAATTCTTGATGTGCACATCCGAAAATTGTCCGGATCTGCAAATCAGAAAGTTTGACTGATACATTTTCAAACAAAATTGAATATGTGATGCAGCCACTTGGAATACTTTCAGTGCAATAAAATTCGTAAGTGTATTAAAAAGACATATGGATAAAAATACAATATATTTCACTTCAATAATGTACATTGTGTCGTATGATTATACAAAAGAGTTAAAACAAAAATCTCCGTCTAAATCTATCGGAGCTTGACCTTTCGACTTTTCTGTATTTGATGCCTTTTCTATTGCGTTCAATCTTTCGAATTCAAGCATCCTTTCGACAAAACTATCCGGCCAAGACTTGGCAATTGGGGTTGCATGCGTCGCCCATTGCGGTGATTTAGGTGGTATCGGGCATTCGGGTTTCAAGATAACTTGTACGAAATGTCTTGATTTTGCAAGCCAACTGATACACATGATGCGATCACTTGGATTCGACGGAGGTTCGTTGTGGAGTGGAAAAAAAGTTTCTAAAAAACCGTATCGCGTCAATTCGATACACACCATATCGTAGGCGCATGCTATTAGATGACCCATCTCGGGGAAACTCATCCATTTCGATACCGGTGTCGGACCACTCAACCACGGAACAAGTGACTCGTGAAACTTGTCGTACTTTTCTTGATTTTCATAGAGACGCGAGTATGCTTCTTTATGCGTCTCCAACTCTAGGATAAGTTAATGACGTACAAGTGCATGACCTTCCTCTCCTTTACCGAGTAGTGCCGACACAGCTCAGTAACCGCAATTACCATCCCCTATAACATCGATTATACCGTCGATATGCTTGTGCATAAAAACCGGCATCTCGTCAATAAAGGAAATTATATGTGTAGTTTGAGTCGTAGTCCAGACTTGTAGAATCGGTGTCGGAGCCGGTTTGGAAATGCGAGCTCCTTTCATGACACGTTGTAGAGATTTAGGATTCGGAGAGTCCTGAAAGATTTGGTCAACATGCTCATAATATAAAGGAGACCGAGTTGTTGTGTTGTCATTTGATGTAGGCTTCAACTTCTTCGGAGCACCCTTTGTCTTAACCGGTTGAGACGGCGGTATCATTGCGCTTGTTTCGGGGAAGGAAATCTTCCTCAACTCTTCTTTGATATGTAGCTTCATATTGTCGTCGGCCTTCGAAAATCTATTTTGAATCGCTTCCAATTCGGCCAAAATAGAGATATCCGGTTTATCTCCTTCCTTACAACCATCATCATCAAAACTAAGTCTCATCCAATGAGGGCAAACTTCGTCAATTTGTATTGGCTCACCTAGTTTCAACTTTTTAGCAATGGCACAAGCACAAGGAAGACCGTAGGTTTTCACAATAGTGCAACCACACTTTGCACTATCGGCACCTACCGTTTCGGCTCGATTAGCCTCGTGAAAAATATAGCCCAACCCCGCCCGAGACATGTTGCCGATCAATTAAGAGTAGAGAAAGTTACCTTTAAACCGATGTTCCAAAACCGCGATGCTCCGACCGAAAGTGGTTTGTATCTCATTGTGTTGGTTTTTGATCATTAGATGCACGGAGTCCTAATCCCGACATAAATCCCCCTTGCTATTCCCCAACCAATTCTTCAAAGTGGCATGTGCTGACTCAACTCTATTGGTGGTAGTGTTTCCAAGATGTCGTATGTTATCGGTCCACACACAAACAATCTTTTCTTTCACTTGTTCGTTTGATACCGAATGTTATACACTTGCTTTATGTTTGCAACATTTTCGGGTTCTTTCCGTTTCACGGTCATGTCGGCTATACATGTCTTCTCTTCCGCCTTGAGCCGACATACACTTGGATGACCTTGAAGCTTTGAGCAAATTTCGTGGTTATGTATACCACAACGAACAGTAAATCTCCATTTCTTGGAAACTAACATGTAACCACCAATCTTAAAAGGGCACTCACATCTTCTAGTACCGGTCTCGTCTTTCTTTAACTTCCGTAGAGGTGCTTGATATTTGCCGCTTCTTTCGTAACCCAAAATTACAAAAGCTTTTCTTCTATCCGACCCATTATCCGATCTCCCGATATTTACACCGAAGCCAAGCTCAATAGCCGTCCTACGAATGTATGTGATCATGCTTTCACGATCATCAAAGTCTTGCTTGTTGTTAAAGTCACCGCCGATATCAACCGACTTTACGAGCATGCCTTCATCTTTCGGGGAAATCGGCACAACTAATTCTTTTGCCATGTTATCGGGGTGCACCATATCTATTTATAAACAAGAATAGAACAATTAATATGTATAAATAAAATATATTCAAAAATGCTGAAAATTTAAATTAATTAGCTTCAGGCATTTTTCCGGATGTGCACATCCGGAAATATTCATGCTGAATTCATTTCGGATGTGCAGATCCGGAAGCAGCGTAACTTGTTTTTTCACAAATGTAGATTGATAATGTGAGCAATGTAATGGATGAAGTTGAATGTTTACCTGAAATTCAGTCTTTCCTTGCTCTCTTTGATTTGTTGCACCAAAAACTTGAACTTTCTGAGTGAGAAATGAGATTGATGAAGTAGGGTTTTTTGAGTTGGTGAGAGTGAGTGTAGTAGGAGAAATGTTGAGAATGGGAAGGGGGAGTGATCAGGCAGCTTCAAATATATCACCTTTTTTGTCCGGATATACAAATCCGGAGGTATTCCGGATATGCATATCCGGAGAAACTTTTTATTTTTTACGGATACGGTGCGTCCGGATGTGCACATCCAGAATCAGGGGGCAACAATAATTTCACGTGGTGCCTAAGAAATTTGGATGGTGTATTAAGAAACCCTCAATATATATATATATATATATATATATATATATATATATATTCAAACCATACTTTGTCGGACCAACACCATCCACTAATTTTAACTTCACATTTTAGTGTCGTCGTGTTTTATTATTTGATGACTTGAATTTTTGGGTGTAGAGACATCGTAATATTCGTCAAATGAAAAGCATACTAGTCAATTTGTTTTATTGATTATTATTGTAATAAGTTATATCCACATATATTCTTTCTCTAGAGCCTTCTAGATATATTCATTCTACGAAATAAACCCGATTAATGTGTCCCCCTCAAGAATTCACCTGCTTATATCATAAATTGACAAACTCAATCGTCATACATATGATTAGGTATTATCTTCTAGTTTTACTCAAAATTAGTTATTAGCAATTAGGTGTATTTGCTATTTTACATTATTTAATATTAAAGTCTGCATCGTCAACAATTCTAGATTTTATTTAATATTTCACAATAAATATACTTTTATTTACATTTAAGATGTGCAGAATATGATAGAGACATAATAAAATATAAAGTACGATAATGATAAGATATGATATGAACAAAATAAAACTTATTCTATCATGTGTTTGTTTCACGCATGATATCAAATATATATATATATATATATATATATATATATATATATATATATATATATATATATATATATATATATATATATATATATATATAAACAAATTTACCTATGTAAAACAACTACATTTTTTTCAAATTATTTTTTAAAATGTTTTAAAATTTATAAATTAATATAAAAATTAATATTTAATTTAAAAAATTAAAAATAATTCATTGACACTACTAGTAAACAATTTTAATTTTTTTTTGAAAAGATCCTGAATCCTATTATACATATTAGATAAGCAAAATAAAAATATGTATGTATAATATGTAAATGACAAAATTGTCCTTGAAGGTGTGAGAAAACACAAGAAATGGAGGTTTGAATTGGGTTTTCAAAAATGAAAGCTTTTTGTAAAGCTCAAACAAGGATCACAAATAAACTAACAAGAGAGAAAGACACACGATATATCCTGGTTCACTTGAAAACTATCAAGCTAATCCAGTCCACCCGCCAAGGTGATTTCGCCTTCATACACAAAGACTTAATCCACTATAATCAACCGATTACAATGCACTAGCAACTGCTGGTGACTAACAAGCAAAGACTAACTGTCTCTTCTTAAGGATTCTGACCTAACTGTTCCCTTAAGGAATACAAACAACTGTTTGAACAAAATTAATGTTTACAATGAATTGCTTCTACACAAGCAGATATAAACACTATGAATAGCTCAAGTAACTTAAAGAAAACCTATACAGTATGAACAATGTTTCTTGCGTTGTATTGTAGTGCTTGACTGTTCACGCATGTCTCTCTTGTTTTCTTCAAGTGATCAAGTCTTTATATAGCCAGAAAAAGATCCGTTGGAGGGCAGATCAGAAATATCATTAAGATTGTTGGCGACTTGAAATAATGTCATTATGCAGGGATGAAAATAATACACAAAAGTTGTCCTTTGTACCACCAAATCAAGGTAGTGGAATGGTAGTGGAAAAGAACGTGTTTGATACGTACTATGTACTATTTTCCCTCGCAAACGTTTCATCTTCTTCTATTTATCAGAGGCTTCTGAATAGAGATAATTGAAGCATGAGTAGAAGAGTTGATCACTGGATCTTCAGAGTCTTGAGTCATCAGAGTCTTTAGAACTTGTTCACCATAACCTTATCTTTAGAGTCTTTAGCACTCAGTCTTCAGAACCCTTGGTCTTCGGAAACTTAAGTCTCCAGAGTCTTCAAAACGTTGTTCGGCAGAACCTTGTCTTCAGAGTCTTTAGCACTTAGTCTTCGGAAACTTAAGTCTTCAGAGTCTTCAGAATGTTGTCCATTAGAACCTTCTCTTCAGAGTCTTCAGCACTTAGTCTTCAGAAGATAATGACTTCAGAAGCTAGAAAGCCTTCAGAAGTAAATCATCAGAGTCATGTTCAGAGGCAGAATCCAAGAGAGCATTGCAGCAGCAACATATTGTCTTCTTAGAATCTTTTTGAATCTGAGTAGATCATAAGCAGACTTGCTTCTTTGGCGCAGAAATGACTTTTGGTCAAATCAGAGTGACGTTGCACATTGTCTCTATCAGAGTCAGAGCTTTCTTTATCAGAGTCAGATCCTGTTTGTTAATTCTGCAGAAAACAAACGTTAGAGTACCAAAAAAATTTTCACACAAATACTACTTTGTTATTATAAAAACTTAGAGATACCTGGAAGAACCAAATCTTGTCCTAACAATCTCCCCCTTTTTGATAATGACAAAACAATGTATTTTGATAAAACAATTTTGTACGAAGATAATCAATAGAAAATGACAAAGATAAGTTTAGAATTAACTTCCCTTTATCAAGCTCCCCCTAAATCTAAGATTTAAAAAATCTTATCAGATTTGGGATACCAGAGCCTGATTATAAGGATCTAGTCAGATCCAGAATATCAGAGTTTGATTATAGTGGTAATGGAGTTTATTAACAGAGCCTGATTGGTTAAATCAGAGCCTAATTAAATCAGAGCATGATTGCCAATATATAAATATTGTTCCTGAAAAGCATTCTAAGAAGAAAATTGTGCAATTAAAATGTTAGAATGTCAGAGCTATGATTCAGAGACAAGATATTTTTATCAAAATAACTTTCCATTAATATACTCCCCCTTTTTGTCATAATCAAAAAGGGTAATCCATAGTACAAAATAAGATAAACAAACAGACAAAGAAAACTAAGGGGTAGCCTAGAAAGGTGTCTAAGGTTGAGAAGGAGGAGGGAGCCTCTGAAGGATCTGAGCAAGTGCATTATGAATGATGGAAGTGACTTCATCTTGCTTGTTCATTCTCGTTCTAAACAACTCTTGCTCCTTCTGAATGTTTTCCAGAGTCTTTAACACTGGATCAGAGGTAGAGTTTTCAGCAGCTTTTAAAGCTTCTTCTTGATTCTTCAATTCAGCCTCTCTCCCAGCTTGATCTTGAGCTTCCTTATCTAACATTTCAGCTTCTCTGTCAAGATCTTCTTTGGCTAACCTTTCAGCCAATTCCCTTTCAGCAGCTAATTTTGCTTCAACTTCCTTCTTAGATTTCAATCTCTTTTCAGCTTGCTAAACAAAATAATCTTTTGTCTGAATAGAGAGATTTTGGATCTTCTGAAATTCCTCTAACATCTACTGATTGAAATTGATCCCAGGGAGCACCCAAAGCAGAAGGGTCTTCGCTAGAACTTGATTCATCAGAGAGTGTCTTAAATCTCATAACCACATTGTCCTTAAAAACAGAAATAACTTCATCTAGGTTAGGAAGGGGGAAGGTCAGAAGATTGATTCTCAGGGAATGGCTGGGTTTCTTCAGCAGAATCACCCGAATTGGTGATATCATTATTTGAAGAAGGTTCAGGATTGTCTGTTATGGTTTCTGGGATTATTTATGGAGAGGTTAATGGTGTGGTTGATGGACAGTTGGTTGTTTGAAGAAGTTCAGTAGGAGGTTCTTCAGAAATGGATTGAGTGATTAATGGTAGGGGATGGTTGGAGATGGTTGTACAAATATGACAGGGGTTGGTTTAGAAATGGTGGAAGTTGGTTGAGTTGAGGTGATTTGGAGTATTTGTGGTGGAAGTTGTGTAGATGGTGCAGAGGATGGAATTATTTGAGTTGGTGGTTCATAAATGGATATTGGTGAGGTGGTGACAATGGTTGAAAATAGTGGTGGTGGTGTAGAAAATATTGGAGGTTGTGTTGAAGGAAGTGGAGGTGATGTTGGAAGAGATGAAGATATATTTCTGTTAGTAATAACAGATGCAGTTACAGAAGAAGCTTCAGAAGATTTACTTAGCTCGCCAGCAGGAGAAGCAGATGTAGATGCCATCTTCATCTTCTTAGTTGATGGTCCTTCATCATCATCACTTTTCTTTTTCTTGCCTTTTCCCTTTTTCTGTAAGATCCCAGGAAGAGTATCTGGAAGATTACCCATGTCGATCCACACATCCAGTGCTTCATCTTTGCATCCAGCAAGATAGTTTGTAAGCTCATCTGGATTATAAGTTCTTGAAAAGGATGGAAATCCTGAAATTGGAAACCTCATAGCGTTAATTTCATGCTTTGTTGGTAGAGCGGTTCGATGAGTGATCTTTTTAATAAGCTTCATATTCTTCAAATTCTTAGCCCATAAATTGTTTCCATAATCCTTTGCTAGCTCATTTGTGTGCCCAACAACTAATAGATCGTCAACTAATCTAGACTCAATAAGAATATCAGAGATGAGTATGCCGTAAGGAGTGAGATTTTCCTTTTTGGTAGAGCCAGTCCTTGAGTTTATTATTGACTCTCTCAGAAAACTGAATAGGATAAATGGGAGATGTATCTTCTTTCCTTTCAATAGGTAGTATAGAACATACTTTTGAGACAGATTGATGTAATAAGAAGAATGAGTAGGATAACGGTGGTAAATACTTCCCAACATGATTTTGAACCAAACTCTTAGAGAATCTTTTAAGAACGGTGAGGAAGGATCCTTCTTAGAATCCAGAACAGTTCCTTCTTTAAATATAGATGTGGTGACTTTGGCTTCCCTTTGCTTATCTGCTTCAACATTGAAGATTCTTAGCCATTTTCCATCACGAGAGATTAAATCACATATATTATTTTCTGTAATGATGATTCGTCTTCCAAACACAGAGGAAATGATGACATTCCTACTAGTAGTTGCATGAATCCAGAAATATTTAACCAAGATAGGAAAGGTGGATCCTTGCAATCTTTTAAAGAAACCGTTCCAGCCTTGGAAATCAAGTGTTTGAGTAAGATCACATCCATTATCCTTTAGATTGTTGAAGTTCACCATGGTTTCACAAAGAACACAAAAATCAGCTACCGACGTGTCGAGAGTGATAGGACATTTCTATGGAATAGTGAACTGATGTCCAAGTAGTTGAGATTGAGAGAGAGTTCGAGATGATTCAGCCATTAAATAAGATGATGGAGATTATGGAGCACAAAGGGTTTTAGGGTTTCTAAGAAAAAGTGTGGGAAGTAAAAGTAGCATAGTGTGTGATGGTGAGAGAGTGAGTATTTATAAAAAAATTGATGATTATGAAAAGGTGGGAGTAATAGGAAATAATTACTTGAAACCTAGTCTCACGAAATCACAACGCTCGAGGTGTCTCTTCAACAATAAGATATGATTTGATTTTGGACACGTGTCACAAAGTAATCATAGTCGTTTGTTTCAAGAGAACACGTTTGATATTCCCAAAGTCAAGAATACTAAGAGGTATCTGACTGGACGAGTTTCTGATCAGGACATCTTCTAACAGGTAGAAGTATCGTTAATCAGGAAGACATTAAATAAATAATAAAACAATCTGCTTAACGTCAGAATCTTATTTCAGAAGTTCTGGTGACTTGACACATCAAAATATCATCTACTCATTCTGGACACAGCTTTATAAATAGATTTTCCATAATGAATACTAATATATCCTCAGCAAGGGGTTTTGTGAAAATATCAGCCCACTCGTGGTCTATATCCACAAATTTTAACTGAAAAGTACCCTTCTGAACATAGTCACGTAAAAAGTGATGTTTTATTTCAATATGTTTTGCCCTAGAATTCATAATAGGATTCTTGTATAAACAAATAGCAGAAGTATTATCATAGAAGATAGGAATGTTACTCTCATGTATCTGATAATCTTCTAGTTGATTCTTCATCTAGAGTATCTGAGTACTGCACAGTGATGCTGAGATATATTCTGCTTCTGTAGTTGAAAGTGCAATGGTTGATTGTCTTTTGCTTGCCCAAGAGACGAGGTTGTTCCCCAGAAACTGACAGTTTCTAAAAGTACTTTTCCTTTCTAATCTGTCTCCAGCATAATCTGCATCAGAATAACCAGAAAGCTTGTACTCTGATGTTTTCTTATACATCAAGCCAAGGTTAGTTGTTCCTTTTAGATACCTTAGGATTCTCTTAACAGCTGTTAAGTGAGTTTCCCTTGGATCTGATTGGAAACGAGCACAAAGACATACACTGAACAGAATATTTGGACGAGAAGCAGTCAAATACAGAAGAGAGCCTATCATACCACGATAAAGCTTCTGAAAAACCTTTTTACTTACTTCTTCTTTCTCCAGGATGCATGTCGGATGCATAGGAGTCTTTGCAGGTTTTCTTTCTGACATATTTAACTTCTTCAGAAGCTCTCTTGCATACTTGCTTTGATGAATGTACGTTCCTTCTGGACGTTGATCAATCTGAATTCCCAAAAAGAATCTGAGTTCTCCCATAAGAATCATTTTAAATTCAGCCTGCATTAACTTAGAAAATTCCTTGCACAAGGAAGTATTAGCAGAACCAAATATAATATCATCAACGTAGATTTGAACAATCGGAATGTCATTTTTAAAGGTTTTACAAAAGAGTGTTGTATCCACTTTTCCTTTGGTAAAGTCATTTTATAAAATAAAGTTACTTAGCCTTTCATACCAAGCTCTGGGATTCTGTTTCAGACCATATAACGATTTTTTAAGTTTGAAAACAAAATATGGGTTTTCAGAACTTTCAAAACCAGGAGGTTGATGCACATACACTTCTTCAGAAATATACCCGTTTAAAAATGCACTCTTTACATCCATCTGATATAAAGTGATGTCATTATTTACAGCAAAGGAAATTAAAAGATGAATATATTATAACCTGGAAACTGGTGCAAAGGTTTCTGTATAGTCTATCCCTTCTTGCTGACTATAACCTTGTGCTACCAGTCGTGCTTTGTTTCTTACTACCTCACCTTTCTCATCTAACTTGTTTCTGAATACCCACTTTGTTCCAATGACGTGGACACCTTTTGGTTTCTGAACAAGATCCCAAACATCGTTTCTGGTGAATTGATTCAGCTCTTCTTGCATGGCCAGAATCCACTCATTCTCCATAAGAGCTTCATCAATTGATGTTGGTTCTATCAGAGACACCAAACCCAAAAGAGTTTCTTCAAAAGGTTTGAATGATGAACGAGTTCTGACTGGATCAACTTTGTCTCCCAGAATCAATTCTTTAGAAAGAGAAATCTTTAGTTTATTCTTGTTCTGATGAGATAGACTATTTGTTGTTTCTGGTAAGGTTGTATCTGATTCTGTAGATTCTGCATCTTTGTCTCCTTCCTTAGAATCTTCCTCCTTGGATTCTGATAAAGTAATCTTCAAATCTGTAAACTTTTCAACTAGCTTTGACTTTTCAGGGTCAAGCTTATCATCAAATCTGACATGAATTGATTCCTCAACAATCTGTGTTTCTGTGTTATAGATTTTGTAGCCTTTAGAGCGTTCAGAGTATCCTAACAGTAAACACTTTTGAGCTTTGGAGTCAAACTTGCCAAGATTCTCTTTAGTGTTCAACATAAAACAAATACAGCCAAAAGGATGAAAATAAGAGATGTTGGGTTTTCTATTCTTCCACAATTCATAGGGAGTCTTACCCAGAATAGGTCTGATAGAAATCATGTCCTGAATATAACATGTTGTATTTACTGCCTCTGCCCAGAAGTGCTTAGCCATGTCAGTTTCTTGGATCATGGTACGAGCCATTTTTTGCAAAGTCCTATTCTTCTTTTCCACTACTCCATTCTGTTGTGGAGTTCTGGGACAGGAGAAATCATGGGAAATGCCATGGGAATCAAAAAGATTCTCAAAGTATCTGTTCTCAAATTCTCCACCATGATCACTTCTGACTCTGACTATTTTGTAATCCTTCTCTGTTTGCACTTGTGAGCAAAAGGTAGAGAACACAGAATGTGACTCATCCTTGTGTTTCAAAAATTTTACCCATGTCCAACGACTATAGTCATCAACGATAACTAATCCATACTTCTTTCCACTGATTGAAGCAGTTTTCACTGGTCCAAACAAATCAATGTGTAGACGTTCTAACGGTCTAGAGGTTGACACAACATTTTTTGCTTTGAAGGAAGTTTTAGAGAACTTTCCTTTCTGACATGCTAACATGGCCCAAACGTATATGCCATACCCATTGTTCGTCATTAACAGACATTAAGCATTTGACATTCTGTTCATAGGGATCAGAAAGTCTAATCTTGTAAATGTTGTTTTTTCTCTTTCCGATAAAAAGGATTGAGCCATCTTTCTGACTGACAGCCTTACAGGACTTTTGATTAAAAATGATATCATAACCGTTGTCACTAAGTTGACTAATTAACAATAAGTTATGCATCAAACCATCGACCAGAAGAACATCAGTAATAGAAGGAAGGTTACCATTACCAATAGTTCCAGAGCCAATGATTTTCCCTTCTGGTTTCCTCTGAAACCAACGAAGCCTCCAAGCTTAAGTTCCAGACTTTGGAACATATGCCTTCTTCCTGTCATGTATCACGAGCAACCACTGTCCAGGTACCATGATTAGTGTTTCAATTGAGCTGCTAAGGATATCTGCAACATAGATTATCTTGTCCTTAGGTACCCACTTTCTGGGTCCTCTTTTGTTAGTTTTCCCAGAGTGTTTGACAACCTTGGGCTTATGTACAACAGGATAATCAAGTGGAATTTGTGCATGATATTTAGCTTTAGAAATAGATTTCTATGTCGGTGGGGTTTTTGTGCAAGCTCAGAATAATCAAGCTCAGTGCTAGAAGGCACAAAATGGTCATAGAGAGGTTTTTATTTTACAGGCTAACTTTCGTCAATTTCAAATGTTTGTATACACCTGTCGCATCTACGAAAATCAACTGGCCGAAAAGACAAAAGAGTCGCCACCGAACGTTATTTATCCCGACGCAGGGAAAGGAAACGATCGAAGAAAACATCAACAAAGGGAAAGGAACGGTCATCGCAACCATAGTCTGGGTTCGGGAGTCGGTTACGCGAGAGGAAGGTATTAGCACCCCCTCGCATCCATCGTACTCGATGGGATCCACGCTTGTTGTTATCGATCAAAGGGTGTGAGTATCTGAAGCTCAACTGCTAACTGGAAAAGAAAAGAACTGGAAACCGAGGAAGAAAAGAAAAGGTAACTCGATAAGACATCACCGTCCTAGGCCTACGTATTCCCTCGGGAGTGGGAAAACCAGAGTCAACGTAGTTCGGAGGACTACGGGATTGATGGGGGAAGATTGCTCACTAAGACATCGTCGTCTTGTGCCTACGTATCCTCAATCGTACTGGAGAGAGGAAGTCAGAGCAGTCGTAGTTTGACCTACTGGGTCTTGTTTTTTTTTATTTTTTAGTGGAAGGCGTCAACGTTCGCATTCCAGCAGTTTAGGTGTTGCCGCTCGTTGCGAGGAGTCTTATGTGTTTACCTGTTTGTGGTAGAATGGAAATGACGTATCCTTTACGAATGAAGTGAGGGAGATGAGAAGAGAATCCCGAAGGAAGACGGATGCTTGCTTTTGTTTTTTAGAAGAAATTGTTTTGATTTATTGTTTGGAACTTGCGTTGCACTAAAGTCTATGGCATAGGATCGAATGCGTCGCAAATCGACCCAAGACGGGACACATGCTAAACACTCTAGGAAAGTGAAGAGAAGCCTTCCACCCTCTATTTCCCATGTACTTAAGGCTCATGACATGCAATACTCGTTGTATTTATTAAATGTTTTTTATTTTGTTTAGAGATGAGAGGAGAAAGGTCTCAAAGTTGAAAGAGAACACTAAGGGAGACTAGGTCCTAATGTTATCACGCAATGGTGGCCCTATGGTTGAGGTTAAGAGGGGACTAACCTACTTCTTATCATATATGGATTTCTAGCCTAATGTCTCTCCTACCTCCAACTTAATCGGAAATTAAGTAGAGCTAGGAATCCTAAGGGATCATGTGAATCAACACAAGTAAACATTATTCTAAACAATCACAAAAGAGAGAAGTGAATAAGAAGTGAGAGGAAAAGGAATCATGTAAGTGTAAAATAACATTCAAAGTATCATAAGCAACTTACCATCTCCATGTCAAGCTCAACTATCAAGTAGTTGAAAGCAAAGTGTGCTAACATGCAATTATTGCTACGCTAAAGTCCTAAGACTAAACTAGGATGAATATCCAACAACAACCAAAGTTAGAACTGTCCTAAAGGTATGAAGTCCTACTAGGGGCAGTAGCAAACCCTCATCTATCTTATATAAGTTAATGTCCTAAGAAAGCATGCAAAAGTGTCAAGTTTTATCTTACACCATCACCTAAACATGTATCACTCACAAGCTATACCAAATGAACTCCTCAAAGTTAGCACAAGTGGAACTAGTCCATGTATAAGCAACACACAAGGTATGAACAATGTCAAATGAATGCTTGAAGCATTGATAACTGATTATGAAATGCATTTTAGGTCATGTTCAAATGATTTGTAAGTTATGCACAAAGATCTTATCTTAAGCATGTTTTGGACAATTATGAACATATGATGAACAACCAAGTGTGAAAGGAATCCATGAAAGCCTAAGGTCAGAAATGAATCATGTTATTCAATGTGTAAACATGTCAATTTATCACTCATGTCATCATGGCAAACCAATATCCAAAGACAATACAAACAATTATCAAACTAGCATCCACACAATTCCACAAGATCATGTTAAATGGCGAGCAAGGAAAGTGAATCCAAATCATGTTAAATGCGTACCTAAGTACAAGGGGCAGTGGTAAATGACATATAAATGATGTTTGAAATGTCAACAAATAATCACGGGATTCACACCAATTAGCATTCAAGAAGTTAGGCAATTCTAAGCAAAGAAAGTACCAGAGACATGTTTCAAGTGTTCATGAATCAAACCATGATCAAGCAATCACTAAGTTGGTATATGAAGACCAAGGTCAGAAGTGAAACACATTTTCAACATGCTTGAAATCAATGTTAAAATTTCACACAAGTTTGCAACAGATATCCTCTCCAAAGTCCATTCAAGTTAGGCAAACAAATATCCTAAACAATCTCCTACAAGCATGTTACATGTCAATCAAGTAAAAGGAATGAAATGGCATTGCAATGTAAGGTAAAAGAATCCAAGTCAGCAGTGAATGACCTATAATACACCCTAATTGAACCCCAAAACAATTGTGCAAAGATGCATTTAAATGGTGTCAAAGAAGTAGGCAATGTGGAAGTACCATTCAAGTTTTCATACACACAAAGGTAAGCATCATTAAGGCATGTAAAATGGAATATAGAGCAAGGTGGGCAGGCCCAAAATCATGCTAAAGCATACATAAAAGAGTGCATAAAGTATCCCTAATGGAGGATGGCATGAAAGCATGATCAAGTCAAGATATCAAAACAAGTATTAGGTAGCATCGAGCATTCCATTAAGTTCATACAAAGCATGTGAATCATGATCAAATGCAACATTCAATTATGTCTTAATTGTGAATCGAAATACACTTATGAATGTGTTGAAACTCATCCCCAAAGTTGGCCTCAAGAGGCTTCACACAAATTTCCATCCAAACCTAGCTATAGGCGTGCTTACATATGACATGTCCACATTGGAAAATTGGTGAAAAATAGCAAAAGGCCTTTGAAAATTATGAACAATCAACCAAGTCATGCCACGGCTAGTAGGTGATCACATGCAAAATTTTGGATCCAAATTATGCATCAAAAGCATTCAATTAATTGTAAACATCAAGCACATGTCAAGAATGATCATACAAAGCAAGGCTCAAAAGATGAAATTCAAAAGCATTCCAAAATTCATGGACAATGCACCAACCAAGTATCAACATGTTAAGCAATCCAAGGGCTAATTACACACCAAAAGTCAGGCTCAAAACATTAGAGTAAGGTCACCTTTTGTGGCTTGTATCACAAGGTATCATATGAACACATATCTTTCAAAAATTCAAGAAAAATAGCAAACAGTCCAAAAGTGAGATTAAAATTCTCTAAAAATTAGTTAACATGATAAAGGTTAGCCGTGAATTAATTTGGGATTTTATGATGAGTTTTCCTATTTTTAATAATTGATTTTTTAACGTGTAAAAAAAGAAAAAGAAAAACAAAAAAAAACACACAATGAGCAAGGGGGTATACGCATAGCAATAATCCTGTTCAAAAACCTTGGGCCCCAGAAATTGGGAGGTGGAAGTAGAAACACGATGGCCCATATTACCACAAAACTCTCTGTTTATTATAAGGAAAAAAGAAAAAAGAAAGAAAGATAAATGCCAGCAAAACAAACACGTGATTCACATGTTCAACAATTCATTAATGCGTTGGCAGGTTGGTATGCATTGGATTGAAACGAATCGTACAGATCAGATTAAAACACGCAAGCATCCTCTAATCCACAAAGGATCAGAAACAAGGTATGGCCTAATCATCAGCCTCCATGCTAGAAATTCCTTTGACCGGTCATAGAATACGCAGATGCCGGAGCTAAGCTCCGTCGTCTTATCCGGTGGATCTCCACTGTGAGCAGGGATCAAAAACCCCAGAAACGAAAGCAACCACCATAGTCCTGCTCGAAATTCCATGCTGGTCATGAATATGCCCCGAAAATTCTCATTCGACACCTCTATAAAGAGAAACGAGCAAGATAACTTATGCCCTAGATTTACGAAACTCCCAGAAAAGTTACAAGAACAACCCAACTGTTGCCTACAAGACGTAAGACTTCAACAAAAACGAATCTCCTACTTCCAAACACCATAATTATCTTTAACAAGATGCAAAGAATTCAAGAAACCTAACCTTAATAAAGCTTTAAAACACGTTAATGGAAACCCGGAATACTTCCTGCCAACCTTGAGATCTAATTCAAGAAGCAAAATAAATGCTTCGTGATCTTGGAAACTGGTTTGGAATTGAACTGGAATATGAGCAGAAATAAGCTCGTAGGGAGTGCTTCAATGGAGGTTCAGGTGATGTTCAATGTATACAACTGCAAGAGAAACACTTGGTGATGATGATGATGAAGAGAAACTCTGAACAAACTTGTAAAAATCTTTGGATCAAAGCTCCCAATTTCAGAGAAAAAAGTGGAATTTTGTGATCTGATTTTTGTGAAGAATGAGTCTCTAACCGTTTCTGTTAAGGGGTTTGGGGATTATATATGGGTGGTTAAGGGGAACTAATCATGGTTAGATATTGGTTGTAGTGAGGTTCAGAAAAGTTGATCAAAACTTCAAAATGAGAGTTGTTTTTATCACATGGGTTTGGCAGGTTTTTAGTGTACATGATATATCATAATGATGATGATGATGATGATATGTGGTAAAGATCATGTTGACATGAACTGGTACACATAATTCTTGCTGGTGAAGTTTATTAAATTTATTCTTTTCATTTTATGACATAAGAGGTAAGATTAAGGTGGCATGCATGATGTAAGAGAGTGTATGGCTCAATGGAGTAAAAATGAAGTAATGAAAGTGACATGAGATGAATGATGCGCATGCTGCAACAATGACAAGGTTTTGGCTTAGTCTTGGACTGAATTGTGAAAATAAAGTTATGGTTCTTATCACACTTGCATGGCATGAATATTTATCATGAAGTTGAGTTTGATGCACAATATCTCCATGTCTAGTGAACCAATTCATTCATTCTTGGTGGCTTTGGAAAGCTTTCATGGCATAGAACAATATTTATATTTATGGAAAGTGGATTAAAGCTCTCTATCATGATGGGAATCAACCATGAAAGTGTTATGATGCAAGCTGCCAAAAGTGTTGAAAAAATTTCTAAGTTTTCTTTAAATTTCACAACTTGGAGGTCATGACTTTGGAGCATCATAACTCCATGAATATTGATCCAATCATCAAGTTCTTGGTACCAAATTAAAGCTCTCACTTCTTATAACAAGTTTGATGTGGGGATTAGATTGAAAAAGGGCTTGGAACATGGTGAAAAATGGTGTTGAAAACCTGGTCACAAAGCTGATTTTTAGAACTTAGAAAAAATTCTAAGTATTTTCATTTGAATAACTTAAAGATACCAACTTTGATTGATCATAACTCTTGATCTAGGAATCCAAATGGAACATTCTTTATATGGTTGGAAAGCTTGGAATACACACTACAACTTTCATTTGAGAAAAAAATTTCAAATGAAGCTTGGATCATAGATAAAAATGGCCATAAAGTTGGTTGTATGGCATGAAAAACTTTCTCGAAATGGAAAGTTTTAAAAACCCTAAATTTCCAAATTAAGTAACTTTCCATAATTCTTGATTTTCCTTGATTCCTTTGATATCTCTTGATCAAATTTCACCCATTGGCCATATTTAACATGATGAACATGAATTTGACCTAAAAAAGTCAAGAGTTGACATTTTCCTGGATCAGTGGACTTTATTCCCAATCTGTCTGATTTTCCATCATCTGGCCAATTGAAACCTTTGTGAAAGGCAATGCTTGTCCATATTCCAATCTTAGATGCTTGAGAACACATAGAAAGCCATGGAATCAAGTCTTGCCCAAAAAATCCAAAATAAAATAACTTTATGCAAAACCCTAATTTTGGCATTGGATGATAGGAGATGTTGACTGATGATCAAAACCCTAATTCCTCTAGAGATAATGGAGATCATCTTAAACCAAGATGTTGTAATTGATGATATAATGTCAAAGTTCCAAGATGCTTTCTCAGTGGAATTGTCAAATGTTCAAATGACCAAAACCTTAGTTGGAAGATCAGGTGATCGGAGTAGGTGATTCTCTTCAATTCTATTTCCAATCTCCATCTCTTGATACAATGGTTAACCATATGAGAGGTCTTTGAATCTTGAGTGGCCTTTATGGATTGAGTGCTTGTGGGTACCTCATTCTCCTTGCTTTTCATAATCAATGATGGTGATACCTTTGATACCATGCCTTGGGAAAACCAATGATGCATGTATGATGTTCATGACCTAAATGCATATGATATGTGAAACATAAGCCATCTATTGGGTATAAATAAGAGGGCAAATTTTGGGGTGTTACAACTACCCCTATTCAATCAACTGTGGACCTGAAGGGATGCGAGCAGCGCTTTCAGGCATTCGAGGTAAATAGGGATTGAATACCAACAGAAATCGAAAATTTTCACTCTGGGGGTATAAACTAGGGTAGAACATCTGATGATTGTGGAAGACCCTACTGGGGATAAAAGGGTAGGTGAGATTGAAAAATCTGCTATGGAGAAGAAACGACACATACCAGTGTCTAAAATCACGAGGTAGGATGAGCATCGGAAGATGATGCTCACCAGTATCAAAAGGGAAATGATACAGACACGAACACATATGCTGGATCTACGACACTTACTGGCATCGAAAGGTGATGCATTCCGACATGAAAAGGGAGATGATACAGACACAAAAATGTGTGCTGGATCGACGACACTTATCGGCATCGAAAGATGAATGGAGATGACAACACTTACTGGCATCGAAAGATGAATTTAGATGACGACACTTACCAGCATCAAAAGATGATTTGAGATGACGACACTTACCGGCATCGAAAGATGAATTGAGATGACGACACTTATCGGCATCGAAAGATGATGCTTTCCGGCATCAAGGAAAAAACTGAGATGACGACACTTTCCGGCATCGAAAGATGATGCTTTCCGGCATCAAGGAAAAAACTGATATGATGACACTTTCCGGCATCGAAAGATGACGCTTTCTGGCATCAGAAGATGAATTGAGATGACAACACTTATCGGCATCGAAATATGATGCTTTCCGGCATCGAAAGATGAATTGAGATGACGACACTTACCGGCATCGAAAGATGAATTGAGATGACGACACTTACCGACATCGAAAGATGAATTGAGATGATGACACTTATCGGCATCGAAAGATGAATTGAGATGACGACACTTACCTTCATCGAAAGATGATGCTTTCTGGCATCAAGGAAAAAAATGAGATGACGACACTTTTCGGCATCAAAAGATGATGCTTTCCGACATCGAAAGATGAATTGAGATGACGACTCTTACCAGCATCGAAAGATAAATTGAGATGACGAAACTTGCCGACATCGAAAGATGAATTAAGATGACGACACTTATCGGCATCGAAAGATGATGATTTTCGGCATCGAAAGGTAAATTGAGATGACGACACTTACCGGCATCGAAAGATGATGCTTTCCGGCATCAAAAGAAATACTTTCTGGTATCAAGGATGAAATGAAATGATGACACTTACAGGCATCGAAAGATGATGCTTTCCGGCATCAAAAGGAATACTTTCTGGTATCAAATAATTTGAGGGTATACTGGAATCCTAGTCAAACAAATTTGCTAGGGGACAAAGATCAGAAGGGGAGGAAGGACATATCTACTACCCTAGGGATTGATTAAGGTGCCTGCTGGAGGGCTACAGTTACCTCGTTTCTGCTGGGGACAAGAGAAATCTGAACAGACAACTCTGCAGGGGAATACCAGTAAGATGAACAAGTTCATGGGTAACTTCACCGGGGATAAGGTAAGACTAGTCTTCCCGGATTAAGTTGCTTTCTGCTGGGGAACCGTCTGGAAACAAGAGTATCCAAACCTGGCTTATGCTTCAAATGCATATGTTTGAATTTTTCTATGGCGTAATGCTCCATGCGAAATGGAAATGCTACGCATTTTGAGGATGCAATGATCACTATATGCAAAATGCAAAGAGAATCCTCTGCTGGGGATGATAATTAGCAACTCTGCTGAGGAAGTGATAACTGATATGATATTCTGACTTTTTGTGGGGAAAAGATTAACAACTTGGTTGGGAAGAATGTTGATACATCTAGACTCTGAATTGTGGGTAACGATGACTTTGATGGGAAGACATCACCTAAACCAGTCCTACTTGAGGAAAACCTATAACCATAGGGCTCAGTTGAGGAAATGACAACCTTCTGACCCGACTGCTGGGGAATTGAGATCGAATAGGCCTCTGTTGAGGAAGGAAATTTTTTCTGTCTTAATGAGAAAATTATGTTAGTACTCTGTGGGGAGAGAAATTCTACTGGATACGGGCAGTGAAACGAGTCTCTTGTTGTGGATGCCATCCTGCTTGGAGAGCAAGACAGATCATCCTTACCCTATCTGGGGCTTGAACTCTTATTAGAGAAAAGATAAATCCATCTCTGGCTAGGGAAACCAAACCTCAAGACTCTTGCTGGAGAACATAATAAGAAGATATAGCCTCTTCCTTGGCTACTTCTGTTGGGGAGACATTCATAATCTTCCTAATGCCCTTCTGGCGCCTTACTGAGGAAGAGAAACCCCATACTGGGAACTACTTTGGCACTTCACGCTTCTGCTAATCAACTACCTGCCAATTATCATAAGCGGACTCTCCTCCTGTCTCAGACCACATGTTCTACTGGGAGAAATCGTATCAAGAGGATTTTACAGAAAAACCGGCATTCAAAATGCCCCAGGGTCTTCAAACTCTTCGAGAGATTTATCGGATCTCGACGTAACTGCCCCAGGTTGGATAACCTGCGAAGGAATTTACCTCGAGAGGATTCGTAATGACTTGAAATATTCTACCCCAATATACTGAATCTTGAAGAGGTGCTTTTGATTGACCGTCATCTGGAAAGGACAACTTCTCGCTCCTGAGGTGGCCCGCCTCAGTACGAGTCTTGCAGTAATTTTGCCCTTGTCTTCGAGAAATTCTCTGAATCTCGACAAGATTGCCCCAGATTGGCTGGACTTGGAGAGATTTCTCGACGTGATTGCCCCGGATTGGCCACATGAGAAAACCATTACCTGACAGAGTCCTTTGACTACATGCTCTTCAATATGATTGTCCAAGAATTTCCTCTTGGCAAAGTTAGACCTCTTGACTGATGCGCGTTATGAAGAATTCATTGGTGTCAAGTACAATGTATGCAAGCAGAAGATGTTTATTTCGAGAATGATTATTCTAATATAACATACATGTTAATCTTGAAGTTTTCATTGAAAAGATATCGTCAAACCTTGTGAACGAATCACTAGTTAAAATGTGACGCTGATTTTTAAATAAAAGACATTATGCACATGCAATACCAACAAAGACATTTTAGCCCCACTCATGGGAGTCAGGAACGTTGTCTTATCAGAAGTACGCCTGAGGAATACCCTTACCTCAATTAGGACTTTTGAGGGTCGTAACGTGGCCTGGTTCACGGTTTGAGAAAGAAGGATTTACGGCTCAAAGTTTTGTTTGTACCCGCCCATTCTCCTTGATGTTCTTCAGTCATACGTTCAGTTCATTTGGCACAAACGCTTACCTTCCAAAAGGTTATTGCATGTCATCAGCGATGGTTAAGGAGTCCACACTGCTTTCGGAGTGGCAATCGCTCATTTCGTCTTTGGTGCCTGTAGTCACACGACTCGTTCTTGCTCGAGGATTTTTCTTTTGTAATCCTTTTCTCTTTTTCTATTTGCTTATTTTTCATTTGTTTCCCTGATTTTGCCTGGACTGATACTTTTGAATCTTTTTTGATTTTAATGTCCAGCGGGATGCCCTAACTTTTTCCTAAGTCATTTGTTTTCAAGCTTTCGACTTAGCGGGCTTTCGTTCTCTTTTTTCTTTTCTCTTTTTTTTGAATAAATCGTGTGACACTGGTTGTCCTGACTTCTTTGAAAGGATTGTGACTGCTTCACTCCTTGCGGTGAGGGATAACCATCGTGGTTTCACGTCCCTTGACCTCCTGATGAGAAAAAAAGGTAATGGATCCTTAGATGCGCACTCCTTTTGAAATTTGAATGCTTGGTCAAATCAACTGACAACTACCCTGCCCCGGGGTTAAGATGCGTGGTTTTGTTTTTTCAAAAGAAACTCTTACTTCTAAGCTCAACGGGGTTAACAAGGGTTTATCTCCCTTATATCTCCGGTGTTTGGGGGAGTTGAAACAATGCATGTACATCATCAGCAAGGTTTTGTTCCCAAAAGCATACGACCAAAAAGTTTGCGTTTTCAGATCGCCATCCTACCTCTAAGAGTTTAAGCACGTAAATTGGTATTGCAATGCACATAAATATTATATGAATGAATAAGAATGAATTACTTCAAGAAAAACATGTTCATTGCATTAAGGTCATCATCCAAAACAAACAAGTTTTACATGTATACAATGCTTTAACAAATAATGAAAAGTACAAATGAAAATACAGTAAAGAAGCTAAAGATTGCCATTGCTGAGGAGGTCTGACTCCGTCTGGATTTATTGCTCTTAACGACATACTCGCAGTTTGAGTGCTCGCTTGGGGAGGCTTCAGTTGATGTGAAGACCGTATGCAGTGAAAGTAATGGCCCCAGCATTGATCAGATCTTGCACCTTGTGCCGGAACACATTGTAACTTTCAATTGAATAGCCTGGTGTTCCTGATTGGTACTCACACCTAGCATTCTTGTCATAATTTGGAGGGAGGGGATATGGAACAGGCGCAATTTCTCTTAGCTGAATCAGAGAGTCCTAAAGTAAGCGAGCCAGTAGTTGACTGTGAGGAACTGTAATGAGATCAAACCTTCTCTCGGGCCTTTTGGGTCCTTGCTGTCTCTTCTGGGAGCTAGTCTATTATTGATATCGGTTTGGGTGCTCCTCTCGTTCAGGCACTTTCATCCTCAGACTCGGCTTAGGAACAGGCAACAGTTGCGGATGTGGAGATTTTGAAACCAAAGACTGCAAGATATGCCCCTGACTTGATGTCGCTTCAGGAAAGAAAACAGGGATATTCACTTCTTTTACTGCAGCAGGAATATGACCACTTTGTCCGCTCACACCGCTCGACGTGAATTCAATGGCTTTTGAATCAATCAGATCCTGGACAATGTGTTGAAAGGCACTGGATTTTTCAATATTGTGCCTCGGTGCTCCAGCGTGAAAATTGCAATGGGTGTTTGAATCATAGTCGGGTGGGGGAATGCCAGTGAGCGGAGCCAGCATCCGAAGTTCAACCAATTGAAGTTGGAACAAATGCCTCAACAACTGAGCATAAGGCATAGAAAGTGGATCAATGATCCTCGCAGGCTTCTTCGGCCTCGGTGTGTACTTCTTTACCTTGGGATTATCTTTGGAAATAGGAGGTAGCTGCTGTCGAGAAAGTTCCGGACCCTCAGGTTGTGAAGACGACACCCGAGGTAAATCACCCTTTGGGAGAGATCCTATAGGAAATGGAGTGACAATTTCTACCGCAGCCTCAAGCAGGGGGTTACCTTCCTTTCTCAGCACGTTTCTCACGACTTCCATAATCAATCCCATCTGAGCCTTCAGCTGGTGGACTTCTTCTCTCAGCATTTCCTGCCCCTGAAATAAAGCTTGTATGTCTCCCATGAATTCCCCCATATGGCTTCGTACCTCCTTCAGCTCAGCTTGAATCTGTTCCATTGCTTGCTGTTGGTTCTGGTGAGTGGAATGCCGGTGAAGACAATAGTCAGCCATCCTGCCTATAATCAAACAAGGTTAGGAAATCCAACAATAAGCACCTGTTATGAAAAAATTAAATGTATGAATGCATGCGTATGCCATGTTTAATCATTTCTAGGATATATCTACTTCGATTCCAGTATTAATCGGGCGAGGGATCAGATATGTTGCAGGGAAAATAATATCACAAGAACGGATAGATATTGTATAAAAATACAGCTGAAACAACACTGCTGAGAATACCACTGAAACAATATAGCTGAAATAACCACATCTTCATATAACATTTCTGAAATATATCTGATAGAACCAAGGGTGATTCCATTAACAAGCCTGATGGTAATCACAATAGAAAGCATACAGAAATACATAAACAGATCAATCCCAAACCCTTAGCCCATACAGACTGGTCTTGACTTCTTCGAGGAGAGCTTCAGTGTTTGGATGAGTCAGTCGTTCTAACAGAGATTTGATCAGCTTATTCCTTTTTCCAATGTCTTGATTCAGCCTGAAAATATGTTATGAACTATCGTCGTCTCCGAAGACATCCTTGAGCTTTGACCTCTTGATCCCAGCTTGAATCTTGAGCTCTACAATCTCCTTCTAAGCTTCCTTTAGTTTGTCGGAGAAGTTTTCTTGCCTTTCTTCGCCTTTTGGAGCTCCTTCTTTAGTTCCTCATTTTCAGCCATGGTTTCAACCCACCTGTTCCGCGAATTAGCAAGCTTGACGTTTGCCTCGGACAAAAGTTGCTTAGCTTGCTTGTGCGCGCTGGCAGAGGATTCTGCAGCCAACTTAGATTTCTGGTAGAACCGAGCTCTGTCTGCAAAGTCCGCCTCTTTCTCTGTTAGCAGCTTCGTTACGTCGTTAGCCTTACATTACAAGTCCACATTGTTATGCAAAGCGTCTTGAAGACGACTGCTCAAGTCCGAGTTTTTGACACGGAGCTCATGCACCAGAGCTTGCAACTTGTTGAACTCTTCAATGGCAACAGTGGTAGGTTGTTCTAGCATTAATGGATACAAAGGTGGCTCCCTTGAGAAAGGCAAGAGCACCTCTTCTACTTTCCTCTGGATCCACTCTATGTAAGGAGGGTAAGCTCTACAGTCACCTTTTCCCAGAACACTCTTCCCCTTCTTGTGAATGTGCGCCCAAGCGTTCACAGCTTCCCTCAGTATCTCTCGGTCTTCAACCCCATTAAAGAACAAAGATTCCTCAATGTCTCGGTCTTCAGGAGGACTCCTCGAAGCATATCCAAATTGTCTGACGGCCAGGATAGGGTTGTAATTGATTCCACCCTTCCTACCTATTAGAGACACATTTAGAAATTCCCACAGCTAGAAATGATCTCCGTACCCCACAACTGATGGTCAAACCAGACGATGTTGTCAGCAGTCGGCACCATTATCCGTTTGGACCATTTCAGAGAAGTCTTTGTGTCAACAAAGGCACCAGTATGAGGCAGATGATTAAGAAACCAATCGGACAAGAGTGGCGTGCAACAGTTGACAGGCCCCCCTCTTCTCTTGTCATTTTTGAAGTGTACCGAATGATAGAAATCACCAAGCAGAGTAGGAATGGGATTTTTCAGAATGAAGATTCTCACGGCGTGCACATCCACAAAGTCATGTTGATTGGGAAACAAAACAATACCGTAGATGCATAGGGCCAAAATAGCATTGAAAACAGTCCAACTCTTGGCATCGGAATATTCTCGAGCTTGGCTAACCAGGAATTCCAACTGAAACCCTTTAATTCCACCCTTACCGGCAACCTTGTCCTTTAGAACTGACTGACTCACATGCAGAGCAGATGAGACTTCCTCTAAGCTTGGACATTTCCCAGAAAAGAACGGTACCCTCGGTTTGATAGAGATCCCCAGGATGAAAGAAAACTCTTCCAGTGTTGGCATCAGAATATAATTCGGAAAGACGAAGCATCTCAACGGGGGCTCATAAAACTGCAATAGTGCATGAAGAGCATCGTGCTCGTACTTTGTGATGTTGCAGACCATACTCAATAATCTCCCATACTCTTTTCTGAAGTGTAAGAACATCAGGATCGGCCATGGCAACCACTTTATGAAGTAGATCTAAAGTCGGCTCCAGAAATTTGTAGGCCATATTATTCTTCCTCTGGGTATCCATCCCTATAGTACCGGCAGACCGGAATCAAAAGTACGATATGAACCTGGAAATGAAAAAACATGAATGTCAGGGCATGAAAATCCAATGCAAAGGCATGATATCAGAGTGCCACATATAACTGGACGTGTTTGTGCTGAACTATGTGCATAGTGTCAATGTAGATCTGTGAGTAATGTAGATCTATGAGTAGTGTAGGGTTGTGAATAATAACCAACTGAATATAACAGGATGAACTGTCCACTTCCGTAAGAATACCAGAAAACCGGGTAGGTGGGAGGTCAAGGTTACCTGCAAACTTGTAAACCCCAGCCCCTCTCACATGTGGGTTCTAAGACTAAGGATCCTCAGCGTCACATACTCTCAGGTCGAGAAATGATGATACGTTCACCATTTCTGTTTTGGCATCATCATTAATCGAGGAGGCCGCAACTGATTCTCCTAAAAGGCCATCATATGGCAAGTTCTCAGCTTCGGGTCCTCGGATCAAGAAGCATAATGGGTTTTCCATTTCTGGTCTTCCATTATCGCCCCTTGGGAGAAGTGCCTCAACTGAGTCCTCGGGAATGGTCACCAGAGTCGACAGCCTTCTAGGTTAACACCCCGAAATGCACAAGACGCGCAAATCAGAATATCTCCCAAGAAAACCTCGTCTGGATGTGGATTTCGTGTAAACCAAACGTACCAAGACGCTACGTAGGCCACACTACTTTCCACTCTAGTCCTAAGTGTACGCTTAAGCCTAGGTAATGGGCTTATCACTCAGATCACCCATCCCACCAAAGAAAACAACAGTCTAGCACAATCCAGAATATATGGCAATAATGAATGTAAAGCAAGTAAAATGCGATAAAAGCAATAAACTTGCGATAAAAGCCATAAATAAAGCATATAAAGCAAACATATAAACACCCAATAACAGAAAACAAGAAAGCTCTAGGATTGACTCGCTTAGGATTCACTTGTCCCCAGCCGAGTCGCCAGCTGCCGCATCTGCGAAAATCAACTGGAGGGAAAGACAGAAGAGTCGCCACCGGACGTTATTTATCCCGATGCAGGGAAAGGAAACGATCGAAGAAAACCTCAACAAAGGGAAAGAAATGGTCAGCACAACCATAGTCTGGGTTTGGGAGTCGGTTACGTGAGAGGAGGGTATTAGCACCCCCTCGCGTCCATCGTACTCGATGGCATCCACACTTGTTGTTATCGATCAAATGGTGTGAGTATCTGAAGCTCAACTGCTAACTGGAAAAGAAAAGAACGGGAAACAGAGAAACGGGGGAAGATAAGAAAAGGTGACTCGATAAGACATCGTCGTCCAAGGCCTACGTATTCCCTCGGGAGTGGGAAAATCAGAGCCAACGTAGTTCGGAGGACTACGGGATTGATGGGGGAAGGTTGCTCGCCAAGACATCGCCGTCTTGTGCCTACGTATCCTCAATCGTACCGAAGAGAGGAAGTCAGAGTAGTCATAGTTCGACCTACAGGGTCTTGTTGTTTTGTATTTTTTTAGTGGAAGACGCCAACGTTTGCATTCCAGCAATTTAGGTGTTCCCGCTCGTTGCAAGGAGTCTTATGCGTTTACCTGTTTGCGGTAGAACGGAAATGACGTATCCTTTACAAATGGAGTGAGGGAGATGAGAAGAGAATACTGAAGGAAGACCGATGTTTGTTTTTTTTTTAGAAGAAATTGTTTTGATTTATTGTTTGAAACTTGCGTTGCACTAAAGTCTATGACATAGGATCGAATGCGTCGCAAATCGACCCAAGACGGGATGCTTGCTAAACACTCTAGGAAGGTGAAGAGAAACCCTCTACCCTCCATTTCCCATCTAATTAAGGCTCATGGCATGCAATACTCATTGTATTTATTAAATGTTTTTTATTTTGTTTAGAGATGAGAGGAGAAAGGACTCAAAGTTGAAAGAGAACACTAAGGGAGACTAGGTCCTAATGTTATCATGTAATGGTGGCCCTATGGTTGAGGTTAAGAGGGGACTAACCTACTTGTTATCTTACATATATTTCTAGCCAAATGTCTCTCCTACCTCCAACTTAATTGGAAATTAAGTGGAGCTAGGAATCCTAAGGGATCATGTGAATCAACACAAGAAACATTATTCTAAACAATCACAAAAGAGAGAAGTGAATAAGAAGTGAGAGGAAAAGGAATCATGTAAGTGTAAAATAACATTCAAAATATCATAAGCAACTTACCATCTCCATTCCAAGCTCAACAATCAAGTAGTTGAAAGCAAAGTGTGTTAACGTGCAATTATGGCTACGCTAAAGTCCTAAGACTAAACTAGGATGAATATCCAACAACAACAAAAGTTAGAAGTGTCCTAAAGGTATGAAATCCTACTAGGGGCAGTAGGAAACCCTACTCTATCTTATATAAGTTAATGTCCTAAGGGAGCATGCAAAAGTGTCAAGTTTTATCTTACACCATCACCTAAACATGTATCACTCACAAGCTATACCAAATGAACTCCTCAAAGTTAGCACAAGTGGAACTAATCCATGTATAAGCAACACAAAAGGTATGAACAATTTCAAATGAATGCTTGAAACATTGATAATTGATTATGAAATGCACTTTAGGTCATGTTCAAATGATTTGCAAGTTATGCACAAAGATCTTATCTTAAGCATGTTTTGGACAATTATGAACATATGATGAACAACCAAGTGTGAAAGGAATCCATGAAAGCCTAAGGTCAGAAATGAATCATGTTATTCAATGTGTAAACATGTCAAGTTATCACTCATGTCATCATGGCAAACCAATATCCAAAGACAATACAAACAATTGTCAAACTAGCATCCACACAATTCCACAAGATCATGTTAAATGGCAAGCAAGGAAAGTGAATCCAAACCATGTTAAATCTGTACCTAAGTACAAGGGGCAGTGGTAAATGACATATAAATGATGTTTGAAATCTCAACAAATCATCATGGTATTCATACCAATTAGCATTCAAGAAGTTAGGCAATTCTAAGCAAAGAAAGTACCTAAGACATGTTTCAAGTGTTCATGAATCAAACCATGATCAAGCAATCACTAAGTTTGTATATGATGACCAAGGTCAGAAGTGAAACACATTTACAACATGCTTGAAATCAATGTTAAAATGTCACACAAGTTTGCAACAAATATCCTCTCCAAAGTCCATTCAAGTTAGGCAAACAAATCACCTAAACAATCTCCTATAAGCATGTTACTTGTCAATCAAGTAAAAGGAATGAAATGGCATGGCAATGTAAGGTCAAATCATCCAAGTCAGAAGTGAATGGCCTATAATACACCCTAATTGAACCCCAAAACAATTGTACAAAGATGCATTTAAGTGGTGTCAAAGAAGTAGGCAATGTGGAAGTACCATTCAAGTTTTCATACACACAAAGGTAAGCCTCATTCAAGGCATGTGAAATGGCATATAGAGCAAGGTGGGCAAGCCCAAAATCATTCTAAAGCATACATGAAATAGTGCACAAAGTATCCGTAATGGAGGGTGGCATGAAAGCATGATCAAGTCAAGATATCAAAACAAGTGTTAGGTAGCATCGAGCATTCCATTAAGTTCATACAAAGCATGTGAATCATGATCAAATGCAACATTCAATTATGTCTAAATTATGCATCAAAATACACTTATGAATATGTTGAAAATAATCCCCAAAGTTGGCCTCAAGAGGCTTCACACAAATGTCCATCCAAACTTAGCTCTAGGCATGCTTACATATGACATGTCCACATTGGAACATTGGTGAAAAATAGAAAAAGGCCTTTGAAAATTATGAACAATCAACCAAGTCATGTCACGGCCAGTAGGTGATAACATGCAAAATATTGGATCCAAATCATGTATCAAAAGCATTCAATTAATTGCAAACATCAAGCACATGTCAAGAATGATCATACAAAGAAAGGCTCAAAAGATGAAATTCAAAAGTATTCCAAAATTCATGGACAATGCACCAACCAAGAATCAACATGTTAAGAAATCCAAGGGCTAATTACACACCAAAAATCAGGCTCAAAACATTATAGGAAGGTCACCTTTTGAGGCTTGTATCACAAGGTATCATATTATGAACACATATCTTTCAAAAATTCAAGAAAAATAGCCAAACAGTCCAAAAGTGAGATTAAAAATCTCCAAAAATTATTTTACATGATAAAGGTTAGCCATAAATTAATTTGGGATTTAATGATGAGTTTTCCTATTTTTTGAAATTCTGGCACAGATATCAGATGTCCTACACAGATGTTGAGACACTGATATCCAACACAATGAACAAGTTAACAATAATAATAACATTGCAGAAAGTAAAGAACACAGTGATATGTTTACCCAGTTCAGATCAACAATCCTACTCTGGGGGCTACCAAGCCAGGGACGAAATCAATATACGATAGTATCAATTCACAGATCATACAACAACCACACCCGGTCACAATCCGCTCACTTAATCACTACCCTTCCTATAACTTCTACCTAAGACTCACCTAGGTATGAGGTCCTCCTCAAATCCCTCTTCAATCACAAACCGTGACTGGTTCCTTTCAACACAAGTAACAAAACACACAATTCTCAATACTTCAAAGCTTATGAGAATTGACACACAAGAAACTCAATGCTTAAAAGCTTATGAGTAACTAACAGAGCTTACAACACAAAACCAGTCCTTGTACTATTATCAGAATGATACCAGTTAGGCTCACAAATAACACTCAAAAACCCTAACAAAACACACGTAAGTTCCACCCCTAAACTAGGTTTACACCAGTCAATATATAGCATTAAATCTGGACTGGATTGGGCTTCAAAAATACAGCAAAGAGACTGCACACAATTCTGCAAAATAAACTCCAAGAAAATAGGTCTTCAATCTAAAGTTTCCTAATATGTCTCCATATTTATAAAATGTTGAAAATCCGAAAACCAACACACAAAAACTCAACCCAAAATACTTTGGATGCCACATAGGATAACTAAATATTCACAGAATATTCAGTAACAAATACCAACAACAGAATCTTCCTTTTAAACCAAAATCAGACGCGATGTCCTATGATCCAGGATGGGACATCTTTATCCGACATGTTTAATGCAGAATATTAGAACATCTTGTTTCAACATCTTGCTACTAGAATAGTTTTAGCAAAATAAATGCCAACCACAAAATCAAAGAAATAACATTTTTAATAATTAATTTTTTAGCGTGTAAAAAAAGAAAAAATAAAAAAACACACAATGAGCAAGGGAGCATACTCATAGCAATAATCCTGTTCAAAAACCTTGGGCCCCAAAAATTGGGAGGTGGACGTAGCAACACGCTGGCCCATATTACAACAAAACCCTCTGTTTATTATAAGGTAAAAAGAAAAAATAAAGAAAGGTAAGTGCTAGCAAAACAAACACGTGATTCACATGTTCAACAATTCATTAGTGCGCTGGCAGGTTGGTATGCATTGGATTGAAACGAATCGTACGGATCAGATTAAAACAGTAAGCATCCTCTAACCAATATAGGATCAGAAACAAGGTATGGCCTAATCATCAGCCTCCACACAAGCAAGCCCTTTGACCGGTCATAGAATACACAGACGCCGGAGCTAAGCTCCGGTCATCTTCTCCGGTGGATCTCCACTGTGAGCAGGGATCAAATACTTCAGAAATGAAAACAACCACCACAGTCCTTCTCGAAATTCCATGCTGGTCATGAATATGCCCCTAAAATTCTCATTCGACACCTTTATAAAGAGAAACGAGCAAGATAACTTATGCCCTAGATTTACGAAACTCCCATAAAAGTTACAAGAACAACCCAACTGTTGCCTACAAGACGTAAGACTTCAACAAAAACGAATCTCCTACTTCCAAACACCATAATTATCTTTAACAAGATGCAAAGAATTCAAGAAACCTAACCTTAATGAAGCTTTAAAACACGTTAATGGAAAACCGAAATACTTCCTGCCAACCTTGAGATCTAATTCAAGAAGCAAAATAAATGCTTCGTGATCTTGGAAACTGGTTTGGAATTGAACTGGAATATGAGTAGAAATAAGCTCGTAGGGAGTGCTTCAATGGAGGTTCAGGTGATGTTCAATGTATACAACTGCAAGAGAAACACTTGGTGATGATGATGATGAAGAGAAACTCTGAACAAACTTGCAAAAATCTTTGGATCGAAGCTCCCAATTTCAGAGAAAAAAGTGGAATTTTGTGATCTGATTTTTGTGAAGAATGAGTCTCTAACCGTTTCTGTTAAGGGGTTTGGGGATTATATATGGGTGGTTAAAGGGAACTAATCATGGTTAGATCTTGGTTGTAGTGAGGTTCGGAAAAGTTGATCAAAAATTCAAAATGAGAGTTGTTTTTATCACACGGGTTTGGCAGGTTTTTAGTGTACATGATATATCATAATGATGATGATGATGATGATATGTGGTAAAGATCATGTTGACATGAACTGGTACACATAATTCTTGCTGGTGAAGTTTATTAAATTTATTCTTTTCATTTTATGACATAAGAGGTAAGGTTAAGGTGGCATGCATGATGTAAGAGAGTGTATGGCTCAATGGAGTAAAAATGAAGTAATGAAAGTGACATGAGATGAATGATTCGCATGCTGCAACAATGATAAGGTTTTGGCTTGGTCTTGGACTGAATTGTGAAAATAAAGTTATGGTTCTTATCACACTTGCATGGCATGAATATTTATCATGAGGCTGAGTTTGATGCACAATATCTCCATGTCTAGTGAACCAATTCATTCATTCTTGGTGGCTTTGGAAAGCTTTCATGGCATAGAACAATATTTATATTTATGGAAAGTGGATTAAAGCTCTCTATCATGATGGGAATCAACCATGAAAGTGTTATGATGCTAGCTGCCAAAAGTGTTGAAAAAATTTCTAAGTTTTCTTTAAATTTCACAACTTGGAGGTCATGACTTTGGAGCATCATAACTCCATGAATATTGATCCAATCATCAAGTTCTTAGTACCAAATTAAAGCTCTCACTTCTTATAACAAGTTTGATGTGGGGATTAGATTGAAAAAGGGCTTGGAACATGGTGAAAAATGGTGTTGAAAACCTGGTCACAAAGCTGATTTTTAGAACTTAGAAAAAATTCTAAGTATTTTCATTTGAATAACTTAAAGATACCAACTTTGATTGATCATAACTCTTGATCTAGGAATCCAAATGGAACATTCTTTATATGGTTGGAAAGCTAGGAATACACACTATAACTTTCATTTGAGAAAAAAATTCAAATGAAGCTTGGATAATAGAGAAAAATGGCCATAAAGTCGGTTGTATGGCATGAAAAACTTTCCCAAAATGGAAAGTTTTAAAAACCCTAAATTTCCAAATTAAGTAACTTTCCATAATTCTTGATTTTCCTTGATTCCTTTTATATCTCTTGATCAAATTTCACCCATTGACCATATTTGACATGATGAACATGAATTTGAACTGAAAAAGTCAAGAGTTTTCTTTTTCCAGGATCAGTGGACTTTATTCCTAATCTATCTGATTTTCCATCATCTGGCCAATTGAAACCTTTGTGAAAGGCAATGCATGTCCATATTCCAATCTTAGATGCTTGAGAACACATAGAAAGCCATGGAATCAAGTCTTGCCCAAAAAATCCGAAATAAACTGACTTTATGCAAAACCCTAATTTTGGCACTGGATCATAGGAGATGTTGACTGATGATCAAAACCCTAATTCCTCTGGAGATAATGGAGATCATCTTAAACTAAGATGTTTTAATTGATGATATAATGTCAAAGTTCCAAGATGCTTGCTCAGTGGAATGTTCAAATGACCAAAACCTTAGTTGGAAGATCAGGTGATAGAAGGAGGTGATTCTCTTCAATTCTCTTGCCAATCTCCATCTCTTGATACAATGGTGAACCATATGAGAGGTCTTTGAGTCTTGAGGGGCCTTTATGGCTTGAGTGCTTGTGGGTACCTTATTCTCCTTGCTTTGCACAATCAATGATGGTGATACCTTTGATACCTTGCCTTGGGAAAACCAATGATGCATGTATGATGTTCATGACCTAAATGCATATGAAATGTGAAACATAAGCCATCTATTGGGTATAAATAAGAGGGCAAATTTTGGGGTGTTACAACACCCTAAATCTTTCTTTCCATTTTTGCTAACTCCATAGATCATGGAAGCTATTTTGCTTCTATCTATGCTTTTAGCCACAAAGTACTGGAACACTCTATCATACTTGTTGACACAACTGGTGTCAGAGGCATTGGAGATTAATTCTTCTTCTAATTTGGAAATTTTGCTTTTCAAATCACAATTACTATTTTTTAAAGAAAAAATATTTTCATTTAGAGAAGAATTATTCTGCTCAAGCTTATCTCTTGCTTCTGAAGCAATTACATGGAATTTTTTAAGATCCTTGTATTTACTTTGAAGAGTTTAATATTTTTCCACTATTTCTGAAAGACACGACTATAATTCATCAAAGTCTCTTGCTGAAAGGCTTGAGCCAAGTAAATCTCCTGCTGTGTGCTAGAGCAATGAAAGTCTTGATCAATTATTGATTGAGCAGAAAGTCTTAGACTATAGGTTTAAGAAGAAAGTCTTGAGCCTGAGGGGTTTGAGCAGAAGTCTTGGGTTCGTGGAACCTAAGCAAGGTAGTATTGAGTTCGTGAATCTTAAGCAAGGAAGTCTTGGGCCTAAGGGGCTTGAGCAGAAGTCTTGGATTCGTGGAATCTAAGCAGGGAAGTCTTGGACCGAGGATCTGAGCATAAGTCTTGAGTCTGAGGGGCTTAAGCAAGGAAGTCTTGGGTTCATGGAATCTAAGTAGAAGTCTTGGACCTGGGGGGTTTAAGCAGGAAGTCTCGGGCTGAGGGTCTGAGCAAAGAAAAGTCTTATGCTTAAGTGCATAAGTGATTGTAATCATGTTTTGGTTATAGTGAAAATCTCTTGTGATGTAAGGGGACTGGACTACTCTCTTTTGGGAGGAACTTTGTGTGTTCTTTATCATTTATTTGCTTCTACTAATATTCCGCAACAACGTATAATCAGAATCTGAACACCAGTTTAGATTCTGAACTCTGATCAGAGGCAAAGTTAAGAAACGAAAAACACAATTCACCCCCTTCTTGTGTATTTTTCTCACCTTCAGTTGGTATCAGAGTCTGGTCTATGCATAACACATAACAATGGTGTAGATAATGATCCAATGAGAAAAATATGTCTGCTAAAGATTTTCCTTCAAGAAGGAGTTAAGTACCTTATGAAAAATATTACACTGTTAATCCTACCATATTCAAAAGGTAATTCTGCTGAATTTAAATGACGAATTAAGCAAAATATATTTTTAATTCCTTGGTCTTAATAAAGGGATTTGATGAAGGTCTATAGAATACTCTTATGAAAGGTATTACTATAGAAGTTAATGGTGTAGAGATGATCAAAGTCTGAAAGTCTCTCGCACCAACTCAGAAGAAGTTTATTAAAAAATATCTTTAGAGTTAGCTGCATTTTGGTAGGTGCTCTATCTCATTCTGAGTATATCAACATCACTGATATGTCTAATACTCAAGACTATCTTTGAATCCTTGTGTTCTTATTTGAAGGGAATCAGGTTGAAGCTTATTAAGTTACACTTCATCTAATTTTTCAAGCAAATTCTAAGAAGTCAGCTTGCTAATATTAAATCATAAAGTCACATCTACTCAAGAAGTCAAAATTTTGAGTAGACTATGTCTTGAAAGGTTTGATAGCATTCTTCGAAGAAAAGAAATAGAATTAGATGATGAAAAGTTGTCTAACAGATCATCCTTCCTCAAGCCTGTTAAAGAAAAATTCCCTTGGAATGTTCGATGATATGGAACTAACATTCCCTATCAAAGAACTTTCTCAACTGGATGAATGGAATGTGATATTTGTTGATAGAAGAGTAACTTCAAAATCTTATGAAATATTCTTATTTCAACTGATTTCCCAAATCTTAAGAACAAGGAGAAATACTACCAGAAAAACCCAAAAAGAAAAATGTCAGAGATCTTCAAGGTCTATTTTAATAAAGCTGACATAATTGTGGATTCAAAATCTGGTGAAGAATGTAATCAGACATTAATGGTCATTACTTCTTCTGAAGAACTAATCTGAACTCGGGAATAAAAATCAATTATTAAAGAGAAAGAGATAACTCCAATCTATCTTGCTTCAATATTGATAATAATGAGTCTGCATCTAAAGATAATATCTTAAGTGACTCCATTGCTCCTGTGGAAATATAAGGCAATCATAGAATATGTGTTAAAGGACAATTTTATGAGAAACCTTTTATTTCTTCTTCTGTTTGTGGCAATACTATGACAATGTTGTAAACTTGTTTTATGCCAATCTCTGATA